>JAWNNK010000869.1:0-234993 GCA_035045065.1 Hirtodrosophila trivittata
AACTTTACTGGCTCCCATATTATTTTTGGGCTTCCATTAACTTCCCCTTAGTGTAATGAAGATAATACTTCTTGATCTTCTGACTGAATATTGTGATGTGCTACTAATTTGGTCATCAGATCTAGCTGTACAATCTGACCTAATGTTCAAAATTTCTTGCTCAGGCAATTCAATAAATTCTATTTGCGCACTAGCACACTGAATTCTTATTTTGGCATTGCTTGGTACTTTTAATAGCCAACTACTTTTCTTTTCTAGTTCCACCCAGTATGTTTCTAAATTTACCGTAGTTTTCTATACGCAATTTGCATGTCTATTTGGCTTAAATGGCTCCATGGCCAACATCCTTCGCAAATTGTTTTGTTAGTTTACTAATTTCTACATATATTTAATGATGATTCGGCCATCAGATGATAAAGTCTATTTCAAAATTGTACACTCAGTACTCTGAGCTTAACTGAGCTATTATCATTTGTACCTCTGTTATAATTGGTTCCGGAATAATTCTGTATAATTTGGATGGATGTCTAATAAATAATGGGATATTCGCATTTACAAGGTAGTTCTCAAAAGTTTCCGAACTGTTGGAGTAAAATGAAAACTACAATAGATTTCTGAGTACTTGATTTTTTATTACTCAAAGTAATCTCCCTCCGACTGAATACACTTATAAGCTCGATCCAATAACATTTCAAATGAGTGTTTTAGCTCGTTGGCCGGAATGATCTTTAGGACATCGGTGAACACCCTTTGGATGGCCTCCACATCAGCCATTCTTTCATGGATAATTTTGCTTGCCGAACAGAAAAAAGTCATGTGGTGCCAAATCAGGCGAAGACGGCTAGTGGTTGACGGTGAAAATGCGTCAATGCCAACTTCCTTCTTCGCGATATTCTATCCGAACTTTCAATTGATGTGGAACAAATCGTGCACACACTCCTGAAGCCCAAATGATCAACTAAAATACGATGGATTGAGTCTATGAACAATCCCAATTCCGATTGCATGAGCCGCAATGACGTTTTCGGCCCATTTTTGATGAATTCACGGACAATTTTGATGATTTGTTCGTTCACTGAAAATTTCGGCCGGCCCGAACGTTCATCGTCATTCAAGTCTTCCCGACCATCTTTGAAACGCGTATACTATTAGTAAGTAGTGGTACGAGATGGACAATTATTTGCATACACTTTTTTCATCATTTCGTGAGTTTCGGTAAAAGTTTTACCAAGTTTAAAACAAAACTTAATGTTTGCTCTGTGTTCAACACTCATTTTTGCACCGATCACAAAAACATACTGTCACATTAGCCGCTATAACGCCACTTCCACTGTTCCAAATGTCATGAAATTTGGAGGGAATGTCAACGAAAATGAATGTTTCCAACGCAGGTCCTCAACAAGAGGTGGCACCACCAGAAATTGCCCTCGATAAACTGTTTGGGAACTATTGAGAACCACCTTTTATAATTAATTTCTTATCAATGAATGTTCTTTTTGCTGTAAGTAATGTATAAATTTCATTCAGCTGTGTACCAGTTCTTTTTCCTGGCAATACTAAAGTTTCTGACAAGCTTTCTTTTATCTTAGAAATCTCAACCTTTAGTTGACTTGGGTTTAAGATATTGGTATTTAGTCTACCATGATTAATGTCAATGGGTAGACAAATAATTCCAGCTTGAATTTTTTCACATTCATCGTATAAAGAAGCCAGCTGCTTAGTAATCTTTTTTTTTTGATTCTCTATACACATTTAAAGTAATTTTCTTATGAAGGTCTGTTATATTTTCGACTCTTTTGTTCATACTTTTAAAATTTTTATTTATTTCTTCAGTAGTTCTTTTTAGAATATTCACTGTAGAATCTACTACGTTGTTTTGTGCTTGAACAAGATTCTTTATATTATGCTGATTATCTTATTAGTTTCTCATATATTCATTATTTTCCTATCTTCTGCGTCCTTTATACCAAACAATATATGATGTAAGGATCCCATTAATTCAAATGGAGAGCGTGTTTGTCCTTACTTGCCTTTGCCTTACTTGTTAGCATAATGAGTTTGTTATTCTCTTCTAATTCTAATATTTGTCATTGTTTGTTATCTAGGACTAGGTTGCATTCATCCTCAAAGCTATGAAGTCTTTTGCAAACGATTCTCGTTTTCTTTATTAATTCGTTGCCCTTTTTTAACATTTCAAAATACGGGTTCATCTTGTAAAACACAAATAGATCCCAAGGTGAGGTATTTATTTCAACTTCACCCATTGTTAATATATTGCAGTACTACTATTAATCTTTTCTATATTGTAATTTTTCTTTACTGGAATTGTAGCATTGGATACTCGACACAAAAGGCAAGAGCTATAACTGCTATAAGAGCTCCTATCTTAGACAATCTGGCTGAGACTCTTTATGGTTTTTTTTTCGCCCGAAACGGTTGCTTCCTTATTCTCTGATTTTATCCCAATAAGGGGACATATCTTTGCTACAGGGCGTGTTATTAGATATTTACTACTCTAACTTTGTTTTCTTCACCCTTTTGAACTTCCTCAAATTTTCCTAATGGCCATCTGGCTGGGTGACAATTTTCGTCTTTTAACAGTACTATTTGTCCCTTTTTTATGTTGGAACATATTTGATCCACTTATTTCTTTGTGCTCGAGTATATAAATATTCGTCTTTCCAATTTTGCCAAAATTCTTTTTACTATTTTCATTAGCATTCATCTGTCAAGATGTTCAATTTTTTCGTTTTTGTTTTCGTTTATTGACTCAATTGTATCAAGTATTAGTCTACCTATTAAAAAATGACCGGGTGTAAGTATGTCAGTATCATCAATATCTATTCCTGACATGTATAAGGGTCTTGAATTCGGTACTCTTTCTATTTGACATAGCAATGTGGGGGAAAACAAACGAAGACTCAAAGGACCATCTAATGAAACCACAGTTCATTATTGAGCAACCTGAAGTATACTAATTTTATTCTTTCAAATCCTAGTCTTTTTATACCTAACACAGAGCGTACTTACTCTATTCTTATCACTACTTTTACGCGACCAACGGGATGCAACTCACTGATAGGGTCGGGTCATATTTCGTGTACGTGTACGTACTTGAGTCACACCGTAATATTGACACACATAGAAGTGGTCATAAATTATTTATTTTAATGCGGTGCATTGTGTTTACATGATGCAACATGTACTTCCACTTAAAGATCTATGTGACGTATATTTTAATTATGAATTTATATGTACTTGTATGCATGTTTACTGTCTTTACTTTACTTTTTTAACTTATGTTCTATTATATTCTACAAAGGCGCGGCAAAGGTTATGGCCTGCAGTTTTCTTTTTATTCTTAATTTTCTAACGGTGTATATTATTAAAATTAATATAAAATTAAATTAAAATTATTAATCAGGTTACTCCTAAAGAAGCATGTCCAAATGTGACGAAAATTTAAGCCTTTTAACTCAATATGTATTTCTTTCAAATTTTTAATTTCCTTTTTTAAATGATCTATTTCTGCCGAATGATTGATTGGAGATAACTTTACTGGCTCCCATATTATTTTTGGGCTTCCATTAACTTCCCCTTAGTGTAATGAAGATAATACTTCTTGATCTTCTGACTGAATATTGTGATGTGCTACTAATTTGGTCATCAGATCTAGCTGTACAATCTAACCTAATGTTCAAAATTTCTTGCTCAGGCAATTCAATAAATTCTATTTGAGCACTAGCACACTGAATTCTTATTTTGGCATTGCTTGGTACTTTTAATAGCCAACTACTTTTCTTTTCTAGTTCCACCCAGAATGTTTCTAAATTTACCGTAGTTTTCTATACGCAATTTGCATGTCTATTTGGCTTAAATGGCTCCATGGCCAACATCCTTCGCAAATTGTTTTGTTAGTTTACTAATTTCTACATATATTTAATGATGATTCGGCCATCAGATGATAAAGTCTATTTCAAAATTGTACACTCAGTACTCTGAGCTTAACTGAGCTATTATCATTTGTACCTCTGTTATAATTGGTTCCGGAATAATTCTGTATAATTTGGATGGATGTCTAATAAATAATGGGATATTCGCATTTACAAGGTAGTTCTCAAAAGTTTCCGAACTGTTGGAGTAAAATGAAAACTACAATAGATTTCTGAGTACTTGATTTTTTATTACTCAAAGTAATCTCCCTCCGACTGAATACACTTATAAGCTCGATCCAATAACATTTCAAATGAGTGTTTTAGCTCGTTGGCCGGAATGATCTTTAGGACATCGGTGAACACCCTTTGGATGGCCTCCACATCAGCCATTCTTTCATGGATAATTTTGCTTGCCGAACAGAAAAAAGTCATGTGGTGCCAAATCAGGCGAATACGGCTAGTGGTTGACGGTGAAAATGCGTCAATGCCAACTTCCTTCTTCGCGATATTCTATCCGAACTTTCAATTGATGTGGAACAAATCGTGCACACACTCCTGAAGCCCAAATGATCAACTAAAATACGATGGATTGAGTCTATGAACAATCCCAATTCCGATTGCATGAGCCGCAATGACGTTTTCGGCCCATTTTTGATGAATTCACGGACAATTTTGATGATTTGTTCGTTCACTGAAAATTTCGGCCGGCCCGAACGTTCATCGTCATTCAAGTCTTCCCGACCATCTTTGAAACGCGTATACTATTAGTAAGTAGTGGTACGAGATGGACAATTATTTGCATACACTTTTTTCATCATTTCGTGAGTTTCGGTAAAAGTTTTACCAAGTTTAAAACAAAACTTAATGTTTGCTCTGTGTTCAACACTCATTTTTGCACCGATCACAAAAACATACTGTCACATTAGCCGCTATAACGCCACTTCCACTGTTCCAAATGTCATGAAATTTGGAGGGAATGTCAACGAAAATGAATGTTTCCAACGCAGGTCCTCAACAAGAGGTGGCACCACCAGAAATTGCCCTCGATAAACTGTTTGGGAACTATTGAGAACCACCTTTTATAATTAATTTCTTATCAATGAATGTTCTTTTTGCTGTAAGTAATGTATAAATTTCATTCAGCTGTGTACCAGTTCTTTTTCCTGGTAATACTAAAGTTTCTGACAAGCTTTCTTTTATCTTAGAAATCTCAACCTTTAGTTGACTTTGGGTTTAAGATATTGGTATTTAGTCTACCATGATTAATGTCAATGGGTAGACAAATAATTCCAGCTTGAATTTTTTCACATTCATCGTATAAAGAAGCCAGCTGCTTAGTAATCTTTTTTTTTGATTCTCTATACACATTTAAAGTAATTTTCTTTATGAAGGTCTGTTATATTTTCGACTCTTTTGTTCATACTTTTAAAATTTTTATTTATTTCTTCAGTAGTTCTTTTTAGAATATTCACTGTAGAATCTACTACGTTGTTTTGTGCTTGAACAAGATTCTTTATATTATGCTGATTATCTTATTAGTTTCTCATATATTCATTATTTTCCTATCTTCTGCGTCCTTTATACCAAACAATATATGATGTAAGGATCCCATTAATTCAAATGGAGAGCGTGTTTGTCCTTACTTGCCTTTGCCTTACTTGTTAGCATAATGAGTTTGTTATTCTCTTCTAATTCTAATATTTGTCATTGTTTGTTATCTAGGACTAGGTTGCATTCATCCTCAAAGCTATGAAGTCTTTTGCAAACGATTCTCGTTTTCTTTATTAATTCGTTGCCCTTTTTTAACATTTCAAAATACGGGTTCATCTTGTAAAACACAAATAGATCCCAAGGTGAGGTATTTATTTCAACTTCACCCATTGTTAATATATTGCAGTACTACTATTAATCTTTTCTATATTGTAATTTTTCTTTACTGGAATTGTAGCATTGGATACTCGACACAAAAGGCAAGAGCTATAACTGCTATAAGAGCTCCTATCTTAGACAATCTGGCTGAGACTCTTTATGGTTTTTTTCGCCCGAAACGGTTGCTTCCTTATTCTCTGTCCCTTTTCTATGTTGGAACATATTTGATCCACTTATTTCTTTGTGCTCGAGTATATAAATATTCGTCTTTCCAATTTTGCCAAAATTCTTTTTACTATTTTCATTAGCATTCATCTGTCAAGATGTTCAATTTTTTCGTTTTTGTTTTCGTTTATTGACTCAATTGTATCAAGTATTAGTCTACCTATTAAAAAATGACCGGGTGTAAGTATGTCAGTATCATCAATATCTATTCCTGACATGTATAAGGGTCTTGAATTCAGACTCTTTCTATTTGACATAGAAATGTTGATAATTCATAAGTCAAAATGTTGTCGCCAATTACTCTTCTTACAAGTATATGATACATAACAGATTTTACTCCAGCTACAAAGTTTGTTCCATTGTCAGAATATATATTGGTACACTTTCGTCTTCTATTTAATGCTGTGAGGAATGCATCAGACGTTAAATCGCTGGATACCTCTAAGTGCATTGCTTTTGTTGCCACACAAACGAAGACTGCGCTATACCCTTTGTATGTTTTTTGTACACGATTTTTTGACCATCGAACGTAAAGTGGCCCTGCATAGTCTACACCAATATTTAGAAACGGATTTGCGGCACTTACTGTATACTTTGGGAGACTGCCCATTATCTGTTCTCCTACAAACTATCGATATCTTCCACAGCTAACACACTTTCTTAAGTATTTCTTTAAAATATCTCTAAGCGAAATATCCAGTATCTTCTTTGAATATGGTTTCGCATTAGATTTATTCCACCGTGTAGAGTTTCTTTGTGAGCGTCTTTAACAATTAATGTCATTGTGTGATATTTATCTAATATTTTACATATTTGCTCAATTTCTTTCCCTTTAATTAAGCATTTTATTTCTGTTCTCAGCTGAAGTATTTGCTGTTGTTTGATAATCAAGATAGTGGCTTTTTTCAGCTTATTCATAGATGATTGTGATGGATATGACTTCTTCTTTTTTTTATTTCAATAAACAAGCGACTATTCTTTTTCGCTGTGTAAAACAAGAATACTAATAATGGAATAAAAATGTTACTATCTGCATTTGTAATTACTGGGTTGATTACTAGATTATTTCCCGAATCTTTTTCTTTCGGCCAATTCTCTATGGGTTGAGATAGCCACTTGGGACCTACCCGCCATATCTCACAATCTTTTAATTTGCATGAACTAATTCCTCTGGATGCTATATCTGCGGGATTCTCTTCAGATTTTTCATAAATCCATTTAATTTCTGTTATTTTGTGTATTTCGTCCGTTCTACGCCTGATAAACTTGTTCTTATTTTCGCCATTGTTTATCCATGGTAGGGTAATGGCTTAATTGCTCCAAGCTAAACTTTGTGCTATTTCTGGAATTGATTCCTTAATTCTTTGTATTAATTTACCTAAAATATGGGCTACGCAGTGTTCTAGTTTTGGACTTTTACTTGCTATTAGTATAACTGAGCATCCTACTTTTGCATAAACTTCTGCCGAAAATGCTTTTTCTGAGGCATCAGCTAAACCATGAAGTTAAATGGGTAGATTAGGTTCTATTTTGATCCATCTCGGAATTCTTATTTTTTCCAAGGTTGGTAAATCTTCTTCATAGGATTTCCATTCGCGTAATTTGTTAATGGATAATGCTTCATCCATCATCAATTTTGTTTTGCTTATCACAATTGTGATGGGTGACCAGCAACATCCTAATGTATCATATATTTTTTCTAGTGTTGATAGTACTAGTCTTTTGTTTACTATCTTCAGAGTAGGACAATTCTCTATAAATTTAAATTCGTCTTTCAAAAGTTCCCTTGAAGCCCTAAAGTTTTGACCGAATCATTTTCATCGATGCTTAATGTTTTGTTTTCACTAGCATCTACTACCGATTCTACTATTTCTGATCTATTTGAAATCCATTTCCTTAAATTCATTCACACCTTATAAGGAAACATAAAGCATTGTATTATGATTTTTATTGCATTTTGAACAAAGAATTTCATTCATGCATTTTTTCGTACTAGAGTGCTTTAAACATTTTAAGCACAACTGTACCTTTTCGGATCCCTCCATTAGCCCCATACCCCTGAATCTGTATTACTGAAGTGCGTTGTGTCCAGATCGTTTACAAATTGGACAACGCTTTGTATTATTGTTACTTGACGTGGTTTTATTGATCGACTTTTTATCTTGTAATGATGGGAGGGAGTTAAGCCTTTGGTCCAAGAATTCCATTACGTCAGTGTATCTGTATTTCCTTAGTTCGTTTAACATGATTTTCATATAGTTGCTTTCCATCTCTATTGAATTTTCTCAATATTATATATGCGAAAATCACGTCAACTTCTTCGAAAATATTTGTTTTCAATTTAATAAAATGTATTGATTCATTTTTTGAATCAATAATTGTGTTTTAAATGCTTAGCTGAATCAATTTTTACATTCGGTAAATCAATCAAACGATTCAGCTGTTCCGAAAATGTTTTTATTTTATTTTCTTACAGTTTGATTATTAGATTCCAAGCGGTAATATAATTCTCTGCGGAACCAATTAAAAGATGAGAAACCATACTTTTTGCTTCTCCTTTCAATGAAATTTTTAAATAATTGGATTTCAGAGCAAGACTAATGTCATCTCTATTATGGATAGGGTCCGAAAATAATAATAAATCCGAAAATAATTTCAGATTACCTGAAAATTCGGGAATTTCTAATTTTGGTGACAGTCATTTTGAATTTACAGTTGAAACTTCTACATGATTTTTATTTTGTAATTTTAAATCAAGAGTGTCTCTAATATTGTGGAAGTCAAATTCCAAATCACTATTTTTTTCGTGGAATATAGAACTTTCAAGCCGCTGTTTGATTAACTCTATTATATTGGAGGCTTGAAGCCATAAACGCTCCATTTTATTCCTTTTCATCAGAATTGTTGATGGTTGTTGAAGATTGTCTATTGTGTCGACAATCTTCTTAAAACAATTCTCCATTTTTTTAATCTGATTCTCAAACCTATCTTCTAGACTTAAAAGTTTTTCTTCTCCTACAGCTGAGCCCCAAGATTCTTAATAAACAACCAAAAATATATTTATAAATTTAAATTTTCTTTTAAGTTTTTAATTAATTTTTAATTCTTAATTTTAACAATTTTCTTTTTTCGCTCCTGCTATGGCTGTTTATAATTTATAATCTTCTAATGTGTATAAATACACTTGGACATGATCTACTTTTTGGAGGCCTAACAGTGGTTAGTAATTTGTTTTTCAAGCAGCGTTGCTGTCGCCATTGCTGTTGCTGCTACCTAGCTGTAGCCGATCCAGGTTCCAGTGACGCTAATTGGTGCTGCAATGCTGTACGACATATTATTATAAATACGGGCTTGTATTGCCTAGTATTTAAATATATTTTAAACAACGATAGCTGTTTTATTTTATTATACCCTGTCTCTAACCACTGGTGGAGAGACAGAGTAATTGATTTATTTAAACAACCTTATTTGTTTAAGGTACTGGCTTTTTCACTTCGTTGTTTTTACCACTGGTGGGGCAAAACAAACGAAGACTCAAAGGACCATCTAATGAAACCACAGTTCATTATTGAACAACTCGAAGTATACTAATTTTATTCTTTCAAATCCTAGTCTTTTTATACCTAACACAGAGCGTACTTACTCTATTCTTATCACTACTTTAACCCGACCAACGGGATGCATTTCACTGATAGGGTCGGGTCATATTTCGTGTACGTGTACGTACTTGAGTCACACCGTAATATTGACACACATAGAAGTGGTCATAAATTATTTATTTTAATGCGGTGCATTGTGTTTACATGATGCAACATGTACTTCCACTTAAAGATCTATGTGACGTATATTTTAATTATGAATTTATATGTACTTGTATGCATGTTTACTGTCTTTACTTTACTTTTTTAACTTATGTTCTATTATATTCTACAAAGGCGCGGCAAAGGTTATGGCCTGCAGTTTTCTTTTTATTCTTAATTTTCTAACGGTGTATATTATTAAAATTAATATAAAATTAAATTAAAATTATTAATCAGGTTACTCCTAAAGAAGCATGTCCAAATGTGACGAAAATTTAAGCCTTTTAACTCAATATGTATTTCTTTCAAATTTTTAATTTCCTTTTTTAAATGATCTATTTCTGCCGAATGATTGATTGGAGATAACTTTACTGGCTCCCATATTATTTTTGGGCTTCCATTAACTTCCCCTTAGTGTAATGAAGATAATACTTCTTGATCTTCTGACTGAATATTGTGATGTGCTACTAATTTGGTCATCAGATCTAGCTGTACAATCTGACCTAATGTTCAAAATTTCTTGCTCAGGCAATTCAATAAATTCTATTTGCGCACTAGCACACTGAATTCTTATTTTGGCATTGCTTGGTACTTTTAATAGCCAACTACTTTTCTTTTCTAGTTCCACCCAGAATGTTTCTAAATTTACCGTAGTTTTCTATACGCAATTTGCATGTCTATTTGGCTTAAATGGCTCCATGGCCAACATCCTTCGCAAATTGTTTTGTTAGTTTACTAATTTCTACATATATTTAATGATGATTCGGCCATCAGATGATAAAGTCTATTTCAAAATTGTACACTCAGTACTCTGAGCTTAACTGAGCTATTATCATTTGTACCTCTGTTATAATTGGTTCCGGAATAATTCTGTATAATTTGGATGGATGTCTAATAAATAATGGGATATTCGCATTTACAAGGTAGTTCTCAAAAGTTTCCGAACTGTTGGAGTAAAATGAAAACTACAATAGATTTCTGAGTACTTGATTTTTTATTACTCAAAGTAATCTCCCTCCGACTGAATACACTTATAAGCTCGATCCAATAACATTTCAAATGAGTGTTTTAGCTCGTTGGCCGGAATGATCTTTAGGACATCGGTGAACACCCTTTGGATTGCCTCCACATCAGCCATTCTTTCATGGATAATTTTGCTTGCCGAATAGAAAAAAGTCATGTGGTGCCAAATCAGGCGAAGACGGCTAGTGGTTGACGGTGAAAATGCGTCAATGCCAACTTCCTTCTTCGCGATATTCTATCCGAACTTTCAATTGATGTGGAACAAATCGTGCACACACTCCTGAAGCCCAAATGATCAACTAAAATACGATGGATTGAGTCTATGAACAATCCCAATTCCGATTGCATGAGCCGCAATGACGTTTTCGGCCCATTTTTGATGAATTCACGGACAATTTTGATGATTTGTTCGTTCACTGAAAATTTCGGCCGGCCCGAACGTTCATCGTCATTCAAGTCTTCCCGACCATCTTTGAAACGCGTATACTATTAGTAAGTAGTGGTACGAGATGGACAATTATTTGCATACACTTTTTTCATCATTTCGTGAGTTTCGGTAAAAGTTTTACCAAGTTTAAAACAAAACTTAATGTTTGCTCTGTGTTCAACACTCATTTTTGCACCGATCACAAAAACATACTGTCACATTAGCCGCTATAACGCCACTTCCACTGTTCCAAATGTCATGAAATTTGGAGGGAATGTCAACGAAAATTAATGTTTCCAACGCAGGTCCTCAACAAGAGGTGGCACCACCAGAAATTGCCCTGGATAAACTGTTTGGGAACTATTGAGAACCACCTTTTATAATTAATTTCTTATCAATGAATGTTCTTTTTGCTGTAAGTAATGTATAAATTTCATTCAGCTGTGTACCAGTTCTTTTTCCTGGTAATACTAAAGTTTCTGACAAGCTTTCTTTTATCTTAGAAATCTCAACCTTTAGTTGACTTGGGTTTAAGATATTGGTATTTAGTCTACCATGATTAATGTCAATGGGTAGACAAATAATTCCAGCTTGAATTTTTTCACATTCATCGTATAAAGAAGCCAGCTGCTTAGTAATCTTTTTTTTTGATTCTCTATACACATTTAAAGTAATTTTCTTTATGAAGGTCTGTTATATTTTCGACTCTTTTGTTCATACTTTTAAAATTTTTATTTATTTCTTCAGTAGTTCTTTTTAGAATATTCACTGTAGAATCTACTACGTTGTTTTGTGCTTGAACAAGATTCTTTATATTATGCTGATTATCTTATTAGTTTCTCATATATTCATTATTTTCCTATCTTCTGCGTCCTTTATACCAAACAATATATGATGTAAGGATCCCATTAATTCAAATGGAGAGCGTGTTTGTCCTTACTTGCCTTTGCCTTACTTGTTAGCATAATGAGTTTGTTATTCTCTTCTAATTCTAATATTTGTCATTGTTTGTTATCTAGGACTAGGTTGCATTCATCCTCAAAGCTATGAAGTCTTTTGCAAACGATTCTCGTTTTCTTTATTAATTCGTTGCCCTTTTTTAACATTTCAAAATACGGGTTCATCTTGTAAAACACAAATAGATCCCAAGGTGAGGTATTTATTTCAACTTCACCCATTGTTAATATATTGCAGTACTACTATTAATCTTTTCTATATTGTAATTTTTCTTTACTGGAATTGTAGCATTGGATACTCGACACAAAAGGCAAGAGCTATAACTGCTATAAGAGCTCCTATCTTAGACAATCTGGCTGAGACTCTTTATGGTTTTTTTTTCGCCCGAAACGGTTGCTTCCTTATTCTCTGATTTTATCCCAATAAGGGGACATATCTTTGCTACAGGGCGTGTTATTAGATATTTACTACTCTAACTTTGTTTTCTTCACCCTTTTGAACTTCCTCAAATTTTCCTAATGGCCATCTGGCTGGGTGACAATTTTCGTCTTTTAACAGTACTATTTGTCCCTTTTCTATGTTGGAACATATTTGATCCACTTATTTCTTTGTGCTCGAGTATATAAATATTCGTCTTTCCAATTTTGCCAAAATTCTTTTTACTATTTTCATTAGCATTCATCTGTCAAGATGTTCAATTTTTTCGTTTTTGTTTTCGTTTATTGACTCAATTGTATCAAGTATTAGTCTACCTATTAAAAAATGACCGGGTGTAAGTATGTCAGTATCATCAATATCTATTCCTGACATGTATAAGGGTCTTGAATTCGGAACTCTTTCTATTTGACATAGCAATGTTGATAATTCATAAGTCAAAATGTTGTCGCCAATTACTCTTCTTACAAGTATATGATACATAACAGATTTTACTCCAGCTACAAAGTTTGTTCCATTGTCAGAATATATATTGGTACACTTTCCTCTTCTATTTAATGCTGTGAGGAATGCATCAGACGTTAAATCGCTGACTACCTCTAAGTGCATTGCTTTTGTTGCCATACAAACGAAGACTGCGCTATACCCTTTGTATGTTTTTTGTACACGATTTTTTGACCATCGAACGTAAAGTGGCCCTGCATAGTCTACACCAATATTTAGAAACGGATTTGCGGCACTTACTGTATACTTTGGGAGACTGCCCATTATCTGTTCTCCTACAAACTATCGATATCTTGCACAACTAACACACTCTCTTAAGTATTTCTTTAAAATATCTCTTAAGCGAAATATCCAGTATCTTCTTTGAATATGGTTTCGCATTAGATTTATTCCACCGTGTAGAGTTTCTTTGTGAGCGTCTTTAACAATTAATGTCATTGTGTGATATTTATCTAATATTTTACATATTTGCTCAATTTCTTTCCCTTTAATTAAGCATTTTATTTCTGTTCTCAGCTGAAGTATTTGCTGTTGTTTGATAATCAAGATAGTGGCTTTTTTCAGCTTATTCATAGATGATTGTGATGGATATGACTTCTTCTTTTTTTATTTCAATAAACAAGCGACTATTCTTTTTCGCTGTGTAAAACAAGAATACTAATAATGGAATAAAAATGTTACTATCTGCATTTGTAATTACTGGGTTGATTACTAGATTATTTCCCGAATCTTTTTCTTTCGGCCAATTCTCTATGGGTTGAGATAGCCACTTGGGACCTACCCGCCATATCTCACAATCTTTTAATTTGCATGGACTAATTCCTCTGGATGCTATATCTGCGGGATTCTCTTCAGATTTTTCATAAATCCATTTAATTTCTGTTATTTTGTGTATTTCGTCCGTTCTACGCCTGATAAACTTGTTCTTATTTTCGCCATTGTTTATCCATGGTAGGGTAATGGCTTAATTGCTCCAAGCTAAACTTTGTGCTATTTCTGGAATTGATTCCTTAATTCTTTGTATTAATTTACCTAAAATATGGGCTATGCAGTGTTCTAGTTTTGGACTTTTACTTGCTATTAGTATAACTGAGCATCCTACTTTTGCATAAACTTCTGCCGAAAATGCTTTTTCTGAGGCATCAGCTAAACCATGAAGTTAAATGGGTAGATTAGGTTCTATTTTGATCCATCTCGGAATTCTTATTTTTTCCAAGATTGGTAAATCTTCTTCATAGGATTTCCATTCGCGTAATTTGTTAATGGATAATGCTTCATCCATAATCAATTTTGTTCTGCTTATCACAATTGTGATGGGTGACCAGCAACATCCTAATGTATCATATATTATTTTTAGTGTTGATAATACTAGTCTTTTGTTTACTATCTTCAGAGTAGGACAATTCTCTATAAATTTAAATTCGTCTTTCAAAGGTTCCCTTGAAGCCCTAAAGTTTTGACCGAATCATTTTCATCGATGCTTAATGTTTTGTTTTCACTAGCATCTACTACCGATTCTACTATTTCTGATCTATTTGAAATCCATTTCCTTAAATTCATTCACACCTTATAAGGCAACATAAAGCATTGTATTATGATTTTTATTGCATTTTGAACAAAGAATTTCATTCATGCATTTTTTCGTACTAGAGTGCTTTAAACATTTTAAGCACAACTGTACCTTTTCGGATCCCTCCATAAGCCCCATACCCCTGAATCTGTATTACTGAAGTGCGTTGTGTCCAGATCGTTTACAAATTGGACAACGCTTTGTATTATTGTTACTTGACGTAGTTTTATTTTATTTTCATACAGTTTGATTATTAGATTCCAAGCGGTAATATAATTCTCTGCGGAACCAATTAAAAGATGAGAAACCATACTTTTTGCTTCTCCTTTCAATGAAATTTTTAAATAATTGGATTTCAGAGCAAGACTAATGTCCTCTCTATTATGGATAGGGTCCGAAAATAATAATAAATCCGAAAATAATTTCAGATTACCTGAAAATTCGGGAATTTCTAATTTTGGTGACAGTCATTTTGAATTTACAGTTGAAACTTCTACATGATTTTTATTTTGTAATTTTAAATCAAGAGTGTCTAATATTGTGGAAGTCAAATTCCAAATCACTATTTTTTTCGTGGAATATAGAACTTTCAATCCGCTGTTTGATTAACTCTATTATATTGGAGGTTTGAAGCCATAAACGCTCCATTTTATTCCTTTTCATCAGAATTGTTGATGGTTGTTGAAGATTGTCTATTGTGTCGACAATCTTCTTAAAACAATTCTCCATTTTTTTAATCTGATTCTCAAACCTATCTTCTAGACTTAAAAGTTTTTCTTCTCCTACAGCTGAGCCCCAAGATTCTTAATAAACAACCAAAAATATATTTATAAATTTAAATTTTCTTTTAAATTTTTAATTAATTTTTAATTCTTAATTTTAACAATTTTCTTTTTTCGCTCCTGCTATGGCTGTTTATAATTTATAATCTTCTAATGTGTATAAATACACTTGGACATGATCTACTTTTTGGAGGCCTAACAGTGGTTAGTAATTTGTTTTTCAAGCAGCGTTTGCACGCATCGGCTTGTGTTAGAACTTATAACATACAAGTATAATATATTCTTCTTATATTATATGTAATATATACTTATTATATGTTATAAAAGCAAATTCCTACCAGTGTGGAGGAAAGTTGTTTCACTTTTGCTGCCTACTGCTGTTTCCGCTGTTGTCGCTGCTGTCCCCGCTGCTATCACGGTTGCTGTCGCCATTGCTGTTGCTGTTGCTGTATCTGTAGCCGTGTTTGCCAGCCCAATACTGTCGCCGTTGCTGTTGCCGTACCCGTTGTTGTAGTCATCTTTGCTAGCCCGGTACTGTTGCTGTAGCCGTTCCTGAAGTCGATACTGTGGCTAGCCGTCTTTGCTTTAGCGCGCTATCGATTTTGCTGCTACCTTGCTGTAGCCGATCCAGGTTCCACTGACGCTTAATGTTGCTGCAATGCCGTACGACATTTTATTATAGATACGGGCCTAGTATTTAAATATATTTTAAACAACGATAGCTGTTTTATTTAATTATACCCTGTTTCTAACCACTGGTGAAGAGACAGAGTAATTGATTTATTTAAACAACCTTATTTGTTTAAGGTACTGGCTTTTTCACTTCGTTGTTTTTACCACTGGTGGGGGAAAACAAACGAAGACTCAAAGGACCATCTAATGAAACCACAGTTCATTATTGAGCAACTCGAAGTATACTAATTTTATTCTTTCAAATCCTAGTCTTTTTATACCTAACACAGAGCGTACTTACTCTATTCTTATCACTACTTTAAGCCGACCAAAGGGATGCAATACTTGGGTCAGACCGTAATATTGTCACGCATAGAAGTGGTCATAAAATATCTGTTCAAATATGAACATGATACGCTGCACGTCTGCGTGCGGCTCAATAGCTTACAACAGCTGCAAGCACTTATCAAAACCCGCCTTTGTCAGGATAAAGGATTGGGCATAAATTAGTTCCAGATGTGGATAAGCGATCGTCTTACAAGCGACCATAATAAATAATAAACACGCTGTCGTCCTACTAACGACTGCATTAGAGATAACGATATTGTTAGAGATAAGAATTTTACAATAAATAAAGGATCGCTCAGCCGAGCGAACCAGTTCGAAACTAAACGTCGTCTCAAGTGTGTATTTTTATGCGAGTTCGAAACTAAACATCGACTCTAGTATATTATTATACATTTTTTGGCCCTTCGAGTTTTTACAGCGTGTTCCGTGGCTTATAACAGAACAGTGAAAAATAAAATTTTATAAAATTATAAAAAACTGCAACTTAAAGCAAGACAAGCGTATTCTGTGGCTTACAACAGAACGGTAAAAATTAAGTGCCAATAAAAAAAAAAAGTTCAATCAATTTAAACTGTTGAAGGAGAAGCATATTGAGCTATTAAAGAAGCAGGTGTCTCTCAGGGATGAGTTTCACAAGCTGATCAATCAAGGTGCAAGCCTGCACTTGATTGAAAATGTAATAGCGGAGTTCAAAACCATCAACTCAGCTCTGATAAAAATCGGGATTATTGATCACGAATATTTAAATTGTAAAATATTCGATTCGACAATGGCGCACTGGGCGGCATACAAAATAACGATATCTCAAGTAAAGTCAGATGATCATGTGGGTGAATATGCTGCTGAGGAACATGCCGGGCCTTCCAAAAAACATGTTGAGCAGACGGAAAATAATGATTCTGAACGGAGCACCAAAAGCAGCGTAAGCCCAATTGACAGCATGGTCGAAAGAGTTGACAGGCAAGCAGTCTGTTTGCGTAATGAAATGGAAAGAGCCAAAATACATTTGGCACATCCAACTAAAGATGAACTTATGGACATAAAGGAGAGCATAAATGTCCGAATGGAGTCGATTCAAAATATACTGACTAAATAAAATTTTTGCCGACCGGCTTAACATATTACTGGAGTTGGAAACTCTGAAATGCGACTCTGAAATGCGACTCGGAAGAGAGGATTCGCAACTTTCTGGATACAGCCACTGAGTGTATCTATATTATAAAGGAAAAAGCAAAGATTGTCGAGCAAGCTGGTGTCATTTTTGCCCAAATTCTACTTCGGCGGTTTTCAACGGAGGCTCTTCAGCAGTACGAGCAACATGTGAAAACAAAAAACCGAGAAATTAATGATGTATGGGATTTCTTAAACCAGCTACACAATGCAGTAGATTCTGTTCAAAAAAGTGTTGTTAAAGGATCAAAACAACATCAGCAAAGACCATGCCGTTTTTGTTCAATAAACGGACATGATACAGATAGATGCCAAAAATTTAAGGCTGCTTCGATGAGCAAACGTAAGGAGTTTGTTAAAAAGCATCATTTATGTTTTCGTTGTTTTGGCACTCATAACATAATAGAATGCAAAAAAGAGTGGAAATGCCAAAAATGTAACAAAAATCATAACACTTTGTTACACGAGGACACCAAAAGGGAAAGTGTAAATTGTCTCAAGCAAAATACTGAGCATGAAACACTATTGGCTACAGCAGTGATCAACGTTAAAAAGGCAAGCGGTACCTTCGAGCAACTACGTGCACTAATGGATGGAGGATCGCAACGCACAATAATCTCCGAGGAAGCAGCGCAACTTTTGGGGCTGCAAAGATCTAAGGAGTCAGTGGAAATTCAAGGAATATCCTCACATGGCGTTGAACTATCAAAACACAGCGTTAAGCTTGAAATCAAGCCAAGATTTCCAAGTAAATTCGACACAAGAACTGTGGCTCTGGTATAGCCTAAACTACAAAGAACTCTTCCTAACAAAAATATTGATATTGACGTCAATAAGGATTGGAAAAATTATTCCTTAGCCGATCCAAACTTCAACAAGGCCAGCAGAATTGATCTGATAATTGGTGCAGACCTGTTTCCTTTTATTATGATGGGTCAGGTCAAAACCATCAATGGAGCGCTGGGACAGAAGACGAGAATTGGATGGATCATTTCTGGAAATATTTCCTGGGCCCCCCAAAGATTTGTCAGCGACTACAACTGTCAACCTTGATGACCTGGAGCGCTTCTGGGAACTGGAGGAAGAAAAACCCGAGGATGTGGAAGAAAATCTGCGTTGTGAACAATATTACCAGGAAACAACAACATTTGATTCAGATGGAAGACTCATACTGGCAACTCCCTGTCGTAGCGAATTGGAATTGGGAGACTCGCGTAAGCAAGCAGTAGCAAGGCTGATACAAATGGAAAAGAGGTTTAAGAATAACAAAATGTTATTCAACCAATACAAGGATTTCATGAGGGAATACCTATAGATCGGTCACATGGTAGCAGTAAACACAACGGGTCAGACAGCCTTACTACAAAACTAAGAGTGGTTTTTGACGCATCAGCAAAAACTGCTAATGGGTGTAGCCTGAACGATGCAATGGCAATAGGACCCAATATTCAAAGGGACATATTTGACATTTTAACATGTTGGAGAATTTGGCAATATGTAATAACTGCAGATGTCGAAAAAATGTACCGCCAAATTAAAATAACACCAGCTGATCAGGAGTATCAGTATATCGTTGCATTAGCAAGAAAATTCGATATTGAATTGGATGCTGCAATTATGAACAATACCAAACTAGCACCGGTATTAGAGCGGGATGGCACTTTATTCCCCGGGAAGTCCACACATGGGTGGAATGTGGGAAGCTGGAGTTAAATTCATGAAATACCATTTGAATCGGATCCTCGGCGACAACAGCTAGACATATGAAGAGTTCACGACGCTGTTATGTCGCATAGAGGCGGTGCTGAACTCACGTCCTCTGATCGCATTAGAAAATGGTAACGAGACAGACGATGTGCTTACAGCGGGACATTTTCTATTGGGAAGACCACTAATTAGTGCACCTGCATATACAGATGTGCAGGAGAAAATAGTATCTCTTGATAGATGGAGATATATGCAGCGGATGACAACAGAATTTTGGAAAGAAAATGGAAAGAGGACTACCTGGCATCGCTGCAAAAAAGATCAAAATGGCGGATTGAAAAACAAAACCTTAAAGAAGGTCAGGTGGTGTTATTAAAACAGGAAAATACACATCCTGGAAAATGGCCAATGGGACGAATAGTAAAAACTACTAAAGGTCCATACAACAAGGTCAGAGTTGTCACAATTAAAACAAGCAATGGCGAATAAAACGCAATCTCAATAAAATTTGTCCGTTGCCTACACAAGACGAAGAAGAGAAAACTGTACGAAGAAACACGCGGAGCAACAAGGCTACAGCAACTGTTCTTAGCCAGTTAATGATGTTCCAAGTGGCGACAGCACTTTTAATGCCCAACCAAAATAGCTCAAAGATACGCATATTTGAGCTGGAGAAAGATTAAACGATATTTCGTCGTATCATCGAGCTGGGACTTTTTGTTTTACTTTGACTTACAAGCCTACTTTGACGTATTAAGGCAAGCACCCGTAATTTTGGAAAAAACAGAAAAAATATGTCTCAAGCTAATGGACTTTGAACAACAATGCGTGGCGATTGTAGCAAGAATCAAACATCGGTTAGATTCAATAAATGACAACAACAAGCTTATAATGGAACCCTCGCATCTGAGAAAGAAAAGGTTTTGTGAAACTTTCTATACATGTGCCCCGGCGGATGGTTTGATAAGTCGTCACAAATATATGGAATAGTCAACATGAAGACCCTGCGAGAGAATCAAGAGAGCTTAAAAAACTATGTAGAAAACCAGACTTCCGTGATCAACGCAACAGAAAACTTAATTAAATCAACAACTCAGAAGATCAACGAAGGCTTCAAGGAAATTACCACACGAATGGATAGCATAATCAACACAATTAATACGCAGTATATGGTATACCGGGAGTCAATAAAGTTTTTCCTGCTCATCAACCAACTAAAAGATTGGGTCGACGATACAGAAGCAATCCAAGCAAAAATAATTGATTTATTTATGGATTTAAATCAGGGAAAATTAAATCCCATGCTGATAAAACCTAATCAAATGTTGGCGGAAATCAACAAAATACAAGACGCCATGCCACGCAATCACGTATTACCTGGAAATACTCCTGCACAAAAACTACAAGCAGCATACAAGCTACTGTCAGCACAAGGCGCGTTTAAGGATGGAATGATAATAATAAAGACAAAAATTCCACTCTACCTGAATCAGCAGTCGGATGTTTTTAGTATTATTCCAATACCATTTATCAGCGATAATCAAAAAATGATTCCAATAGTAGCAGCGAATTATATGATTTACAGTACCGCCTTGAATACGTTTCATTTAATATCTGAAGCGAATCTCAACAAGTGCCGTTGGGAAAACGAGGATACAAGAGTTTGCATTGGAAACTGGGCATGGAAAGATGCTGATGAAAACTTTTGTGAAACTACACCATTGAAGCCTCATTCCAAAATGACGTGTGTAATGACAGAATATAGGGATCAATCATTTTGGAAGGAGCTTGGATCCCACAATCGCTGGTTATTTAAAACATTTCGAAAATACATCGGGTCATGTTCAATGCAGTGACTCACATCATCAAATAGTAACAATACCTAAAGTTGGCATAGTGGACCTCGAAGAAGGATGCTCGTTAAGATTGAAAGGAATAACTCTACAGGTCCCTCAGAGCGTGCATTCATCATATAAAGCGAACTATTCAACCCACTTCGTAAAGGAAGCCAACGAGCAAACACCCTTTGAGCTAACACCAGTTGGTTCTATAACAGTGAGCAACACAAAGGAACTAGAACGGCTGCACAAAATGATTCAATATCTCGACAGCCACAAAGTACATCTGGGCGACTTGCATTTTTTCACAGCAAGTGGTCACACATCGCTGGTGTTAGTCATTGTGGTCATTATAGTTCTTGTAGTTTATGCAAGAATGAAGTACTTACAAAATAGACAGCTTCTGGCTGTCACATTTACAGCCCCCCCGGAGAATGTTCAAGTATGAACATGATACGCTGCACGTCTGCGCGCAGCTCAATATCTTACAACAGCTGCAAGCACTTATCATAACCGCTTGTGTCAGGATAAGGATTGGGCATAAATGAGTTCCAGATGTGGATAAGCGATCGTCTTACAAGCGACCGTAATAAATAATAAACACGCAGTCGTCTTACTAACGACTGTATTAGAGATAAGGATATTGTTAGAGTAAGAATTTTACAATAAATAAAGGATCGCTCACCCGAGCGAGCCAGTTCGAAACTAAACGTCGACTCTAGTGTGTATTTTTATACGAGTTCGAAGCTACACATCGACTCTAGTATATTATCATACATTATCTATTTTAATATGGTGCATTGTGTTTACATGATTCAACATGTACTTCCACTCAAAGATCTATGTGACGTATATATTAATTATGAATTTATATGTATGCATGTTTAACGTAAGCTTAAACATTAACAATCAAACACTTAATCTCGGAACGTCCCGCACTTACTTGAAGCAATTCTAAAATATCCAACATTTACAAATATTATATAATACTATATAGGTATTTCTTACTTTATCTAAAGACAATTACAAAAAGTGTGCCGAAAGCCTAGTAGCTAGTGCTCTAAAATTACAGTAGACTAAGAATTCATTGTTTTCCTTCTATTTAATAAAAATAATAATAATTAAATTGTAATCTGATGTATTAAAGCTGTTTTCCTGAACATATATCAGAGAGGAATAGAGAATAATAAAAAAAAAAGTGGCATATGAATTCTGATGATAACACCAAAATAAGCACATGGAATAAATAAATTCAAAAAAAGATTCGGAATGATATGAGTAATAGGTATGCCAAAACAAATTGGCTGTGGTAATAGTATTTAATAATAATAATAGTATTTATTTAATACATTGTAATACATTTATTTTGAACACTCCACATATTAGCTTATATTGTAATTTATAATATTTATAATTTATAATTTATATTTTTCAATTTAATTTAATGTTCAATTTTATGTTATTGTTATCTTTTTACTACGAATACTTTTTGGTCGACTGTTAATACTCGAAGTTGATATTAAAATACAATAAAATTAAGAAAAAAAATGCAGCAAGAAGAGCCTTTGCACTTAATAATAACTTCTATCATCCATAACTCAATTTAGTGAAACTTTTGTATACACATTTTTATATTATATATGTAAAATCGTTCTGATCTTTTTTCGCCATTGTTATACTCGCAGCAAGTTTCGGTCGTACCGAAGTTCTCAACGCAACTACCCTGCGTCGTCACTTCCTTTTCTTCTACCACTACCGAACCACACCCGGCAACAGCGACACTTTTAACAATATGACCGTAATAATAAAAATACTATTCTGGTGAAATACCCGAAATGCATACTGTAACATGTTGCATAGGTTAATGTTAAATTATATGATCGAATGTTGTAGTCCATCGGATCACGCGATTTATTTCCGGCTCTTGCTCGTCGGCAATTGGGAGTGGGGTAAAAGACCGCATCACTACTATATTATTCCGGTATCCATATTATTGTTAGTAAAATTTCGCGTGTGAGGACGGAATAAGGAATAGGGGAAAAAAGGGAGAACCTTGCGTTTAGTTGTGCTGTAGCGTTACGCTGTTATTAACGCCATGTATTCCCACCCAACTTTGATTACTCTCTGCTATCATTACAGAGTAATCCCTACCACAACTGAAGCTGTTCTACACACTACACACCATCATGATTTCCGAATAAAAGTTTTTTTAGTAAAGATACATTATAAAATGTATTAATAAAACTAAAGTTATCCCTGTTACCAACATTGTGTATTAAAAATTTTCCGTTTTTTTTATTCATTAAATATCAATATTGTTCTCCAATACTTTAATTAAAGACAAAATTCTTTTACACAAAACTAAAACAGTGCAGACTATTGTAAGGCCAAATATTAAAAAAAATGTAATAATGCAAAAAAAAACAAAGGGGTTTTGACAGATTAAACGACGGGATGAGGTTAGGGATACAAACATCCAATAGTGAGTTGATTGAAGTAATTACCCCTACAAAAGCAAAGACGTGGTACTTGCTGACGAGGTGGTAAAGAAGCAACAAGAAGTCAGATACAAATCTCAATAGATGGATTTTGAGGATCTTCGGGAACAGTAAGTGGCGAAGTTTTTTAGACGTATGTGTTTGCATGGTCGTTAATAAAAATAAATTCCAGAATCCTACTCAAATCGTTTTAATTGGATTAATCTGAAATATTGAAGAATCAAGAATGCAATCTAAAAACTCATGATTACTGGAAGGCACAAGATAATTTAAGTTATTGGAATAGGTCCATGAAATGTTGGGTAAATTGAAATCACCTAGCACAATGAAAATATCAGTATCCTTCTCTAAAAGAGATACTTCTTTTATACATGTAATATGTTGCATGTAAACATGTAAATCCGACGACTGGGGAATGTAGGAGCAAATAATGTAAGTAGATTGTATTGAAGATGTTACTTTAACAGCAACAATTTCAACATCTGAAGGCATATTAAAAGAGATACGATCAGACTGAAATGTCGATTGGACGGCGACTAACACGCCACACCACGACGTATCTGTC
Organism: Hirtodrosophila trivittata; assembly: GCA_035045065.1. Lineage (NCBI taxonomy): Eukaryota > Metazoa > Arthropoda > Insecta > Diptera > Drosophilidae > Hirtodrosophila > Hirtodrosophila trivittata. The sequence continues at coordinate 24,326 of JAWNNK010000869.1, forward strand.
AATCATGTCTAAATATAGAATATCGATTTGACATAATTTCACTGTCAGATATGGTAGGAGTTGACCAAGTCTCTGTTAAAGCGATAATGTCGAAATTCAGGGAAAACTAGCCAAAAAAGATTTTGAGGTTTCGTTAAGAGGCTCTAACATTCTGGTAATGAATTGTAAAAGAAACGGAGCATGAACCTAGTTTTTTGATACAGCCACGGATAGTAAGGCAAAACTAGAGGCTGGAAGTGCAACAGATGGAACAGTTCGCCGGTTGTGCGTAAAGTCATGTACAATCATATGAGGTGGCCAATCATATGTGGAGGCCTCCCATACTAAAGTGACTCATAGCCGTATTCTACCAAACAACGTAAACTCCTATATCGAATTGAAAGAAATCATAATTCATTACCATGAACAACTTCTACACCCTGGCATCCAGAAAATGACTTAATTATTCAGAGAAAACCATAATTCAGCTAAAACAGAACATAGAGACACAAAAATGCCCTTCAAGGTTACACCTGAACCTGAATATGTCATGATAAATTCGTAGTGGATATTTATTCATCCAAAGGCAAACATTGTAATATTTCTTTTTATTTTTATTTTATTATTTACAGAGTTGTTAAGTAAACTTAAGAACTAGTAGGATTAATAGCTTTAGCTACTGGGGCTTCGAGCTATTTACAAGTATTTAGTTATTTACAAGTTGGTATATGTGGATATGTGATTACATTTTTTTGTATAGGGGAGTGTGTACATAGGAAAGATTACAATGTAGATTCGATCTTATTTGGTAATTTTTATTTATTCCTACAAATATTTTCTGTGATTATGTGATTTAATAATGATTATGAAGACGTTATATTTTGTGGTATATATCGGCGTGTCTGAGGAATTTTACTACGGTTTCAAAGTTATCATTTGTGGGCTCTCCGAGTAAAGAGATGGGGTGCTTACCATTAAATATTAGATTTCTGGATTGGGTGAGTAAAGGACAGGATATAAGTAGGTGTTTAACATTAGAGGAGGATGGTTTATGCCAAAGGCGGCAAGAGTTGGGTATATTTTGATTGAGGTAGTGCTGGTGGGCAATGTTTGTGTGTCCTAATCTGAGGAGGGTTATTTTGATTTGGTCTAGTCTTGATAATTTGTAGTTTTTGTGGAATGTAGGTGACAGGCGGTGCTGAGGTGTGTGGTGTCGATACCAGGTTGATGTGCCTTTCAATAGGTCTTCCTGCTTTATTTTGTGTTCGTTGTTTAAGTAGTGGTCTATGTCTATTTTATTGAAGTTCTCTGAGCGGATTAATGGAAGTGAATGCGCAAGCTTGGCTGCTGTGTCAGCAAGCTCATTGCCTTTAATGTTGGCATGGCGTGTGACCCATAAAATTTTTATTTTATCTCTATATTTTGCAAGTATTTTTCTAATTGTTAGGGGGTAGTAATCTCGATTAATGGTGTTTCTGATGGAATCTATTGCAGATAGTGAGTCTGTACAGATAATGTATTTGCCGAGAGTATTTTCGATTAGTATATTTGCTTCTAGTATGGCTATAATCTCTGCTGAGAAGACTGAAGAGTAATTGGGCAACAATCCGTATCTAAGCGTTGATGTTTCCGTAGTAATGGCGTACGTGATGGAGGTGTCGGTTGCAGAGCCGTCAGTGTAAATAAAATTGCGGTCTGAGTATTTTTTCTTTGATGGATTTAAACATCTGTTGGTATATTAAATTGTTGGTATTGCTTGTCATATCGTTAAATAACCAGTATGGTATTGTGTTACTTTTTTTTATTGGTCTGAAAGATATGTCAGTTTTACTGCAGTTACTGATTAACAAGTCTAGTGTTGAATTTGTGTATTTGCTCTTATGTAGAGAAGGTTTCTTTAGAAATTTGGCTATTGGAGTGTCCGCTGAGTTCAGAAGGACTTTGAGATTTATCATTGAGAAGAATGAAATTGTTTTGTGCTATATAATTATGTATAATTTGTCCTCTTTTGTTTTGTTTAGGAGATCCCCATGTTGAGTGCCAACTATTGAAATCGCCAGTTACGATTGTAGATTATTTTGTCCTATTGCGTTTTCTTAGTTCTTGGTGTTGAAGGTTTTATTTGGTGGTATGTATATAGAGAGTATTTGGAATTTTGCTTCTGATTCAATTTCTGCGCCGACTGCTTCTATAGCATTGCTGATTGAGATTTCATTGGACTGGATTGATTTTTTATGAGTAGTGCTACACCTCCAAAGGAGTTGTGTGATGTGTTTACGATTATTGAGTAGTTGACAGGTATTGGATAGGGTTGGGTTGGGTGTATATGAGTTTCCTCAAACCAAGCGTGGTACGCTAAGAATCTTCTAAGCATCATTAAATCAGTCTTAAGCTAACTTCAATGAAACACAACATAATCTTCAAATAAAATATAACTTACAGAGTTTAAATCGCGTTTTTATTTAAAAGGTGTTAGCGTTGGCCTCAGTGTTCAGCACAGGCTATTTGCTCGATTCGCAAATTATAGTATACACAACTATATATATATACAAGTATATTATTATATATTTACATTTGGTGCCACACAATATGTTAAAGAAAACATTTCTTACCACTTATTGGTATATTGGTGGGAAAAGTCACGGTTAATACCACCTGACCTCATATCTATTCTGAGTTCACCATCGTATAAGTTTGTCGTTTTGCACTGATTTTGATGAACTTTAAATTAATTGAAGGTCCTTTTTTTTATTTAAAAATAATCATTTGGGCGATATGAAGTTAAAAATTAGAATTTCGCATAAACAAAAGTTAAAATTATCGACAAAAAAAATTAACAGAAGTATCTATAGTTTTAAAATTGTATAACTTAGATGTTCTAAATGAAGACAAAAACAAACGAAACAAGAACAAAATACAGCAGAAGATTAACTTCATCATTTACTTGATTTAGATTAAAAGAATATAGAATAAAATTTATGTGATTATAAAGTCTGCATAAGTGAGTAAAAGGTATATCTATTAGCTTTTAGTAAATGTTTAGGCATTTAAATTTGTCTACCATTCATTCGAAAAAAGCTAAAAATACCTGATTTTTAAAATTTTTTCCAAAAAGTGTACCTCGGAATAATTACAAAGTTTGGTTAAGCTTGAGAATTATATATCATTACTCGATTAATAATATTGAAAACATAATACTCTAATATATTATATTTGATGGGGCTCTCAACTTATTATGCACTTTAAATTATCAATTTTTCTGCTCTGAACAGTTCGCATCAGCTACATCCATTGAATTATATGGTGTCCCAAAAGGTACGCAAGTGTTGAACTTGCCGTCATTTGTGGAGCGCTATACGATAGAACAACGTGTCTTCCTTCCTGAACAATATTTCAAAAATAATGAGTGCTTGGTGGCCAACAAATGGATGCCGATTTTTCGAGAAAAACCATCCCAAGCGACGAAGCACATTTTCACCTTGATGGGTTTTTAATCACCAAAATTGCCGCTTTTGGGGTTCTGAGAACCCACATGTGATGGTTGAAAAACAAATGCATCCACAAAAGAGTCCATACGTGTATGAAAAGCCGTGGGGCCTTCATGGTTAAAAAATAAAACTTACAATAAAAAAACAAATAAATTGTGTTTTCTATTTAATTCAAAGCTTGCGCAGTTTTTGGAACACCCTATGTATATAAACTCTAGTCCCGCCACGTCAGGTCGGGTTGTGGGGATTAAAAACCCTGCATTTGACTGAATTTACGGGGCCAAAAATATAATAAATATTGAATCACTTAAGACAACTACTACAATGCTTCTGCTAGCAAAATATATTTAAACGCTATCTTTGCTAGGGTATCAATGTTCATTCTCAAAAGCTGATATCAGCAACGCACGCAGTACATTTTTTACTGTATGAGATATGAAGTTTAATACTCTTTAAAACTATGTACGTACATATTTTGTAAATGCAAATAATTAAGAAAATACGTATATATATTTATATAATACTAGCTGTACCCTGCCACGTTTGGCTGTGGCATATTGTGGTTGCATGCATAAATAATGAATACACAAAGCATAAGTTACATATCCATTTAATTTTGTACAACATGTGGGTATACAACATTCTTTATTCTTCCGTTCTCGGCATAAACATAGAGACTATCTGGTTTACCTACATGGGAACACGCAAAATACAATTGTCCGTGTGAGAAGCGATTTGCACCTAAATCTAAGCCATATAGTTCTAAAGATTGGCCTTGAGCTTTATTTATTGAATACCAATCGAATTGGAAGCTGCAATCTTTTAAAGTTTAAAGGTGTATCGGATGGAATTATTGGAATTCGAGGAATGAGAACAATGTCAGAATGGCCCCGTTCATATTGTTGCTTCTACCACATTGTTCATTAATTTCTTGACTGCGAAGTTGCAAAGTTTCGGTTGATTGATATTCCGGAACAGGATAATTCTTCTTCAATTTAAGTATGTGTAGTGGCATCCCTGGCAGATCAAGTGAAAAAAAAAAGTGAATTCAAAAATTCCGTTGGGTAATTGACGGCTTGATCTATTTCCACAACGGAGTCTATTGACTTATATGTAGTTTCCGCAGCTTGAATGCTGGATTGAATGCTATTATTAAGTTGATGAGATCTTATTTTTGCCAGCGAGGATGGCTGGTTCGCTGAGCCAGTCGTGATTGCTGTAATTAATTTCAATATTAGGAAATGGATGAGTTCTTCTGCTGATGAAACCAAATGACAAAAATAATCGGGTAATGATATTATTGATATAAGTGTCGACACAATGCTGAATCTTTTCAGCAATCATTTACTTCTTCCGCTGGTGTCGATCGAGAAATTACAGGCAACGTTTGCCTAAAGTCTCCTGCGAGTAATATCAATACTTTCCGCAATGATCAATCAAGAGCCTCCAGCGATCTTTTATTTGACATAGTGCATTCATCCCAAACAATGTTCTAGAAATATTGCAATATTAAAATAGACACGATGGCCATTCTCCAAATGGACTGCTAAATGAACCACCGCTAGATTGCGTTCATGCATGGGAAATGAAAACATTTGCCAAAGCAGCCTCATTACTGCTTTTGTACCTTCCTGCATGTATTTTAAGGGTTCTAATTTTGTATATTCTAACAGTTATTACTTTACAGATTTTTAATGTAACGATTGACGATTGACGACTGACTACTGACGACTTGTACACATCAGAATATAGACCAATTTGATTAAAAAATAGTAAATAAGAGCCAACGTGCCATTATTGTTTATTTTTTCTGTTTCGCTGTTTTGTGGGTGCTGCGTCGCTAACAAACTGGTCGAGCGAGCAACAATTCTTTAAAAATCCTATGAAGTGAATTGACTAACCAACTCTTTAAAAATCCTACGCAAAGAATTGGCTAACCAATTCTGTGGAAACGTACGCGATTCCCTACGGGACAGAGTTGCTAGGTACTTCAGCAAGGAAAATACAACAAAAATACGAAGTTATTGAACAAGTGAGTCCACGTGAGAAAGTTACGCAGCAGCTATGGCATCGACAAGCAGTTGCTGTACATGTACCGCGCCGGACAATAAGGGCATGCTCACATGCTACAAGTATTCAAGTCAATATCACTTCTCATGCAGTTGATCGGATAGTAGCGTTTCCATGAGCACCTGGTTGTGCCCAATATGCGTAAAGCCTCAACTTAACCTGTAAAACGGGACTTCATCTACGACAGGTGTACATAACCTCACTCCTGAACTAGCATCGGTAAACACTGAAAATGTGTCACAAGCTACGATCATGCAGCATAACAAGGACGACGAGGAGCTTGAAGAGGAACCAAGGCAGGAGGAGCAGCAAATTTTATTGCAGCAACTGGAAGAGGAAATGTGCATCGAAAAGGAATTCTTGCGTCGCAAGTACGCCTTGCTACGCGCGCACACGCATGCATCCGCAGACGGATCATCGCTAGTTTATCAGCCTTCCACTAACATGATAATAGCTTGTGAATGCAATGATCATATGTCTGTAACACTCCGCAGGCATGCACTAAAAATACGGATGTGCCCCACAACGTTAGGGGTATAGCTCCACAACAACAAGCCGCACGGTTATCACTACCGAGGGACTTGCCAATCTTTAATGGAGACCCCAAGGATTGGCCACTATTTCTCAGCTACTATGGGAATAGCACAAGGATAGCCGGCTACAGCAATGAGGAAAATATGATCCACTTGCAGAAATGCCTTAAAGGGAACAAGTTTGAAACCGTGCGAGACAGCCTAACTTTTCCAGACATGCAGCCTGATGTTGTACGCACGCTAAAAATTTACTTCGGACGTCCGTAATACAAAATAAAGGTGCTGATGAATGTCGTGCGTAATCTGCCCTCACCAAAGGGCAAGCTGGAGCTGCTCATCGAATTTGCATTTGCAGTTAAATATATATGTGCAACCATGCAAGCTAGAAGTTAGACGCACACTTAAATAACCCGACGCTGTGGATATGATGCTGAATTGGGCAATACATTTCAAATCCATGGGTGGTCCAAATTTGCAGCATTTGACGGATTGGTTATTTGAGCTAGCTGATGCCGCATGCTTCGTATCAACGCCAAATATAGATCCAGTAACTAATAAAAGTGGAACACAAAGAGCGGCACTAAACACACCTTCAGTAACCAAAAGCGAGGATACACCGCGTGTCATATGCATTATATGCGAAGGTCCGCACAGTCTCACAACGTGTGGCAGCTTCAAGGGTATGTCTGTAGCGTCCAGGTGGGAAGTAGTGCAATCTAATGGAAAGTAAAGCATAAGGATAATCATCGCCAGCTCCCCGACAGCATGCCTACGGCAATGAAAAGTCTAGCATGTCTACAAGAAAAATGGCTGGTGACTTCTAGCTTGCTGCCGAACTAAATAAACAGATAATTAATCTCATCGATAAAGGCTACGCCAATAATATGAGTGAGAGCGCCGTGGTAGCCACCACCAAGAATGTATGGTATCTGCCGATATTCACCGTACGTAATCCACACAAGCCTGACAGAATGCGATTAGTGTGGGACGCCACCGCTAAGTCATCAGGATCCTTACTAAACGACTACTTATTGAAAGGACCAGATCTACTTGTACCGCTGCTCAAGATAATGTACAACTTCAGGATGCGAGCCGTCGGAGTATCCGGAGATATAGCCGAAATGTTCCACCGTATTGCGGTACGAGAAGAAGATACCAACGCACAACGCTACATGCTCGCCCTGCATTGCGCACTATGTGCGCGACTGGAACGCCAATAATCACGCTAACGAGTTTTATGCTGCATCCAAAGCAATCACCAACTACCACTATGTGAACGACTACATAGACTCTAGCAATCCTGTAGAGGAAGCTATCACCCTAGGAAAAGAAATCCGAGAAGTTCACGCATGTGGTGGCTTTCACATGCGTAAATGGTGTTCAAATGTTGTCTTGTCTGCGCAAGACGAGAAGAACTTTTGCAACAGTGAAGAACTTTACGCCCACGCAAAAATATTGGGTATGCAACGGAACCCAAACCAAGACGCATTCATATATGCACTTAAATTCTTGCGCATAAAGCGTAACATTATATCGGCCAACATTGTGCCGACCAAAAGAGAAGTACTGCAAATCCTGATGTCTGTTTTCGACCCCATGGCTTTCGTCTCATGCATCATGATGTACCTCAAAATTCTACTCCAAAACATCTGGCGAATGAATATAGATTTTGACGAGTATTTAACGCCGGAATTATAGGATATGTGGCGAACCTGACTTTCATTTCTGCCAATGATAGCTGATATAATGATACCACGATGCTACTTCAGGAATAGCAGAGCTGAAGACATTCATGCTTCATGTATTTTTAGCGTACTTTCGAATTGAGCATGAGTGTAAGGTTTTTCTTCAACTCATTTCAGACAAGTCCAAGGAAGCCCCTCTGCGCCTGCTTTCCATACCGCGACTTCAACTTCAGGCAGCGGTCATCAGCGCTCAACTACTAAGGAGCATACAAGACAAGCATGATTCAAATCCAGCAGTGTCATCTATGGTCGGACTCAAAAACTGTCCTGGTATGACTTAAAGGGGATCCTCGGCGATATCAACAATATGTTATGTTCAGAGTTGCCGAAATCACGGAGCTTACGAAGGTCAACGATTGGAGATTGATGTCAAGCAACTTAAACGTAGCAGATGTCGCCACGAAACCTCAACGCGGGACTGATGCCTACAAGCAATGGTTTGATGGCTCAATTTTTTGAAATTGCCGTCTTCAGCCTGGCCGGAAGAAAACATTGACAACTCGGAAGTCAGGGAGGAGCTGCGCCCGCGTTTCCTGCACATACGAGAGGAATTCGCACGACCCAAGTACGAGTACTACTCCAACTGGAACCGCCTGTCGCGAGTAATCACATATTGGTTTCTCTACAAGGAGAAACTACTTAATAACGTACGTAAGACAAGTGGATCTACACGTTTGACGGTGGATCATATTGTCAACGTCAAAAGATTCATATACCAGGCCACGCAACTGGAATATTTTGTAGACGAGTACACAGCCATCCGCAAAGAACAAACTGTCTGCCGCAGTACCACGCTGTGGACATTCAACTCTACATAGACGACTATAGCATCCTTAAGGACCTAGTCGTATTACCACCAGAACATTGGGTCACGAAACTGATAGTGCATCACTATCACGAATAGTATTTTCACATCAACTACGAAACAGCCACAAATGAGGTGAGGCAAAATTTCTCAGTTACAAAATTAAGACCTCTTCTCAAAGGTGTTCGCCGTAACTGTCAACACTGTAAGCTGCAAAATGCTCAGCCTGTGCCACTATTAATGGCGCCACTACCACGAGCCAGACTGGGAGCATTCATGCCGGCGCTTACGTTTGTGGGACTTGACTATTTTGGCCCACTCACAGTCATTAACGGCAGAAAGCCAACGAGACCTCCAACATTGAAGCTCCCAAATCGAAAAACTTTTGCAAGATAAACGTTGGCTGAAGCGTCTTTGGCTATTTTTTAGAAACCTCAAGGACAAGGCAGCGCTAAATAAGGCAACGAAGACTCTTAAAAATACTAAAAGCAGCCTGAGGAGGAGCGCACTTGACTTTTTCCTGGAGCAACTCAAAACCGGTAACTCCCAACACAATCTGTGAAGAGTCACGACAGGGATTAAGAGGCGATTTTGCTTCAAATAAACATATATCACAAGAATCTCTTGAGGCTTATTAAGTGTTTCCAAGAGCAATAAAGGTATTAATCACTTAATCCAAACTTTACGGTACGTGTGGAAGGATATCCCTTCCGGGTTCCGGTAGTTTCTTACCGCGCTTTGACCAGAAATACAGAACCTGCTTCTACACTGACTAATAGACTAGTAAGTAGCAAGATTAGTAAATTTTTCAAAGCTCTAATATTTCAGTCGATATATACATATACAATTTTTTGTTTTTTTATTGTATGTTTTTTTTTTTAATCATGAAGTACATAGGATAGGACTATTACACATCGGGCATATAGTCTCCGCGGCTTTTCAAACACGTATGAAATTTGCAATTCTTGTCCATGATGCCGAATTGAGGTTTCTGGATTGTCACCGGCTGTCTCATGTACTGCTTCAATATTGGCATTTGAACTGCTTGTTTTTGGACGGAACCTATCTTCCGGAATTTTTTTTATCAATCTCTTCACAGTTGACAAAGTTAAAACACAGTTTCGACCATATTTGGTAAGCAATTTTAGAACTGCGGCCGCCAAACATTCATTAATTTTGAAATATTGTTCAATAAGGAAGACACGTTGTTCTATCACATAGCACTCCATTTTTATTAACCTTAATCTGTCTACTATTGATTAGCTATTTTTTTTTTGTTGCCAAAACTGTATTGCACAAATGGCGGCAAATTCAAAACTTGCGTACCTTTAGGGACACCATAACTTGCGTAGCTTTTGGGACACCCAATTTGTACGTGTACATATATGTATCATTTGTTTTTTAAAAATGAAAACTGATTTGATTCATTTCGCAGACATGAAGTATTTTACACTTAGTGGAGACGCCGTTCGATCAAAGGTCCGCTTTAACTTTTCTTATGCAAAGATTTATAAATGGGCTTGTGCCAAAATAGATAAATCAAAGTTGACTACTGAGAGCACTGTTTTTCTTTCCCACGATGAAAAACCTTTCGGTGATGTTTGGCAGAAACTTAAAAGCTTACAGCTTTTGTTACGTGTATTAAGCTCGCTGCTATACTCGTAAGTTCCACTTCAAGCTGATGTAATAAACAGTAAGTTTGATGTGTTTTTAAAAAAGCATCATTAGTGCCAATTTAAAATTAGAATTAAAAATATAAAATATATCATAAGTTTCGTTGCCCTGGGGTAAGCAACGATGGTGTTCGGCAGCTGCCGTATACCCTTAGGGCAGTGATTACGCTATTGGCTCTGAGTTTGTTTCATTTTTATGATATGCACTAATGCTTGAGTGTCAAATAGTTCATTAGGCCAATAACCTGATAACTGTCTCCCTTTTGCGAGATAAGTCATCGGAGGTCAAAGGGACATTACAAGCGGGCCGGATCAGAGGAAAAAATACAGTTTAATCAACGAAATTAATTCCGTATTAAACACCATAAGTGCACGATCGGCTGGCTTTTGACTTATTTGCACAAAACACCGATTTAGGGAATTATTACTGTGTAGTTCATGCCAGTTCTGAATACATAATTAAAATTTTTATCAGAATATTACAAATTCACCATTATTATTATAGTTAAAATGCATTTTAAAATTTAACTGAGTTGAAACAAGCACCATAAAATTTGGATGTCCTGAGCTCGGCCTTCTTTCTTCTGTACCCACCGTAAGCTTATTTAATTAATAATACAATAATGATTAATATAAATAACTTTAAATAATAATAATTAATAACACACATTAAATTGAGGGAAATAAAATGTTTGTTCCTTTGGGGTTTTGTATGAAACCTTTTTTGTCTAGGTAGAGGAATGATTCGGTGGCGCAAAACCATTACCGATTGCACGTTTAAAATAAGAGTTGCTTTCATAGTATGGGGCTTTAATAATGTTGTTTAAACTGTCTAGGCATCTGCAAAAATGCCTTCTAGTAAGATTTATTATTTGGTGGTCTATTCTTATGGTGTTCTCTTTATTGTAAAGTTTGTTATTGGGATAGAACTTTGTATATTTACTCTTTGGTGTTCTGTACAATGAAGTGCAGGCTCTTAGGATTCTTCTTTCCAACAGTCTTACTATATTCTCTCAATGTACGACGGGGAGATTAAAAACCAGATTGGGCATCTATAAATAATTATTGGTCTGATAAGTGTTTGACATAATAATACCTTAACTTTGTTATTCAGGATTCTTGAGCTAAATGCTTTTTTGTATATGTATATGTGTTTTGGTGAGTTGTAATTTTATGTGATCGTTCAAACAAAGAAATTTATCGAAATACACTCCCAAGTATTTGACTGTATTAGCAAGAGGTTTGGGCGCGTTGGATTTGTTTTAAAACACTTTGAATTCTTTCCAATTTTTCCTGACATAATGATTGCAGTTAGCAACTGGGGGACGGAAAGAATACTTTCGCATTTTGGAATATTTATTTTAAGGTGCCAATTCGTTGAAAATTCTTCAACAGTATTGAAGCTTTGTTGTAGGTTCCTGCTCATAAGGGCTATTGTGTTGTCTGCGTTATAGATCACAGTATCATCTGCATAAGTTATAATATTAATAATTTTTGTCAGTAAGTCATGAACGAAAAGGTTGAATAAAGTTGGAGTGCTCTGCTGCAGTCCATTAATTACTCTGAGGAACTAGACAAGCCATTTATATTAACCACGAACTTGCGAGATGAGATCATATTGAAAATTGAGATCAGCAAGTGTAAAGGAAATTTGTAGCTCATTAGTTTTGCGATTAAGCCTCTAATCCATACCGTCTCAAATGCTTTTTCGAGGACAATAAAACATGGGCCAACAGCATATCCTTTATTCCAATTCCAGTTATTTTCCGAAGTTAGAATGTACATAGCATGAAGAGCCCAGTGGCCGTATTTGAAGCTAAGCTGCTTATGACAGGGAAAAATTGTGTTTTTGCCACATTTTATTTATGATTAAATTTATTAGTACTTCAAATTCTTTGCTAATGTTTGGAAGTATACTTATAGGTCGGAGATTATCTATGTTGTTTTTTTCTTTATTTTTATTCGGAATTACTACTAGCTTAGCCGTCTTCCAATTTGCAGGGTAGTATGCGTTATTTAATATGTTATTGAACATTGAGCAATATTCAAACGTAAGATCTATTGGTTTGTTTTTAAGTATTATATGGAATTTGGCCGCTTCCTGATGGTTTTAATTTAAAAATGTATCGGCCAGATCATTCGGTGTAACAAAATAGTTATCAGACTGGACAGCTGTTAGGCGATTAGCTCTTTTATTGTCGTTAAGCTAGGAAGTGTAGTTTGGTCTACATAGTTATGGACGATATTAGAAGGTGCGCTCTGTTTTTCAGAGTGAACTAATTAAAAAAAAGTGGTCTTTTATGTTGAGAATTGATTGCTCGTCTTTTATTATAAAATTGTTCGTAGATGGGTCTTCGTGGCGAAAATTTATGTGAATATTAGCCTTTTGAAGAAGATTAATAAAATCGATGGTTTCCGGGCTAGTTAGGTTATTGGGTGGCTGCTATTTTTAACATGTAATGCTTTGTAGAAAATTTGGGGGTTAGCTTAAAAAGCTACGCTTCTATTAAATTGTTATAATGCAGATTTATTTATTTATTTTTATTTATTTTTATTTATTTATTTAAATCCACATAAGAAGGCTGTGTGGAAATCCGATAGTGCTTAGTTTTTAAGCAAGAGATAGTGGTTAACGGAATCGAAAGCCTTGCTGAAATCTGTGTAAATTACGTCAGTCTGCTTTTTGTTCTGAAAACCTTTGATAACAAGGGAGGTAAGATCAAGTAAGTTAGTGGTAGAAGATTTTGATTTCACAAAACCATGTTGGCAGGGTGAAATTATAGAGCTACATGAGTGTTGTAGTTGAGATGTTATCAGTTTCTCAAACACCTTAGGCATCGCAGACAATCTGGAAATGCCCCTATAGTTCTTAACATCAGACTTTGAACCATGTTTGTGAATAGGAATTATAAATGATTCCTTCCAAATGGTTGGGAAAGAGCACGAGTTAACAGACAATTCAAATAATTTAAGCAAGGGCTTACATAGAGAATCAGCACAGTACCTAAGTACACATCCTGCTACTCCATCTGGGCCTGGTAAATAACTTGGCTTGATTAAGTGAAGTTCCTTAAGTAACGAACCTTCCAGGATCACAGGACTAAAAATGCAGTTAGATTTCGGCAAGGTATACGGATAACGGGAATTAGGAAGAAAGTTAGAAGATGAATAAGTAGTTTGGAAGAATTCTGCAAAAAGATCGGCTGAAGCCTGATCAGTATTTGCTTTCATGTCTTCATAATACACAGATAAGGGCAGTAAGAAAGTTTTTCGTTTAGTATTGGCAAAGTTGTAGAACTGCCTAGGATTCTAGGATTTGCCAATTGCAAACAACAACGAATTAGGTAATTATTGTAACAACAAGAATTACAAACAACAAGATTTGTTCTGACATAACGAGAAAAATCTGAAGGATTTTTCGAACACCTAAATCTTTTATTATATCTAGTCTTCACATTTTTAAGCATTGCTAATTAGATAACCAAGTTCTCCTGGGAAGCTCATCTGGAACGCATTGGTCAAAAAGTGATTATATAATATTATAAAAGATTGAAGTAGCACTGTTAATGTCAGTACAAGAGTACAGTTGCGACCAGTTTGTTTCTAAAATAAATTAATTTAGTTTTATAAAATCTGTTTTACGAAAACAGCGTGATTTAACGACCGAGTTAATAGAACAAATATGCTCACATGTAGGCAGTTTAAAAACTAAGTCTAAAGTAGGATGATAGGAGTCTTCGGGGACATCTAAAGGACAAGTTTGTACTACAGTACTAGAAAAAGGATCCGATGCAAAATTAAGGTCAAGTAGACGACCATTACAGTTTCGAACCGGATTAATTTGTGAGAGCGACATCTCTAAAAGCCAATTGATAAATTCGTGAGATGTGGATGGCATCAAAACACTTGGAGAATCAGACCACACCACATCCGGCAAATTAAAGTCACCAAATACAAAGAGGTAATCACAACTAAAAAGTAGTGACGAAATGGACTGAATAGCACAAATATGCTCTAGGTATACAGATAAATCGGGCTGTGGCGGAATATAAGAGCACGTTATATATATAGAAACATTTTTATATATAATTTTAACGGCAATCAATTCAATGTTAGTTAGGCAAGGAGAAAAAATAGATTCTGATAGAAGATTAGAGTCTACAGCAATAAGCACACCACCTCCTATACGCGACAAACGATCGATTCTAAAAGATGTGTATTTATTGCAAAAGGAATATAATAAAAATTCTGAAATTTCGGGCTTTGGCCAGGTTTCGGTAAAGATAATAATGTTAGCATCAAACGAAAAACTGTCTACATAAAGCTTATTAAGTTTAAAGTTAAGCCCTCAAACATTCTGGTACGTTATGGAAAGTGTTAGTTTTTTGCTACATTGTTAAAGGATGAGGATGAAGTAGATGAAGGAGGAGGAAGAGCAATCGGAGGCCAATTTCTTCTACTTGACTCAAACTCTTTTATAATTAGGTCTTTCGGCCAGAAGTTTTTGCAACATATAGTGTTGAATGCTTCCGCCGGAACACTAATTTTAAAAGAGCTAATTTCTCTGGCATAATTAAATCTAAATTTATCAACAGATAAATCAGATAGTTTAGACTTCGATTGGATGTAGGACTTAACATCATCAATCGAAATGTCAGGGGCAAGCCTAGAGATGAAATTTGTTTTTTAATTGGGACAGCTATCAGGGGCTTAGCAGCCCTAATTGCATGAAGCGGAATGGATACGCACAAAGTCTGCGGAGAACTAAGAGCAGTGTTCCTGACCGACGAATCAGTTGCAATCACATTCTTGGAGCCCCTCATAGGAGCAGCGGAGTAGTAACTCGTAAGGACAGTATCGGATAAATTTGGGGAAATCGAACAAGGTGCAGGTGACTGGTGAGGAGTTAAAAATTGTGGTGACATCCAAGTTCTGGAAGTCACCATGCAGTTTGGTGAATGCTGCTCGGAGTGTATTAAAACCCTGTCTTGTCTGCCTCATGAATTTTTGCAAATTTAATTCAGCCTCGCGACAAGACTCGCAACACCACCTAAGTCCAGACTTACTGGAAATATAATCCTTCACTTTGGTTGCATTACAAGAACATTTAACATGTGCTATATTGTCACACAACCAACAATAAATTAGTTCAGCCTTGGAATCAGACTGACATTTACAATTTCTAATACAGCAGGCCGACATAATTACAAATATATTGAAAATTTAAAATAATTCAAAATGAGTCAAAAATATCAAATGCCCTGCACACGAAAAGGAAAAACAAGAAACAAAACTAATGCACGAATGCACAAAATCAAAACAAAAACAACTAGCGCTGGGACGCAGTGTTTTTGGAATGATGCAAGCAATGCAGTTAGAACAAGAATGAGAGAGAAAGATCTGAGGAGAGCGGCATGCACAAAAATAAAAATAAAATAATACCACAAATAGACGGACGATGTATCGCACTAAATAAAAAAGTTTTATAAGGAAAAAATATTAATTATTTTAACATAAAAAAACAAAGTAAACGAAATATACCACGAGCACATTTAAACACAACCGTCTACGACAAAGCACAAGGTTATTTTTTTTATATTTTCATTTATAAGTTTCTTAATAAGCTTTAATTTTGTTTTGGCTTATTGTAAAGTAGAGAGAGATATAATCTGGTCTAGTATATTAATCTTTTAATGAGTGTTAGGATTTTGTTCTTTTCTTTCTGCAGTTTTTGGTAACGCTATTCTTTGTAAGTACTTCTAGTGGATGTGTATATTTATGTTCTGTTCACTATTCTGGCAAGACACCTCCATTATAATTGCACGGTGGTCGCTGTCATAATCGAAGCAATTTAGACAGTTTACTGAGTTTTTAGCTCTGTCTATACGCAAATTGCAAGTTGCTCTGCTTGACATATATCTAGAAAGGAATTTGAGCTTTCATATGACGGTGCTTCGGAATCATGGAAATTACAGCAATATTTGATTTCGTTTTTCATTATGAAGTTTTTCAGTGCGTTAATTTTTGGGTTATTACAGCTTTTATCCCAGCTTGTTTGCTTAAAGTTTATATCACCATCTATAATATAATAGTAATTATTATGGTCGAGTTTTAGCGTTTCAAATAAGAGATTAAGTTCCGTATGAAAGGAACCATTGTCGTTTCCTGATGGACAATATACTGCTATCAAAGATATGCATTTATTATTGTGATTGTGATATTTTTGGAACTTTAATTTTTTTTTTATTAGTATTGCAACTAGCTCCTTTCTTTCTTTTCTAATTGTTATGTAACCGTTTATATCAAGCTTGTGCTTACGATTAAGCTTGATTTCGTTTAACATTACAATGTCAGGCTTGTTTTCAGCGATACACTGATAGAGCTCGATCCTTTGGATGTACTGACCAGAGAACGTACATTAATTGAGATGATTTTTAATGTGTTTTTTGATATATTGGAGGTGTTCGAATGTTGCCGTCCACACGGGCGGTTTCAAATTTGAGTTATTTTTGCAGCTTTTCTATTTGTTTACTTAAAGCTAAAATAGATTTTTGAGTGTTTAAAATCATTTTGGAAATCTACGTTGGGGTTACTTATAACAGAGTCGTTACATACGTCGGCATATCTTATATTAATTAATTTTGGAACGTTTATTTGAGTTATTGGTGCGTCCCGTTTTTTGGCTTTAATCTTTTGTAGAAGTTCTTTCTACGTCGGACGGCATAAGGAATCCCATCTGATGCAATGATGTTCGATTGCTTTAATTGCTCTCATTTCTTTTACGCTGCTTTCGGCGCTGATTTGAACCATAAACATAGGCAAGGGTATGTTGCGTTCCAAGGAGGATCTGTTGAAAGGCCTTATTAGCAGAAATTTACAATTTTCCGATTCGAACTCTTGGAGATCACTCAAAATTTCTTGAATATCTGTGTCGCCACTTAGGCCTTTCATTAAGTATGTTTTTGTTTTTAGACTTTGTGTATATGAGAAAAACTTAGCGTTGGCTTTTTCCAAGTGCCCACGTATTTTTATATAATCATTAAAATTCTGCAAGAACACGGCAATTTTATTTTGCTTTAATTCTTTTATGTTGAAATACTTTATTTTTAAACCCGTTTTAATTAATTTCATTATTTGTTTTATCTTTTTATTGAACACATTAATTGGTGGTATATGTTCGTTGTTGTTTCTGCTTGCCTTTCTTAGATTTTTAGCATTAGACTTTGGGTCTGCTGTTTCAGTTGAGGCGGAGTGTGCTGTTGTTGGTGTTGAATAGGTTGCTAATAGCTCTGCTTCTGGAGTTGTTCTTATTTTTGTTATTATTTTTGTTGTTGTGTTATTGGGAGTTTTGCTTTGCACACTTGTTTATTTATCACACGTGGTGAGTCAATGCTTTTTCTTTTTCTGGCAATTTTTAAAGTTGCTTCCAAATTACAAATATTGACGTCCATTTCGTCGTGAGCTTTTTTTTATATTTGTGTGTTTTATAAGTAAACTTAACGTAAATCAGCCTCGGTGCGAGCCTGACAGTCATTAGAGCCAGTCCAATGATCCAAACCGCACCTCTCACACTTTGGTTTTCTTATACAGTAGTTCCGAGTGTGATCGAACTTAAAACACCTGTATCACTGCCGGACGGAACCATTTTTTTTGGCCATCTGCACCTTTACCCGCTGCCTGCCTACCTTGTTTATATGCAAGGCCTCTTGATTGTTCTCCGCTCTTTCAAGGTCAACGAACCATACATGTTGCCCAGGAGTGGGATCAGATTTTCCGTCCGAAACGTTTGTTTGTGGGACACGGGATTTGGGGTTGTATATGTGTCGCACCTTGTGGTTAAATTCCGTAAATGCATGTTCAATTTGACTCTTAGGTGTAGATGCAGCTAAATTATGTCCCACCACTCTAAATGATTTGTCCTCATGGAGGCAAAAGTGGGTATATTCAATCCTTTTTTCAGATAGACCTCTTGTTAATTTCCTATGAGTGTCCGAATCTTTAGCAAATATTCTGAGAAGACCATTTTGGGTCACTTTCAGGTCATATGAGTCTTTCCTCACCTGTGCATCAAGGAATTCCTCCATGGCCGGGACATCCGAAACTCCAGGGACGGTTATTGGACTCGGCTTTGGTGTAGCTTTCACGGTTGTTCATACAGAGACGGGTGAAGGAGGGTCGCTTTCCTCCATTATCTCCATATGTTGCTCCTCGTTCTCTTCTTCCTGGACTAGAGCTGCAAATCTGTTCTCTTCAGGTTGCACATCTCTCCCTTTTGCTAACTGTTTGGGATAGTCAGTACCACGACCCTTTTTTGTTTGATTTGTTGGCATGCCACTGTGGGTGGCTCATATACCGGCATTTTCATCACACTGGTAATGGGGGGAAGAGGTCGGTTTACATAAGGTGATAGTCGAGGTGACATGATGGCAAAACTTTGCTCACAAGGCGAGCTGGAGCCATTAGCCACCAGCTGTACTCATAGCTAATGAGTAACAGGGTTGTCCACATCCATTGGAAAACGTTATAGTGCTAGTAGTAATTGTACTTGTAGCCATAGCTGCAAGATTACTCCTAGCCAAGGCGCCAGTTTACGGGTCGAACGCAGCAGCTAGAAATGCAGGACCAAGAGCATCTTTGCTTGACATATTGGTCAAACATCTGGAAGTATGCACCAGAACAAGATCCTAGTCGAGGCTAGAACCAAGTTAACGAGTAGCTGTGAGTAGCTACTTGATGCATATACCCGGACCAACCAAGTATTCCTGGGCTTTGCAACACTGAATGATTGCCACCACGTGCTGTTGAGCAGCGGAGCACCCAATTTGCAAAAGTTATCACTTGATTACACAGGTAAAAACTATCCACTTTCACTTAAATTTAATATTGTCACTGAAAGGTCACTGAAAGCTGTTTTTGCCACTATCGTGGACTTGTCCTAATCTCTTTGAAAATATTTTAGAGAAAATCCGGGACCGAAACTGCACTTACAAGTGTACGAAACGAAACCGATACTTTGAATGAGAGCTTTCGCTGGCATCAATATAAATAGTGGTTTACAATTGTTCTCAGGAAAAACCCGTTGTATACATTTAATCATTATATTAAAATAATATACAGTTTTACCCACAAGCCGACTACTGAAGGAGGGCCTTAAAAGAGTGGAATTCTTCGAAAACAAGATCGAAACCATGGATTATACAGTTGACTCTGGATACTCTCTGTGGAAGGCTACTAGTTTCTTGAATCGTCAGCCACAGCGATATGTGCCACTAAAAAATGCAGCAGGCGAGTTATGTAAATCAGATGAAGAGCATTTCGAAACTATCGCCTTGCATCTTGAGCATAAGTTCCAGCCTTTTTCCACACAGCCTTGTGGCAACTAACGAGAAAGCAAGTGAAACAGGTTTCTAGAAACTGCGTTACAGTTATATAACTGTACGTTAGCGAGAGGTTGGTCTTCTTATCTGATCGATCTATCCGTGGTGGTTAACCCATTTAGAAAAGTTGAATATGAGTAAAAACTCGTCATCTCATTTATCACCTAGAGATAGGTATGCGAAAATGAAGGAGATGCGTATAATTGCTGGTGCGGACCCTGCATGCAGGCTGCTGTCCCATCAACTGCTCTCACAAGTCAAAGACTCTATTACCCATCAGTAACAGCAGTAGCACCAGCGTTACCTGCACAATTACCATGTCCCACGCAAGCTGGGCTTCGGCTTCAACGTATACTGTGGTGACATCTGCAGGGTCATACGTTTGCTCTACTTCACCGGTGTACACCACATCAAAGAACGCACTTTCACCAACTCCTTTATCTGATATTGAGGCTAACAGAGGAAAATGTTCCTTCCAATCACCATGCGTTGCCACTAGTAAGAAGCGAAAAGGAGCTGCAAAATCGACGGAATCTACTCGAAAAACAAAATTGCACAGTTCTGATTCAGTCAATGATTCAAAATCCACCCCATGTATCACACCGCTCAATAAATTCCCGGCTTAACAAGGAAAAACACATTTTTTCTGAAAATTTTGTTTTATTCATCAATTTAGTTTCCATCTACGCCTACACACTCAGTCCAGCGCTTCTCCAACCTTTCTATGCCATTTTTGTAGAAGGATGAACTTTTACCCTCAAAATAGGTCTCAGTATCGGCAATCACCTGCTCATTTGATCGATATCTCTTGCACTGGAGGTGCTTTTTGAGATCTGAAAAAAGCCAGTAGTCACTGGGGGCCATATCTGGAGAATAGGGTGGGTGCGGCAGTAGTTCGAACCTCAATTCAGTCAATTTCACCATTGTTGCCAAAGACTTGTGGCACGGTGCATTATCCTGATGAAACAGCGGTTTCTTCTTTGCCATATGTGGAAGTTTTTCCTTGATAGCGCGCTCCAGTCGATCCAGCAGTTTTATATAATATTCGCTGTTGATTGTTTTACCTTTCTCCAGGTAGTCTATAAATAAAATCCCATGTGCATCCCAAAATACGGACGCCATAACCTAAACCGCCGATATTTGTGTTCTGGGACGCTTCGGACGGCTTTCACCGACTACCACCCACTCAGAAGACTGACGACTGGATTCTGGACTATAGTGGTGTATCCATGTTTCATCCATGGTTACGTAACGGAATAAAAAATCGGTCCTATTGCGCTTCAAGATGCTTAAACACGTCTCGGAAGCATCGATTCGTTGTTGCTTTTGATCCGGTGTTAGCAATCGCGGCATCCACTTTGAGCAGAGCTTTCTCATATCCAAATGTTCATGTAATATCGTAAACACACTGCCTTCCGATATATTTGAGGCATCAGCTATCTCCTTTAATTTCAATTTGCGATCAGCCAATACCATTTTTCGGATTTTTGCGACATTTTCTGGCGTAACTGCTGTTTTTGGGCGACCACTGCGTTCAGCGTCTTCGGTGTCCACACGACCACGTTTAAATTCATTGTACCAATCTTTGATGGTTGATTATCCTGGAGAAAAATCTGGGTAATGTTTATCAAGCCAAGTTTTTGCTTCTACTGTATTTTTTCCTATCAAAAAACAGTGCTTAATCAGGACACGAAACTCCTTTTTTTCCACATTGTGGAAAAAACACAAAGGTTGTATCACTTTAAAATTTGTAACTTAAAAGCACGTGGTCGCACAGTTGGTAAATTCTTACACAGAGCTTATGATAATCGACACTATCTACAAAAAAATCTTGATGTTTGCTTACTACTGTCCCTATATGTCGGGCCGGGAACTAATTGACCGGTGTGTTATATCTGTGTTGGCTAACAACCGTTTTGCAGCCTTAGCCGAAGAAGCCGACAATGCTATGGAAATCGGACTGCCAGAAACCGATGAAGAGGATGCTGCTCCCGCTGGTCCAAGCGTGGTCATACAATCTCCGAAAGAACAATCCAATCCTCCAGCAATATGTGTTCCTAATGTTGACAGCCCAAAATTCCTCGAGCAGGCGCTTGATTCATGTGCCGGTGCTAATAACTATAGCAATTGCACCTCCAAGTTCGGTGTGTCACGGATATATATCACTAACTCATACGCCTTCGGAGCAGTCGTCAGGAGCCTAACTGAGCTCAACTGTCAATTTTGGCATCACCTGCTCAAAGGGGTTAAGCCATTTAGAGCGGTTATCAAGGGGATGCATGCCAAAAGACCAAATTGCAGAAGCAAAAGGCAGATTGGCGCAATATTAATATAACATAGATGATAAAAGAACAGTTGATTATTTATTTATTTATTTATTTATTTTTTTATTGATTTATTGATTTATTGATTTATTGATTTATTGATTTATTGATTTATTGATTGATTTATTGATTTATTGATATATTTATTTATTTATATTTATTTATTTATTTATTTATTTATTTATTTATTTATTTATTTATTTATTTATTTATTTATTTATTGATTTATTGATTTATTGATTTATTGATTTATTGATTTATTGATTTATTGTTTTATTGATTTATTGATTGCTTTATTGATTTATTGATTTATTGATTTATTGATTTATTGATTTATTGATTTATTGATTTATTGATTTATTGATTTATTGATTTATTGATTGCTTTATTGATTTATTGATTTATTGATTTATTGATTTATTGATTTATTGATTTATTGATTTATTGATTGATTTATTGATTTATTGATTTATTTATTTATTTATATTTATTTATTTATTTATTTATTTATTTATTTATTTATTTATTTATTTATTTATTTATTTATTTATTTATTTATTGATTTATTGATTTATTGATTTATTGATTTATTGTTTTATTGATTTATTGATTGCTTTATTGATTTATTGATTTATTGATTTATTGATTTATTGATTTATTGATTTATTGATTTATTGATTTATTGATTTATTGATTTATTGATTTATTGATTTATTGATTTATTGATTTATTGATTTATTGATTTATTGATTTATTGATTTATTGATTTATTGATTTATTGATTTATTTATTTATTTATTTATTTATTTATTTATTTATTTATTTATTTATATATGTATTTATTTATTTATTTATTTATATATGTATTTATTTATTTATTTATTTAAGTCAACTAAAAGCAGCTGACTACAAAATAAAAATTTAAAACAAATAAAATATAATATTAAAATTATAAAATAAACAGAGGAATTCAATTAAATTTAAATTTATATCTAAATCTGGGGAATAAAAATATAAGAAAAATTGATTTATTTAAATCGATCCAACATTTGTTGCAGGGATTGGGGAAAACCCAGAAAAACCAAATCAGATCAATATGTTAGTATATTAAGGTAGTATAAACGAGTATTAGAATATTGAAAATACAATATACTATTAATTACGTATATACTATTAGGAGCATTAGTATATAGAATTATTGTATATTAAGTATTAATGTATAAGAGAATTAGTAATTAGTGCTTACACTGTTACTAATTAATATACTATTAGGAGTGATAGTATATAAAAGTAGCAGTATAATGAAGAAATAAAAGGAAGTAAGATAAATTGAAGAAATGTAGCTAGAAAGGAGGTTAATTGTTTCTACTAAGATATAGGAAAAGAGAGGATTTTTAAGAAGAAAGAGAAGATGCGTTTGAGATCATGTTGTGTAGATTATTATAATTAAAACATAAAGCTCGGAAAGAGCTGTATAATGCGTTATCTGTTGTGCATGTGAGAAGGGATAATGGGATATAGTTCCTAGTATAACGACGAGGAATAGAACAACTAAGACGACCTAAAAGGAAGTCAGACTCAATATTGCCTATAATCAGTGTATGTAGAAAAACAACATTAAGAGTTTTTATACGATTAACCAGTGAAGGAAAGATTAAGAAGAAGACGCCTACTGGAGTATGACGGTAGACGAAGATTGGGGTCCCAGTTTAGTCCACGTAAAGCGTACAGCACGAATTGCTTTTCAAAGGATTCAATTCAATCCTGGGTGACACTATACTGAGGGCACCAGACGCACGAACAGAATTCCAGAATCTACTGAACTAGAGAAATGTAAAGGATTTTTGTGGTAAAAGGATCATTGAATTCCTTTGACCAACGTTTAATAGATCAAAGTACTCCCTTGGCTTCATTTGTGAGATAATAGATATGCAAATTAAAATTAAATTTGCAGTCAAATAAGACACTCAAGCATAGTAGCATAGTTTTAAGTGTGATCAGTGTATGAACAGATAAGCTTAACATCATCTGCATACATGAGACAATGGGAATAAGAATGAGTGATAAATCATTAATAAATAGAGTGAATAAAAGGGGTTGTACATGGCTACCTTGAGGTACACCAGAAGTGACAGAAATTGGCCTAAGTAGAAGACTTCAGTAACACTTTTTGGGTTCTATCTTTCAAATACCAGGAAATCTAATATAATAAGGAGGGTGAAAAACATATGCAATCGATTTTAAAGATAAGAAGATTATGATTGACAGAGTCAAAAGCATTACTAAAATCCGTGTAAATAACATCGGGTTGACTCTTTTTTATAATGCATCATTTACCAAAGTGGTAAATTCCAATAAATTGGTCACAGTGGAATGACCATGTACAAAGCCATGTTGGACAGGGGAAATAATTTATTTACAGCAATGCTGTAAAGTAGAAACAAGAATCTTTTCAAACAATTAGGAATTGCAGATAGCTTTGCAATGCTTCTGTAGTTTGAAATGTCAGACTTGCTACCTTTCTTATGGACTGGGATTAGATACAAATCTTTTTATTATTATTAAAGAAATATTAAAGGGATAAGTTGAATTGAAGGAGGACATAGGTGAGTAAGTAGATTGGAAAAAGTGAGCGAATAGATCAACTATAAGATAAGCTAAGATAGATTTAACGACGGGATGAAGTTAGGGATACAAACGTACAAGATTGAGTTTAATATGTCATAAAAAGTTCCAAGGGCAATATAAATATCAGTGACTCCATTAGGAAAAGACCGGTCATTTGCAAGACTGAACAACGACGTGGTACTTGCTGACTGGCAGGTGTTGAAGTAGCAAGACCAGACAAAACCTGTTTTTCTTCAACCTAAGACAAGTTAATTGCTGATGCCATAAAAATAACTAAAATCGGCAGGTATAGAGTCACAGTCGAGCGAGCTCCCCGCAGAATAAAGGTTCTGCAAAGTTCAAGGTGCCACATCTTCGGGCACTCAAAGAATTACTGTGTGCAGAGCTCCATATGCGGAAAATGCTCTGGGTCTTACCCAACTAACTCCCACATTGCATCAGTGACAACATCCTATGTATTGTATTAATTGTGATGGTGATCATGCCTCCACGGACAAAGACTGTCCCATCTGGATCCAAAAATTAAAAAGACAATCAAAAACGAAGAATTGCTGCTACGACAAATAGTTATATCAGATCTCCCCGCGGCTTCATTCCAGCTGTAACTATCATATGTTGATGTTGTCCGGCCCAGAACAGGACAAAATTGGACAAATGCCGCTAAACCAACAATAAGTTTCTTACTCTGGATAATTCTGTACGGGAGATAAACGTTAGGATGGATCAACTCTTCGAACTAATACAAGAGACTGTTGATTCTCATCCTCAAAATTTCAACATGAACATTGATAAAAATCGGGTTGTGGAACGCACGTGACTAGTTAAACACTCAGCAGAGCTCCAGCTATTCCTCAGTGCACATAATATTGATGTTATGTTACTGATAGAGACACAAATGCGTGAAGGTCAACGCATCTTTATCCTAGGCTTCCACGCTTACCACGCCTTCTATCCAAGTGGTAAAAGCAGAGGCGGTGTAATTGTTTTGGTGTGCTCCACAGTCCACTGCCTCCCATCACATCAAACAACAAACAAATTGCACGTATGAGTCTGCAAACAACGCAGGGAACTGTTGCGCTTGTAGCACTGTACCTGCCTCTTAGAGAGCTATGGACGATATCCGAATTTGAGTCCATGCTAGGCAATAAATTTATAGCGGGTGGTGATTTCAATGCTAAGCACTCCTGGTGGGGTAATTCCAGAGCACGCGCCAGAGGCAAACAGTTTCAAGAAGTCATTGCCAACAGAGACTACCAAATATTAGCGACTGGTGAGCCAACATTCTTCTGCTCCAACTCCCAACTTACTCCAACAACACTGAACTTCTTTATAACAAGCGGATACATCACAAACAGACTCCGTTTACAATCCCTTCATGAGCTCTCATCGGATCACTTTCTTCTTGTAGCCTTTGTGCACGACTCACCTATAAGACAGTTTCCTGTCTCGCCCTTTGTTACTTGCTCATAATGCAGAAACGAGAATTTTTAAGGCCCATTTGGAGGCTCTGATTAACCTTAATATTGAGATTCATACCGTGGACGACATTGATTTTGCCGACGATCTATTTATGACCAACTGAAACAGCGTTAAGTGCTGCGCCCAGTGATCGGCACCAGATCTCCAAATCTACCGCATCCTACCGTCTCATCCCAGATCACGCTCTCCTGTTCCTAGTGCATATATTTAACAGCATATTGCGAGAGGGCTACTTTTCTAAAGCATGGAAGAAGGTAAACATCATTATGATCCTAAAACCAGGTAAAACACCAAATGATGGATTCGTACAGGCCTATTAGCTTTCTATCATCCTTGAGAAAAATCATAGAGAGATTGATTTTAAATAGGCTGATGACAATTGACGCGATTAAGCTGGCGATTCTGAAATTCCAGTTTGGTTTTCGTTGGAAACATGGTACCCCTGAGCAACTCCATAGGGTAGTAAACCTTACACTAGAGGCCATGGAACATAGGTAATATGCGATCGCAGCGCTTCTTGAAATCCAACAAGCTTTTGACAGGGTATGGCACCCGGGTCTGCTTTACTAAGTCAAAAATCTTCTATCACCACAGATTTACTTACATATAAAAATTTTTCTGGAAGTGCGTACCTTCTGTGTAACATTCGACGATTGCAAGTCGATTAAAAGACATATAGAAGCTGGAGTCCCTCAAGGCAGCGCTCTTGGCTCAACTCTATACTCAATATATTCCACCGACATGCCAAACCACACCGTTATAAGATATGCTCATCAAAGAGTCACACTCATTGCCACATATGCAGACGACACGGCTGTGATAACCAAAAACAACAGCATCCTGCTGGCTACGAGTGCTCTGCAACAGTATTTGGACGCTTTCCAGAAATGGGCGAACACATGGAACATTTGCGTCAATGCAAGCAAATGCGCAAATGTGAAATTTACAAACAAAGCCCACAACTATCCAGGCCTTCTGTCGAAGATGACACCCAGATACTTATGTGTTATGGCGTGAGTTAGCATGCTTCCGTTGAGTATAGCACTCAATCTGGGTGTCATCCTCGACAGAAGGCTAACGTTTGGCAGGCACATCTCGGCTCTACAGCACTCGGTCAAAAACAAAGCGTTTGGTATGTCGTGGCTACTTTCGCCCAAAAATAAACTGTCAATGGAGCACAAAACAAAAATTTGCAAGGTTATCCTAGCTCCAAGCCTTCAGTATGCTATTCCGCTGTATGGAATTGCAGCCAAGTCACATTTAAACAAGATCCGAACATTGCAAGCCTAAATTCTACGAAAGATCTTAGGGGTCCCTTGGTACATGAGAACAAGGGACATCGAATGAGATCTTTATGTTCCTCTGACTGGTGACCGAATCCAATGTATTGCACAAAAATACATAGCTAGCATCTCATCCAAATCGTCTTGCTAGACGATGTCGCAATTTTGATCTAAGGGTTAAGAAAGAAGATTCAAACGCCATCACCCTTAAGACCTTCCACAACGGGTCTTGACAAATCCATTCACTCCTATAATATTACAAGACTTGAAATGCTAAGTAACTACAAAAATTCGACAAAATACCCTGTAAATAATGTACATAGGTGTGTCGCTAACGGTGTGCACCGGAATTCTATTAGCCAGGACTTGAACCTACGAGTTGCAAGCAAGCAGCTGTTTGCTTGCACTTGCCGGCAGATCGCTGGCTGGCCCAATGGAGCCCAATGGAGATTAATAAAATTAACTTCACTAAAACTTGATCGTTACTGACAATTTGGGATCTCTTTGTTGTGCCATTTATTGTCACAAATCTCAGTTTGTGTCACTGACGTGGACTTGTCTTTGGTAATGCACTCAAAACACAATTTCAATGCTTGCACTCTGTAGCACCACCACGTCTTTAGATAAAAACTAGAAATCTTATACTTTTTATAACATTTTCACTTCAAATTTTTCAAGTTTAAGACTCGGATGTAAGCCAATGTGGCTTTGAGGGATAACATTCACAATAAATGATACGAGTGCAGATTTCCAATAAAGATCTTAGTATTTTGTTAAAGGAGCATAGAGCGATATCAATGTCAACTGCGTTGTCAAGCAGGGACCAATCAGTTGGGAGGATAACTTTATTAGGAAGAGTGGAGTGCTGTTCACGAAAACAATGGTATGGCTCAGTAGGAATAGGTAAAAGTAAAGTATATTGCTTAAATACATGGAGAGAAAATTCTATTGTGGGATCATAAGGATCTTCAAGGATTTGACTCATAGAAAGAAGTGTTAGACTATTCGTTTTTAGGAGCAAGATCTAATATTCTATTAAGGTTAATTAATTGCTTAATTGATAAAGTGGAAAATCTAATAAACAATCTATCTGAATCTGGGAGAAAAGAATAATATAATTTGCACTACAGAAAATGACCAAGTTATGGTGTGTAAGCTAAAATCCGGTGATAAGCAACACTTTAGTGATTGCACCGAATCAAAAGAAAAACCAGCGATCTATTTAAATACTGGAGGTGCTGCGTCCTACAAAAACTGCGCAGCGTATAAAAAAGTCAAAGCCCAGGCTTTTCCAACCAACCTGCCACCAAAACACAATCATCAGGCGTACACCGGGAGCACCAGCCGCTAAAATAAACACCAACGTAAGCTATGCGAATGCGCTTTAAGTTTATTTTAAAGACCAATCAGATCGAAATGTGTCTAATCTACGAGACCCATCTCACTGCTAGGTCATACATCTCCACAAAATGGTATGACCTTATGCACGTCAACCATCCAACGAAAGAGCTCGTAAGGTGTGGTAATACTGATAAAAAAAAGAAAAACCAGCTTAAACTACAAAGAGCTGCTAGCTATACAGGAGGAGTAGATCCAATATGCACGGGTCCAAATCAACCCGGTCTTGGGAGACATCACAATTTCCGCTGCTTACTGTCTACCGAGACACAACGCGGGAGACGAGGAGTTTGGACATTTGGACATTTAGCGCCAGGCTTATTATAGGTGTTAATTTTAATTCTTTTCTTCATTTTTCTATAAACTCCAAGGACAAGGTAGCGCTAAATAGGGCATCTAAGACTCTCAAAGGTACTCTAGACAGCCTGAGGAGGAGCGCACACCAAATGCATAAGAGCGGGCGTATCACAAGGCAGCGTTTGGGGCCACTCCTTTACAATAAAGCACACCTCTCTTGTCTTCATAGCCTTAGCCTTAAAGCTGATACGGCATTCTTGACTACAGCGGAAACGCCTGAAGAGTACTTATAAAACATGCAAGAACAACTGAATTGGTGACTGGCAGAGGAAGTGGAACATGATAGTAAGCCACCACAGCCACCACCTTCTCACTTAGACCTGGAAACTGTCCACCAGTCCACTTATACGAAGTTGCAATCCAATCCCAGAGGAATCTACGCCAAAGTACCTCATAAAATAGGCGACGCTGCGCTCTCAAATATTTTATTAAAAGCTAGTCTCTTATGTTGCCTTTGTATTTGTTGCCCGCTCTTCAAGCGGAGACACATATGCAAAAACGTGGCTAAGCCGCTCTAGTGAGTAGGTGCTAAAATTGTACAAGTGGTAAAACAAAACGACTAGACAATTAAAGAGTAAAAAAAGAAAGCCGTCATGTTGCAAAATTATTAACGTATTCAAAAGCAGAATTATTTCGCCGCAGTTCGAAAAAATTGTATTGTGTCCGCAAAAACCGTTACGAAATTTTTCAGTCCGCAAATTTTATGGAAATCTCATCTGAAATCTCTCATAAAAAAACTTAAAATTACCCAACACAACAGTGGAGTCATAGTTGCGTGCTAGCATAAATACTTTGTCAAGACAGCTTAAATGTTGCATGTAAGCTTCAATATCAGAAGCAGGAAGAATATATGAACAGGTGATAAAAAGAGATGATGATCGAATAGTTACTATTTCAACATCAGAGGAAGACTGTTACACTTTTAATTCAAATTTGAGTATGAGTTTTACGGCAATGAAAACGCCATCACGACGGCGAATTGGTTGTTCATTTCTAAATATTGTAAAATTATTTCACAGATCTTCATAATCAGATACGGTAATGTTTATCCAAGTCTCAGATAAAGCAAAAATCAAAAGAAGGTGAAACACCAGTTCAAGCGCCACTTCAATTAATGGATACTGATGAATTTATGCAAACTATTTGAACGGGTCAAAATCAATCTAGGCAGCCATCATTCATAGCCACAGTAGCGTACCTTTACACCAAAACATTTGGCCAAATCAGCAGCAAAACACATGGCCAGCTCAAATCGGGTATGACCAAATAGCAAAAGCATACAGTGGCACTGGCAGGCTAACAGACCAAAAGCAACAAAGAGTTACTCACCTAGCTCATAAAGAAGATTTAGCTCATACAGACGGATGCGACTATGAACAGCAGGCAGAAGCTTCTGTTGAGGATATCGCAGACGAACGTACAGACTACAATATGTAAATTAAGGCAAGAGTCCCTGCTATTACTCATTAAAAGAAAAATGGCAGGGAGAAAATTAAGATTTAGTTTTAGCCTCTGATTGCACTGCCTCTAAATTCTACTAGCGCTTCATCTTCATCTTTTAGTAATCCACCACGAAATTTTTTCTTTTTTTTACAATAAATACACATATTTAATATGCGATCGTTTGTCCCGTATAGGAGGTGGTGTACTTATTGCTGTAGATTCTGATTTTTTATCAGAACCTTTTTATTCGCCTTACCTAATAAGCATAGAATTTATCGCCGTTAAAATTAATATAAAAATATTTCTATATATATAACGTGCTCTTATATTCCGCTACAGTCCGATTTATCTATATACCTAGAGCATTTTTCTGCTATTTACTCCATTTCGACACTACTTCCAGTATTTGGTGACTTTAATTTGCCAGATGTGATTGGTCTGACATTTCTAATGTTTTGATACCATTCACTTCTCACGAATTTATCATTTCGCTCTAAGAGATGTCTCCCTCTAAAAATAATCCGCTTCAAAGCATAAAACAAACAAAACATTCAAAACATTAACTTCTACTTGCCCTTATTTTTGCATCGGATCCTTTTTCTAGTGCTCTAGTACAAACTTGTCATTTAGTTGTCCCCGAAGACGCCCATGCGTTTCAAATAAGTTTTCCAGGTGAACAATAGATCTCCTTGGTTCTCTATAGAATTGGCAATGCTTAAAACTGTGAAGTCTACATATTATAAAAGATTTAAGAGTTCGAATAATCCTTCAGATTCGTCGTTATGTTATCGCCAGAACAAATTTTGTTGTTTGTTATTCGCGTTGTTACAATAACTACCTTATTCGTTGTCGTTTGCCATTTGCTCAGAATCCTAGGCAGTTCTACAACTTTGTCAATACTAAACGAAAAACTTTCTTACTGCCCTTATCTGTGTATTATGAAGACATGAAAGCAAATACTGATCAGGCTTCAGCCGATCTTTTTGCAGAATTCTTCCAAACTACTTATTCATCTTCTAACTTTCTTCCTAATTCCCCTTATCCTTAACCTTGCCGAAATCTAACTGTTTTTTAAGTTCTGTGATCATGGAAAGTTAGTTACTTAACGAACTTAATTTAATCAAGCCAGGTTATTCACCAGGCCCAGATGAAGTATCAGGTTGTGTACTTAGGTACTGTATGATTCTCTATGTACGCCCTTGCTTAAATTATTTGAATTGTCTGTTAACTCTTGCTCTTTCCCAACCATTTGGAAGGAATCATTTATAATTCCTAATCACAAACATGGTTCAAAGTCTGATGTTAAAAACTATAGGGGCATTTCCAGATTGTCTGCGATGCCTAAGGTGTTTGAGAAACTGATAACATCTCAACTACAACACTCATGTAGCTCTATAATTTCACCCTGCCAACATGGTTTTGTGAAATCAAAATCTTCTACCACTAACTTACTTGATCTTACCTCCCTTGTTATCAAAGGTTTTCAGAACAAAAAGCAGACTGACGTAATTTACACAGATTTCAGCAAGGCTTTCGATTCCGTTAACCACTATCTTTTGCTTAAAAAACTAAGCACTATCGGATTTCCACACAGCCTTCTTATGTGGATTTCCGAATATCTTTCTTGTAGAACCCAAAAAGTTCTTTTTAATACCACACTGTCTAAGCTTGTCTTTGTTACCTCTGGTGTACCCTAGGGTAGCCACCTTGTTCCTTTACATTTTATTTTATTTATTAACGATCTCCCGTCTATTTTCCTTCACTCCTATGTACTAATGTACGCCGATGATATGAAGCTGTGCTTACAATACAATGACAACAACTCTCCTTATTTATTGCAATCGGACCTGGATTTGTTTTTGGCTTGGTGTAAATGCAACATGTTGTTTCTGAATTGCTCTAAATGTAAGGTTATGTCATTTTATAGAAGTACGCCTTACACATTTTATTACATGCTTGACCGGGTTTCTCTTGAGAGATTAAACTGTGTCATCGACTTGGGAATTCTTCTCGATTATAGACTAAAACAAACATATCGCGCTTACAGTCAACAAGGCGACTCAATCTTTTGGATTTATCAAACGATGGTCTAAGGAATTTAACGACCCTTATACGACTAAACTGCTATATATTGTACTTCTCTTGCTCGGCCTATTCTGGAATACGGAACTTGTGTGTGGTCTCCTCAATATTCGATTACCATGACAGAATTGAGTCGGTTCAAATTAAGTAACTTAATTTTGCTCTGATTTGCCTACATACCAAATGATGCTGGGAGTTCTATTTTTTTCATAAATTTAGAATTGGCAAAATTGACTCATTTCTGCTATTGAGCCAAATTAACATTTCTGTACCTTTGAGACGTACTCGTAACTCTGCACCACTTTCTCTAAAAACTCGTGATACCAACTACTCTCTGCAGGAACCTTTTCGAGTTCTCTGTGTTGACTATAACAGACTTTTTCGAGTCTTCAACTCAGAGTTCTCTTTTGATACGAATAAAAACCACTAATTTGCTTTACTAATCATAGTGATCTGATTGGGGTTTTCCCAATCCTCGCAACGAATTTAATTTTGATCACCCCAGATATTCATTTTAATTTTATACGTTAATATTTCATTTCAAATTTAAATTATATTATTGTATTTCAATTTAACTTTATGTTCAACTTAATTTTAATGTTACTCTCAAATATTGGTCGACTAATAATAGTTGACAATAAATAGAAAAAATAAAAATAAAAAAAAAACTATAAAACTTTTGATCTACACCGGGTCCTCAAAATATTATATACAGCTCCTCTCAGAGCTTTAACACATAACACATGTACACAGAGAATTTGCAGTTTAATCGCTTCATTGTTACAACACGATAAAAATGTAAATGGGTTGTTAAACTATTTAACAACGATGTTTAATTTTTTATTTTTCTATACCTCTTAAGTTTTGACGCAAATGCAATTGTAGATTTGAGATATAATATAATTAAACTTTAAATTTCAATATTGCTGTCCTAGTATGTTTCAGCGTGCCATAGACGAAGTACTGAGGAACCAAATAGGAAAGCCGTGTTATGTTTAGACCGACGACTTTTTTCAGAACGCCTTGATGATCATTTGAATCCTATTAGTTGGGTTCTGGATAGAGTACTCAATGCTAACATGAAAGTACCTGAGGAAAAACTTTATCAGAGAGAGTGTTGAATATCTAAAATTCGTGGTATCCAGCAACGATATTACAACTAATCCTAGTAAAGTCGGAGCTATCCGTAATTACGAAGACCCTACAAACTTTTTCAATGTTAGATCCTTTTTGGGGCTAGCGAGCCATATTCTCAGTTTTATAAAGGTCTCTAAAGCGAGACCATTGATGATATTCTAAAAGGGGAAAACGGAAAGTGTCTGCCAGTCGCTCCAAAAAAAACCAGTTACCTTCGATTACAAACAACGTTCAGCATGCTTTGGCTTTTGGCCTTGGAGCGGTTCTGTCGCAAGACGGAAATCCTGGTACAATGACCTCAAGAAATTCAAAGGATAAAGAGTTTAGTTTTGCAACAAACGAACGCGATTGTCTGGCTATGATATGGGCTTTATAAATCCTGAGGAAAATGCATACACACCACCAACCTCTAACGCTTTCCGTTTCAGATTGGCGCCCAAACGCGAAAATTAAAAAGTGGAAGGCGTTTATAGACGAGCACAATGCCAATATTTTTTATAAGCCAGGGAAAGAGAACTATGTTGCAGATGCACTATCTAGACAACAATCGAAACAGCCGACAAGCCAGCCAACTGTTTCAGAAGCCAAAAAATTATAGAAGAAGTCGTCGCAGATTGTACTCGCACGTTTTTTATAATTGGGATTAAAACAAGACATTGATACAATTCATGAAAAATGAATCCTTAGTTGGCAGAATTCGTGACGTGGCTAGTCAAGATGTAGTGAATGCAATATACTGTGATTTGCCCATACTGGCAGCCATCCAAAATAACCTTACGGAGGAATTCCTAGCAACGACTTTCAGACATACCAAGAAATAAGTCACTGACATTTATTTAAGAGGAACAAAGGGAAATAGTAGCTATTGAACATAGCAGAGCGTACATGCCGACACAACAAAATGGGAAACAAATTTTACAGGATAAAAAGAGACAAAAATGTCTCAGCTGGCAGCCAGTATTGTAGGTAACTTCTCGGTTTATAAGAAAAAATTGAAATCCGCAAAAGCAAGTCCTTGGAAGACCACATTTTCCCTCAGAAATTGGCGAAACAGTACAAATTGATTTTTTCTAAGAAGACATGACATATGATATTTTTAAGAAGTACTTCATGAACAGCGTGGATAAATTTTCCAAATCGATTGTACAACCCATAGATTCCCGCACTGAAAGCCAATATATTGCGACAATGAACAATCCATGAACTCTCAGTTAATCAGGTCACTCTTATTAAACCAATTCAATGTCCAAGTGGAAAATGCACCGCCACTTCATAGAACTTCACACGGACAGGTAAAAAGGTTTCATAGTACACTGATCGAAATAGCACGATGTTTGAAATTATAAAGAGGCTTGAACTATACGGTCAGTCTCATACTCCAGGCGGCCGTGGAATATAATAACAACAGTGCATTCGGTCACTAACAAAAATCCAAGCGACATTAATTTTATATTTATATTATTTATTTATATCATTTAGAGACGACTAAAGAAGTCGACTAGCAGAAAAAAAAGTGTTAACACAAATTGTACAATATAAAAATATTAAAAGTAAACTGGAAATTAACAAGTAAAAAAGGTCTGGGGTAATATAAAAAATGATTTTAAATTTGAATTATTCCAACATTTATTGCAAAGATTGGAAAAACCCCATTTAAAACAATAAATATTAAAGTTAGTATATGTAATAGGTATTTGCGGAGGTGATAGAAAAGCGAAAGTTTGATTAAACGAAGAGAATGTTCAGAAGAAAAAGCATGGAAATTAGAGTTATAAAGTAAACATTAAATGCGAAAAGAATTGTGCATGGCATAATCAGAGACGTATACCGGAAGATATAGAGGAAGATAGTTTCTAGTAGGTCTATAAGGAATAGAAATATTTAGGCAATTTAAAAGTTTAGAACAATCTATGTTGCCGTTTATTAATCTTTGAATAAATAAAACATCTAAAGTTGTTCTACGGTTAGTTAAAGAGGAAAGATTTAGTTGTAAGGTCCACTAGAATAGGGTGGCAAACGAAGATAAGGATCCCAATTGAAACCGCGAAGGGCAAAGAGAAGGAATTGCTTCTGGTATGACTCCATGCGGGCCTCATTGATATTGTATTGAGGGGACCATACGCATGAGCAGTATCCGAAAATAGGCCGTACAAGTGACACGTAAAGTAATTTCGTGGTAAAAGGATCCTTAAGTTCCTTTGACCAACGCTTTTTGAAGCCTAGAACGCCTTTGGCAGCGTTAACAATAGATGCAATATGTAAGTTAATATTCAGCTTAGAATCAAAACCAACTCCTTAGTCTTTGACAGAAAATATACGATGGGTTAGATTGGGAGAGATTTTATAGTAGGGTGGTTAGGATCTTCAGGCAGAGTGAAAGGATTTAACCTGGAGATGGAAGAATAAGAATAGTGATTTATAAAAACAAGATCTAAGAATCTATGTAGGTTATATGGAACTAAATTTAATTGATAAAGAGGAAGATCAAATAAACCATCTAAAAAGTCATGTTGAGAAGAGGGAATAAGATAGTTCGCGCTGCTGAAAAATTACCAAGTTATGGCGGGTAACATAAAGTCACCCAGCACAATAAATAATAAAAATTGTCATGCGCTAGAGAAAAAAGTTCCTTAATGCAACTCAAGTGTTGCATGTAAAGTTTTAAATCATAGGCAGAAGGAATATAGGAACAGATGATAAAAAGAGCTGATGATGGAAGAGTTACTTTTACAGCAACTATTTCAACATCAGAGGAAGACTGCAACGCTACTTATTCTGATTGTAATATGGTTTTAACGGCAATTAATACAGCACCGATACGGCGAGTTGACCGGTCGCGTCTAAATATTGTAAAATTGTTTAACAAAACTTCACAATCAGATATGGTAAGGCTTAACCAAGTCTCAGAAAAAGCAATAACTCAGATAAAATACTGTTCAGATATAGTTGTTGGATGACCTTTAACATTCTGATATTGAATAGTAATATAGTCAGACAAATAGCCTATTTTTTTGAGACATTAGTAACAGGTATATTAGTAGGAAGAGCTACTGATAAAGGCTGCGCTCGTTTTTTTGGCCTAAACTCATGAACAATCATGTGAGGAGGCCAGAAAAGGGTAAAGCAACTACGGTCAAGCTTTAGAATTAAACAACACAGACGCTGCGTTAGGTAATGCACTAAAGACGAATTTAAAAACAAAAACAAATACAGCACAGAAGCAGCGTTGAGAAAAAAATGTAAATTAAATTAAATTAAATGAAAAGCTTATCTATGCTATTAGGTGTGGAATATTACATCACTCAAATAGCCGCCTCGGCTTCGCCCGGTGGCGTGGATTCGAGAGGTCCAGTTTTCCATGACTCTGCCGCACAAGTCCGGCGGAATCCCGTTGATGGATCGATTAATATTGGTTTTTAGGGCATCTGTTGTCTGCGGCTAATTGGCATAGACTTGCGACTTAACATAGCCCCAGAAGAAAAAATCTAGCGGGGATAAATCACATTATCTTGGCGGCCAGTTGACATCGCCTTTACGCGAGATAATCATGTCCGTAAGTCGTTCGTGCAGAATCTCGATGGTTACGTGCGCAGTGTGGCACGTTTCCCCGTCCTGCTAAAACCACATATCGTCTACATCCATATCGTCTAGTTTAGGCCAGAAAAAATTGGTAATAATATCCCTGTAGCGCTCTCCATTGACGGTGACGGCCTCGCCATTATCGTTTTCGAAGAAGTACGGCCCAAAATGCACACCAATCAGTGACTTTTTTTGGATGCATTGCCACTTGGTGAACCTCGTGACGATTGGGTTTTCCAACTGCTCCCAGACCCAATCAGCAAACACACGGCGCTGTAACGTTAACCTTGAGATCTTGGGTCAATTGGATCTTGTATTGGTGCAGACCCAAGTCAAGACGCAAAATTCGACAAGTTGAAGTCTGCGAGAGGCATAGTTATTGTGGGCGGCGCAGAATTGAGTGCCGCGCATTCTCCTGCGCACTCTTACGTACAGCGGTGATGTTATTGGCAGATTTACGTTTCGTTGACGTACGGGTGTTGCTTGAACGTTCACAGAACCTGTTTCTTCAAAATTGTTCACCACATTGCAAATAGTTCTCTCGGTAGGACGATCATGGCGACCGTAAAATGGCCGAAGCGGTCGGAACGTTGCCCGCGTTGAACAATTATTTTTATAAAAAAGTTTTATTATTTGCACGTGTTGTTGGACGGTATAGCTCTCCATGGTAATTTGGCAAGATAGACCAGATAAATTACGACTTATTTTATATTTGTAGCTGCAACCAAACGGCCGCAATAAGCTCATAAAGTTAGGAAATCCCTATTGGAAGACCCTTTATTTAGGAAATTGCATGAACAAAATTAACCTACAAATCATCGGACACTGCCAAGCTAAGATACTGGCTATTCTGCAAACATAGCCTTAACCTAGTCCTGCACAGCGTGCATGACGTTGATTCTGCCGTTGAGACACTTATAAACAGCATTCACAACTCAGCGTCATTCGCGACCCCGATACTCAGCCATCGCCCAAGGATTCCACATAGATGCATCCAACTTTTTAACCCCCAAATCGCTGAATTCCTGAAGAAAACCGATGGTTGAGGCATGTTTGGTTCTTTTCTTGAAGCCCCAGGAAGAAAGTAGCGCTCATTAGAGCAAGCAAAGAAGCGGCCGAAAGAGAGCACCTCCAGGACACCCCAGAAAGCATACCCAATAATGGTAAATTTGAAGATTTACGCTTCAAATTAACAAAATTAAAAAATTTGTTGGGGTCACGAGTAAACTGTCATTTACAACGAGATAAGTAATTCACGTAACATAAAGTATTAGGAAGGACGAAGTTTGACTTGGCTACAGAATACTTGTTCCAGTCAAGTGAACGTTGGCAGAGTTTCCAGGTGGAAAATCTTCAAAATCTTTCTACTACAAAATGTGTAAAATTTTTTTTGTTAAAGTGTTCTAAGTATAAACTTGGCTAAACTTTAACCGATTTATGGGAGATCGATTCTAATCCTTATTTTATCCTTAACTTCCTATCTTCCTATGACTTATCAAGCATGCCATTAAAAAAATCATGATGATTAGAAGGAGAAAGAAATAGATAGATAGAAAGAATAGGTCTCTCGGATGGCACCTCTTAAGTCTTCGCGATAGTCGGCTCATTAGCTAATCGATTTCCCTTGCGTTCCAGTCTGTCGTTATACCGGCTGGAGTTGGTGTTAATTTTGTCAAACAAGTTGGGGTTAAGTTTTAACTCCCTATGCAGGGAGTGACGATAGATTACCCTTGCAACTCGGTTTTATACCACCTGGATTCGCCTCAACTTGTTGTTGGAAGTCAGCCCAGATTCGGCACTCATACATCCAGATCGTTGCTATGGCCTGCTTGTATATGGTCTTATTGGTAAATGGTAGTTCGCTGCTTAAGTATCCAGAAGTGCTGGCCACCGCGGCTCGTTTGTGAGTCCTCAACGCTGTCACGTGTTTCGTGAAAGTCAGTCTGAGATGACCGCAAGGTATTTTGCAGAGTAAGATTGCTGGAAACGTACCCCTACTATGATCACAGCAGATAGAGTTCTGCGCCGTAGCGTAAAGCACACGTTGTCTGAGTTAGCACTGTAAAAAGTAATGTTTGAGCGTCTCGCCCATTGCGCAAATATTAAGGCGTACTCCCATATACCGTCGTATACGTCGATCTGTAAATTTCGCTAACATTGTAGCTTCGGTCCTGCTAGCATCAGGCTGCGACATGTCGTAGGTGTAGAGCCGGTACAGCAGAAAGCCTAGCACACTACCCTGACGTACACCTGCTGCCGTTTCAGACTTCCTTGAGACTGCCGAATGGAATCGGAGTGCGAACTGATGATATGACTAATGCAACCAATATTTAATCGACGAACCGATGTATTTGTTCGTTATTGTTAGTGCAATGGCCAGCTCGGAGCCGGAACTGGCGCTCAGGAATAAATCTCCGAGCATCCACAATTGTATTAGTCTGACGACAAGCAGGCTTTTTTGAAGACCTTCGATAAAGAAGAGAGGAGATTATTTGGCCGTTCCGGTCTACCAGGTTTGTGAATCGTGGAAGCAATACCGAGCTTCCACTGCGCAGAGAAGCATTGTAACCTCACAATGGCGTTAAAAACTAACGCTATATAGAGAATCGCGTTAAAAGAAATCCCTTAAAACTGGCGTTACAAATGGCATCATGGCCTGGTGCTATGTTTGATCTCTGACATACAATCAATACGACTATCGCACTAGGGGCGAATGGTCGGAGAGGCAAGTCTATTTGGAGCGCTTAGCTTGGCTTATATACTTGCAGCGGACTGACAAGCTCGAGCAGCTGGAAGTGCCGTCTGCTCTAGATCTGTTCGGCACCTTGAGCCATTGCAGTCCACCAGACCCACCTTCCTAGTTCACCTCCTTTTAATGGCGCACGCGGCCTTCCACATCGAGTGTGTCGCATGTCGGAGCTCACCTTGCGCTCTATTCCACGCTGTCTTGTCCACTGGATGGCGAGACGTCAACCATCTGGAGCATAGCCATCGCATAACAGAAATAAACTGCAGTAATTCCCGTGTTAGTACAATTCTTTCTGCTGCTGGCCTCCTGGGTGGCATTCGAGTAGCTTTGGTTGCTGATGACTTTACCTTGTCGACAAACAGATCAATCTACGATTGCTTTTGCACTCTCCCCACAACCAGTGTGAATCATTCCAGTCTCCGGCAACTAAGAATTGCGGGTGATGTTTCTCCAAAATGAATGCAAAATAATCTGAAGACCAAGCATATCGTAGTGGACAATACACTGCTCCAGAATTGACAGTACCAAGCGCCGTCTGCACTTTCTCAGTAGCAATCGTTCTTAGTGAAAAGTGAGCCAAAGTTGACTTCACTAGCATCGCAGCTCTTCCTCTTGCATTGCCAATGCTTGGATCATTGGCAGGATATGCCTTGTAGCCATAAAGGTTAGGCGCGCCCTCTCTTCGGCAGTGAGTTTCGCTAAACAGCAGGACATCGATACAGTTTCGCCACAACAAAAAGTCAAGATCGAGCAGCTTTGCGGAATCGAAATCGGCGTTCCACACTAAGATACGCAGTGGCATCATTATGGGGTTTGTTGCGCTATGAGAGCAGTAAGAAAATTATTATAATGTGCCCCTGCTCCTATGTCTGTGTCTTTAACTGCTTCTGCATCATCATCATGAAGTCCATCTGCTTTTCTTGCAGTTGCCGGATGACTATCAGAAGATGCTGAATGTTGCTGCCGTTCACTACCCAGTGACGTGTTGCGTCCCTAGAGCTTTGCAATCGGCTGCTTTCTTTTGTTGTGCTGATGATGTTAATTTTGCATCTTGTTGAGATTGCGACCTCTTGCTATGTCAGCATATGATGTAGGCAGATCTCTGGCTGGGCGAGCGGAGCCCCAGCTTAAGCAAATTAAATTCACAAACAAATCATCGTTATTGTCACTATGGGATCACTTTTAAGTGTCTATTATTGTCTCTAATCTCAATATGTGCCATTAATATGAACTTTTCTTTAATAATATAAAAAAAAGTCTTGTGCTTTGTCGTAGACGGTTGCGTTTATCTGTGCTCGTGGTATATTTCTTTTATTTCGTTTATTTGTTTTTAAATAATTAATTTTTTTCCTTACAAAGCTATTTTATTTAGTGCGATACATCGTCCGCCTATTTGTGTAACTATTTCAAGTGCTTAAAGTAGATTTTAACTCTTTTAATAATTATATTTTTCTCATCTGTAAGTTTTGTTTTTGCTTTTCTGTTTTAATGTCGGTGCGCTCTCGCGCAAACGCTAGTTGTTGTTACTGTCAGTTAGCTTGCTCACTAAGAGTTTCGTCTTAGCGCTCTTTCTTATTTGCATGCATTTAAGCATACTAACACTGTTTGTTGTGGTTGCATTTTGTGTTTGCCGCTCTCCTGTTTCTCTCGTTCTTTTGCTAACTGCATTGCTTGCGTTCCAGAGCTAGATGTTTTTGTTTGATTTTGCATTAGTTTTGTCTCCTGTTTTTCCCTTTCTTGCGCAGGGCATTTGTTATTTTTGACTCGTTTTGGATTATTTTTTAATTGTCATTTCATATATAATTATGTCGGTCTGCTGCATTAAAAATTGTAATTCTCAGTCCGACTCCAAGGCTGAACTAATTTATTGTTGGTTGTGTGACAATATAGCACATGTTAAATGTGCTGGTTATGCAACCAAGGTGAAGGATTATATTTCCAGTAAGTCTGGACTTAGGTGGTGTTGCTGAATTAAATTTGCAAAAATTTATGAGGCAGACAAGACAGGGCTTTAATACCCTCCGAGCTGCATTTACCAAACACCATGGTGATTTCCAGAGCTTGGATGATAATTTTAATAATTTAAAACTGTCATCCATGACACCTGAGCCGAAGAGTGTAATGCTATCTACACCAGTCTCTTCATCGACACCACAATTCTTAACTCCTCACTTTTCGCCTACACCTTGTACGAGTTTTTATTCGCCTGCTCCTATTAGGGGATCTAAGAGCCTGATTGCAACTGATTCGTCGGTCAGCAACACTGCTCTTAGTTCTCCCAAGACATTGTCCGTATATATTCCCCTTCATGCAATTAGGGCTGCTAAGCCCCTGATTGCTGTCCCAATTAAAAAACAAATTTTCATCTCTAGGCTTGCCCCTGACATTTCGATTGATGATGTTAAGTCCTACATCCAATCGAAGTCTAAACTATCTGATTTATCTGTTGATAAATTTAGATTTAATTATGCCAGAGAAATTAGCTCTTTTAAAATTAGTGTTCCGGCGGAAGCATTCAACACTATATGTTGCAAAAACTTCTGGCCGAAAGACCTAATTATAAAAGAGTTTGAGTCAAGTAGAAGAAATTGGCCTCCGATTGCTCTTCCTCCTCCTTCATCTACTTCATCCTCATCTTTTAACAATGTAGCAAGAAACTAACACTTTCCATAACGTACCAGAATGTTTGAGGGCTTAACTCTAAACTTAATAAGCTTTATGTAGACAGTTTTTCGATTGATGCTAACATTATTATCTTTACTGAAACCTGGCCAAAGCCCGAAATTTCAGAATTTTCATTATTTTCCTTTTGCAATAAATACACATCTTTTAGAATCGATCGTTTGTCGCGTATAGGAGGTGGTGTCCTGTAGACTCTGATCTTCTATCAGAATCTATTTTTTCTCCTTGCCTAACTAACATTGAATTGATTCCCGTTAAAATTATATATACAAATATTTCTATATATATAACGTGCTCTTATATTCCGCCATAGTCCGATTTGTCTGTATACCTAGAGCATATTTCTGCTATTGAGTCCATTTCGTCACTACTTTCTATTAGTGATTACCTCTTTGTATTTGGTGACTTTAATTTGCCGGATGTGGTATGGTCTGATTCTCCAAACGTTTTGATGCCAACCACATCTCACGAATTTATCAATTCACTTTAAGAGATGTCTCTCTAATGATCGCCTACTTGACCTTATTTTTGCATCGGATCCTTTTTCTAGTACTGTAATACAAACTTGTCCTTAAGTTGTCCCCGAAGACCCCTATCATCCTACTTTAGACTTAGTTTTTGAACTGCCTACATGTGAGCATATTTGTTCTATTAACCCAGTCGTTTAATCACGCTGTTTTTGTAAAACAAATTTTATAAAACTCAATTCATTAATTTTAGAAAAACTGGTTCTCTAAGGAATTAGCAATGCTTTAAAATGTGAAGACTAGATATTATAAAAGATTTAAGAGTTCGAATAATCCTTCAGATTTGTAATTCGCGTTGTTACAATAACTACCTAATCCGTTGTCGTTTGCAATTTGCTCAGAATCCTAGGCAGTTCTAAAACTTTGTCAATACTAAACGAACAACTTTCTTACTGCCCTCATCTGTTTCTTATGAAGACATGAAAGCAAATACTGATCAGGCTGCAGCCGATCTATTTGCAGAATTCTTCCAAACTACTGTTTTAGTCCCGTGATCCTGGAAAGTTCGTTACTTAACGAACTTAATTTAATCAAGCGAAGCTATTTATCAGGCCTAGATGGAGTACCAGGATGTGTACTTAGGTACTGTGCTGATTCTCTATGTAAGCCCTTGCATAAATTATTTGAATTGTCTGTTAACTCGTGCTCTTTCCCAACCATTTGGAAGGAATCATTTATAATTCCTCTTCACAAACATGGTTCAAAGTCTGATGTTAAAAACTATAGGGGTATTTCCAAATTATCCGCGATGCCTTAAGTGTTTGAGAAGCTAATAACATCTCAACTACAACACTCATGTAGCTCCATCATTTCACCCTGCCAACATGGTTTTGTGAAATCGAAATCTACTACCACTAACTTACTTGAGCTTACCTCCCTTGTTATTAAAGGTTTTCAGAACAAAAAGCAGACTGACGTAATGTACACAGATTTCAGCAAGGCTTTCGATTCCGTTAACCACTATCTCTTGCTTTAAAAACTTAGTACTATCGGATTTCCACACAGCCTTCTTATGTGGATTTCCGAATATCTTTCTTGTAGAACCCAAAAAGTTCTCTTTAAATCCTCACTGTCTAAGCCTGTCTTTGTTACCTCTGGTGTACCCCAGGGTAGCCACCTTGGGCCTTTACTTTTTAATTTATTTATTAACGATCTCCCATCTATTTTCTTTCACTCCTATGTACTAATGTACGCCGATGATGTGAAGCTGTGCTTATCATATAACGCCAACAACTGTCCTTATTTAATGCAATCTGACCTGGATTTGTTTTTGGCTTGGTGTAAATGCAACATGCTGTTTCTGAATTGCTCTAAATGTAAGGTTATGTCATTCTATAGAAGTACGCCTCACACATTTAATTACATGCTCGACCGGGTTTCTCTTGAGAGATTAGACTGTGTCACCGATTTGGGAATTCTTCTCGATCATAGATTTAAATTTGCCAAACATATCGCGCTTACAGTCAACAAGGCGACTCAATCTCTTGGATTTATCAAACGATGGTCTAAGGAATTCGACGACCCTTATACGACTAAGCTGCTAT
Source organism: Hirtodrosophila trivittata (assembly GCA_035045065.1). Classification (NCBI taxonomy): domain Eukaryota; kingdom Metazoa; phylum Arthropoda; class Insecta; order Diptera; family Drosophilidae; genus Hirtodrosophila; species Hirtodrosophila trivittata. Next base: position 69,208 of record JAWNNK010000869.1, read on the forward strand.
ATACTTCTCTTGTTCGGCCTATTCTGGAATACGGATCTTGTGTGTGGTCTCCTCAATATTCGGTACACCAAGACAGAATTGAGTCTGTTCAAAAGAAGTTCCTTCTTTTTGCCCTTCGCGGCTTTAACTGGGTTCCAGGTACTGATTTGCCATCATACCACAGTAGATTGCAATTAATAAACCTCCCATCTCTTACTAACCGTCGCATGATGCTGGGAGTTCTATTTTTACATAAATAAATAATTGCTAAATTAACTTTTCTGTACCTTTGAGGCGTACTCGTAACTTCACACCGATTTCTCTAAATACTTGTAATACTTACTATTCTCTGCATGAAACTTTTCGAGTTCTCTGTGTTGACCATAACAGACTTTTTCGAGTCTTCAACTCAGGATCCTGTTTTGATACGTTTAAGAACCATATCCTTAACTTTTTAGCACGTAGTAACTTGCACTAATTAGCGTTACTAATCATAGTGATCTGATTGGGTTTTTCGGGGTTTTTCCCAATCCTCGCAATAAATGTTGGATCATTTAATATTCTTATTTTGAACACCCCAGATATTAACCTAAATTTTTTACTTAAATATTTAATTTTAAATTTAAATATATTATTTCACTTTTAATTTATATTAAAAATTGGAATTTTTGGTCGACTGTTAATAGTTGACATTAAATAAATAAATAAATAAAAATAAAAAATAATGCACGTGCGTGAAGACTATATCACCGATAGGTAAAAAGATATCTATCAGTGAAAACTGAAAATGGGAAAGTAAGCGATAGAGAAACTTTGGGAGAAATTTGCAATGCCATAACATGCAATAACTAGGACTGTTAAAAAATGTTGAACTGTAATGCTGGATATTAACTAACTTAAATGATTTCAGCATATTGCAATAGGTAAAAATACCACGAACAACTACCAATTACTTTTCTTTTTTTCTTTCTTTCTTTCTTTTGTTGAAGGGCACAAAGTCCCTGGCTATACGAACGCCGCGGTACGGCTATCATTTCAATATCCTCGAAGCTCAGTGACTCATGGTTCGATGAGCGGGATTCACTTTTCTGAGATAAGTTGCTATTAACTCGAAGTGTCTAGGTCTACTAACGCGATGTGTGGTGAGATGGTGATGCTCTAAATGTAAAAGCGAAAGATACTCCAAAACACATTTAACCCGGACTAACTGTTAGCACCCTTGTATCAGCATGGCACACGAATCATGTAAACGCAGCGCTAGCTCCTGTTGAAGTACTAGCCGTTTTCACCGGTGCTTGAAAGGAAAATGTAACAACACATATAGAAACCAGTAGCGACTTTCCATTGACATCGTCTGTCGCTGTTGGTATGCGGGAAGGCTCATCTCCGCCGACTCAGCAAGAGACCGTCGACGACAAAGATAAGATAGAATAGAAGGTGGCATAGCACATACGTTGACGTCGACTGCAGCTACTGTACGTAGACAAGTTATTTTACGCTGATTTTCCAAAGATCCGCGCTGTTTAATAAGGCAACAGTAGCTTTTTCGGAATGCTAGTTCATGTAGAAGCGAATCGCAAATCAGTGTTCACCATGTCATTAGTAAAGATCTCCTATGTTGTATTTTGCTAATGATCTGATGATAAACCGCCGCCGTGGAATCAGCAGATAAGCCCGTAATTTGAGCAAGCAGTTGGTTTATACATAATTTACAAAATAAGCGGTTTTATTAATAAAAGTGTATTCTAATGGTTCTGTTGACAAAGTGTGCGACACCCAGAAAAAATATTCAATTAAAAAATATTAGATTGCTTTTCAGGTTAAACCACCGCTGGCAACACATGAATAGAACAGTACAGCTGCATATAAATTCATATATTCTAATACAAGTATATGACTATTTCTATCATCCGGGCAATTAAAGGCAGTGTCCGAATTGTCGGATACGTCCGGTTTACTGGGTTACAATAGGTGACTAAGAAACTAGTAAATTTCGTTTTTATTTTATAAAATATCATTATTTTATTATATTTAGTTTTTTTAACTTTGATAAATAATCTTTTTTTACAGCTTAAGTTGTTTTACAGAGTGCAGATATTTTATTTTGCTTTACATGTAATTCATCGTTTTCTTAAATGCAAAATTTATTAAGCCAACAAGTTTACATTAATTGGCTGCGCCAGAATCCTCCTCTCCACCAAATTTAATTGGTCGCTAAAACAGATTGGCAAAACTAAATCTTCGATTATGAGGCTTGAGCTTTATGGACTTTATGCCGATTTGTTCCTGTTTGAATATCAACACGCAAAGTAACGCCACTGTACGCGTTAGTTGGCATTGATTTTTTAGTCCCAGCAGCAAGATGACATATTAACAGGCTTTACTGTATGAGTTGATGCTAGAGTCCGCACTTTCGCATGAGGCGCTTGGTATTAATGCTGTAAGGTCTTTTAATTTGAATCTAACTGTCAAATGTTTGTATGGTAAACGCCCACTTACAGGTGTCTTATCGGCTTATTTTCGTCAGAGAGCAATACCGGTCTTAGTAATTCAGGTAAAAAGTGTAGTAAATAAAGAAAGGATTCCGTCCAAATTTTTTATGCGCGTAGCATGTAGTTTTCTTTGATTTCCTCGATTGTTTTAGTCAACTAACATTGCAGCCTATTAACGTAATGACGCGCGACTACTAAGAGATTTACATTGTGCAGAATTAGACTCTAAAACGATCAGTCACTAGAGTAACTACAATCGACTTCTACACAAATAATCTTAGTGCCAAAGTAATAACAATAAAAAAAAACCAAACAAAACAATAGTGCTAAAAAGTTTCAGTTTAACTTTTAAAGCACAATTAGAATGCAGCTTAGCGATCAGCTTGTTCTGTGGTAATCGACATAATAAAAAGAATGTTTGTATGCAAAATCTATATTAATGTGTGTGGTTCTTCTTCTAATCTAGGATTTGTTTAAAATCGTTTTAAAATGTTTCTGGTTTGTGGTATTGTTTTAATTATGCTAACCTGTCATTTTTTTTAAATTTTTTTTTTTTTTTAATATTAAAATGATAAATTTGTCACCTTTTAACTGTAATTTTGTAACTTAACCAGTGTTGTTTTGATGTTCGACAGCTAAAAAAATTTGTAATTTTCTATTCGCCAGATATCTGGTTGTTTTTATATATACTTAGCAACTCTATCTGTGATAACATACAAAAAAAATTGTACACTAAGCAATGTATTTCATGTTTATGGATACTCTGATATACTATCATCTCGAATTTGTGGCAGGACTTCATGACTATGCATTGATCTTTTTCTAATACTTAGTACATTGGATACCTATATGTACGAAACTAATGATGAATTTCTCAAAAAGAGAACATATTGGAAAGATTGTTACAATAAAAAATAAAAATATTGTTGTTGGAAATGCTATTTTTTGGTGAACTCAATTCAGTGAAAAGTAAAATGCCAAAAGGCAGCTGTAACAACTCCAATAGGGTGTCCTAAAAATCGATTTTATCAATATATGTACGCATATGCATCCTATTTTTTGTGCATGTATATATAATAAGCGCTGTATGATTTTATATAAGAATAATAGTAATATGTACAGCAATAGTGTTGATGATATTTTTTTTACAGCATTTGCTGGTGTATAGATTTGGTCTTGCACCTCCATGGTTAATTGCCTGGTGATTTGGTGAATATGTGAAGATTTTTTCTGCTTTTCTGACAGTTAATTCTGTGCTATGTGTAAATATATGCGGATAAAGTAGGGCCGCAATTGCCTCAGACGCTGTAGACGACAGCTGAACATATATGATATTGCTGCCTGATAAGCTTGATATCAGCACTCTGACTTGTCATCCTCTACTAAATATTGCGTATCTTTTCCAGTGTCTAGCGATGGATTCAGCTCACGAGTGCGCAGATGCAACTGAGACGCTGATATTTGCGTGATGCTACTGGACGCTATAATAGCCCTCGCAGGCTCCGTGAATGAGTCAGAATATATAACTGCACTCATCTTCGGTTCCTGTGGGATATCAAAAATTCCTGCCAAGAATGCAGGGGAAGCGATTAACTTTTGTGAATAATAATAAAACAAAAGTGTTTTACCTGTGCCACTGTTGATGCCTGGATCAGTGGAGGTGCACGACTGAACTGCATCATACATGGGATTAGAAAAATCGCGGGCTTTTATATTAACCGCCTGAAGGTTATACCCTTCAACGGGTGCCATGTCATTAGCTGTCAGAGCTGAAGCACTGGGGAAACTGTTATCGTTGAACTCCACGTTTGAGCCGAGGCGGAAGGTAACACTCTGAGCTGAGTTCATTGTAGGTATGCGTGCCAGCTTACCGCTATGAAAATTTACATGAATATTGAGAAATGTTAATTTAGGTAGCATAGTGCGATGGTGTGGTTAAACTTACAAAGGACGTTTGCGGATAACATATAAAGCACCAGCGGCTATCATTGCAACAAGTAGTATCACCATAATGGGTACAAATATAGCGGTAAAACTTGGACCACCATGGCCGAAAGCGCCTGCTTTAGAGTTTTCACAGTGTTCACCTTGAAAATTCGGTAAGCACTCGCAAAATAGTTTACCACGGATGTCTTCCTTGCAAAAGCCGCTGTGGTGACATGGGCAAATACGTGGGGCGGCGCGCGGATGTTCGGCGGCTGCATCGCAGATAACTTCGGCGGTACTGCGATGAGACGGCAGTGGGCCTGAGCTATCGGGGCAGGCACACCGATGGCCACCAGGCACGAGCAAGCATAAATGTGAACAACTGGACTGATAGCATGGGTTTCGCAAAGAGATGTTGTAGCGTTTTGCGTGGTAGACCTTAAGGCCGGATGGATTAACAAGATTACGTTGCACAACTACCTGAACGCCACGGCCAAACTTATCCTGGCGCAGTAGCTCTCCCGTGTCGCGAGTGACCCAGTACATGTTTGACTCGAAGAGATCTGGAGATACAGGATGGCGGAGCTGGTCACCCTTAATAATGGCCTTTCGTCGTGAGCCGTCTGCCCGCATAGACTCAATAGAATTGAGCTTGGTGTCAACCCAGTAGATGATGTGATCTTGTGAGTAATCAATGCTCAGACCAGCTGGATGCCGTATCTGATCCGTTATAAGCGGGCGGCGCTTAGAGCCGTCCATCCAAGAAACCTCAATCTTGGGCGCCGATCCAGCATCAGTCCAATAAATGCGTCCGAGTTGTGGATTAACTGCTACAGATGTAGGCGTCTCTAATCCTGCATTGACAATGGATCGACGATACCGACCATCCGTTTTGGCTACCATTACACGCCCTCGAGGCTTAGATCCCGTTCGATCTACCTCAGTCCAGTAGAGATTTGAGGCTAGCCAATCCACAGCAACAGCGGATGGCTTCGAACCTCCCTTCATATTTAAATCCTGAGCAAAACCAATTTTTACCTGACCGTCTAGTGCATTGACCATGTAGGAACGCTTGATGGTCTTGTCATAGCTATCCGCCCAGAAAACAATTTGCTGCTGGGCATCATAATCTAGCGCTTCAATGCGTTTTTCTGCAGCAATAATATCGAACTCTTCTTGCTTTTGCAGATTAAGGCCGCGAATCTCTGGACCGTTTGCAAAGACAACGATGATATCCTCTTTCTCAGCCTTGCACATTCCACTGGCGTTGTCTGACAGTAGAAAACCGTCCCGACAACTACATGAATACGTTCCATTCATGTTGTGACACTGATGGGAACATGTATGCTGACGCGTTGCGCACTCGTCCACGTCGGCACATTTTTTCTTATTATCTACGGCAATAATATAACCCGGAAAGCATGTACAAATGTAGCCACCGTCTGTAAGGTTGTGACATTGATGTTGGCAACCACCACGGCTTTGCTCTGAGCAAGTGCTTGTATGGTGGCAGCCCAACTCATCGCTGGCATCCCCACAATCATCAGAAAAATCGCAAACCTGCGCTCGCCCGATGCAGTGCTTGTTGGCGCACTGGTACTGGGTGTACAGGTCGCATGGCTTCTGTTTGCTGGAACATAGCGTAAAATTGTTCTCGTCACTCCCATCGCCACAGTTATCAATACCATCACAAATTTGATAGCGCGCAACGCAGCGATGATTGGCGCACTGAAAGCGTCGCAAAGTGTCACAGTTAAAATCACTACAGACCTTGGGATCTTCATCAGTGCCGTCCCCGCAGTCATCAGTGCCGTCGCATAAATCGGAAAGGGAGACACACAGGCTGTTAGTGCACTGAAAGCGGGATTCCGGGCAGAACCGGCCGCCCGGAAAACGTGGTGGGCAACCTACTTCGTCAGACATATCGCGGCAGTCACGATCGCCATCACAGTGAAAATAATTCGCGATGCAGTGGCCTGATGTGCACTGAAAGGTGCCGTTTTTGCATTGGTAGCCCTCGCAATTTATTTCATCTGAGTTATCGCCACAGTCATCCTCATGATCGCATTGCCAGCGTGAAGATATGCACTTACCATTGCCACATCTGAACTCCGATTCGGAACACTCACGATAATGGCCTTTGCATATCGCATCGGTCTCGTCGCTAGCATCCCCACAATCGTCAGCAAAGTCACACGTCCATTGCCTTAGATGAAAGAATAATATTGTTTAAGTGTAATTGGTTGGTGGCAAATCGAAACCAAAGATAAACTGAACCAATTGGTTCTGGTCCGATAATTCAAAATTTTGGAACATAACTTTAGAGGAAGAAAAGTTAAAAGTCAGGGACAAGTATAATGTATAAGTTGACAATTAAGGACAAGTATAAACTAAATTATACACACAGAAAATATCTTGTTAATTTAGCTTTTGAATTTGCAGTATTCTCGCATGGAATCGCTGCCTAAACTACCGTCTGAACATATAACATAAAACGTATTTACATACGTTATATAAGCTGGACATCGTATGGTTTAAACTTTAGATCAATTAATTTTGAACGAAAAACGATTTTTTACTTGGTAACTAAGAATTTGTATAAGTGAGCTTCACTTGCAAAAAAAGTAATTAGTAATTAGCTATTGACATCGTCACATAGCTTTGATGTGTAAAACTTAGTGTTAATTTAGAGTTAATTTTACAATGGTTATTAATTTGAACATATGTTATGTGATTGCTACACAAAAGTGGCTATTTTGGGGAGTGTGATAAGACATCATCGACGATAGGATTACGATATCAGATGTAAATTCTTATACAAGAACCTACACACCTAATTTACTCCCTGTAGGTTTTATAGTCTCTTCATACGGTGGACGGACTGATAGACGGACGTAGTTAAATCGACTCGACTTGATCCTGATGAAAAATATATATGTATACTCTTATGTGTTCGTAAATGCTGGCTTTTGACTGTTACATACATTTACACGATCTTAATAGACTCTCTTTTCCCATTTTTGAAGAAGATAAGGGTGTTAAAAGATCGCTATTATTCTTTTAATTATTATTGTAGGTAGTTCATATCTGTATTTGTTAAAGATTTACTTTGGTATGCATCGATTGTTTCCACACTTAAAGTCCGTTTCTGTAGAGCATTTTGGGCAGTTTTCAGGGAGCTCATCGCTGTTGTCACGGCAGTCATCTTTACCATCACAGAACAGCCACTTGGGTATGCAGCGGTAGTTCGATTGCCCAGGGCAACGCTGCCAGCCTGTGGTGCAGTTTCGTTGGCGGCACATATAGGCAGGTTCGTCGGAATCATCACCACAGTCATTGTCAAAGTCACACATCCAGAGCTGTGGTATACAGCGTCCATTCTTGCATGCAAATTCTATTTCTGGGTCACAGGTGCGCTTGTCTACGGTTAAAAAAGACAAATATTAAATCCGTTGAGAACTGAACTCTAGATTCACTATATAATGAAAGTGCTCAGTGAACACTTATTTTATGAGTACGTATCAATACTCATTAGCAGTAATTTTTATGATATAGGATTTTTACACTGTGGCCCTTATGATGTCATTAGCAAAATATGCAGGAGTTAAGTCAGTGGGCAGGTCGGTACCAAACTTAAGGATCCTTATCCAGGTCAGTAAAATACCGGCGTAGATAAAAACTATAGAATGAAAATATGGCATCGTTGGCTAATAATCGATAAAAGCAGGTTACAAATGTAAGCAAAAATTTAAAATCGACACACACAAGCCCATTTGACTTCTAAATTAAAAGAAATTTTAAAAATGTGCCAATTGACGCGGATCGAATTATGATATCGAATATTAATGTTAGGTTTAGTGTTGAATAATTATAATATTATGAATTTATCACTTATGAATATACGGGCACACTGAAGCCGGAATGATGCCGCGTTTTCAAGTTAACGTTATTTCATTGTCGTAAGCATAGAGGAAGCAGGTGGAAAGACTGCGGTAAGACATATTTGAAGTCATAGTATTAAATCTAATGTATATTTTATTGGAATAAAACAACAAGTCTCGCAATCGGACTCACAACTGAACCTTGCGTGTTAAAATTGCAACACTGCTCCCTATTGGCAACGACATGATCTCTTACACACAGCTCTAATCTAATAAAAAATCCAAGGCGATAGCCTGCTCTAGGGAGTTGCCATGCTGGACAAGGAACTGATGGCAGCAAAGTCCAATGAGCCGAACCTTGCGCAGTCAGCGCTAGGCAACGCGCTATCAAGAGCCAGCCAACAAGAAGCCAGATAAACGCCAACTCCAGTGCCAATGCCTGGGGCTTATACGTGGACAGCATCGCGTGCACACTGCGAATATAACACGCGCAAACTGCTCAACCCAAGGACTGGCCAGTATTTGTATCATGGACGTTGACACCAAGGAACCCAGACGACATGTACTACATGCCAGCATCGACCAGAAACATGATAGCGACACGAGGGTCGCAACAAAAAGTGCCCAATATGCCACGGGCACCACGCATTCAGGGACTGCAAGGACTTCAACCAAGCATCACCACAGGCTAGGTGGAAATGGGTGAAGCAACACTGGCTCTGTTTTTCATGTCTACGCAGTGGTCACTTGGTTAGACACTGTAACTCAGCTAGTGTATGCCAAATCGACGGATGCAAAATGAAGCATCATCGCCTGTTACACAGTGACGTTAAGGACTACAGGAGATTACCGCAGTCAGCGTGTAATCGACAGAGGAATACAGAGCGGATATCTCGGTCAGAGAATTCATGCCAAAGCGTTGCCGGGAGCACGAGAACTTAAGCTGTGTTGATGCAAAAGGAGAGTGCTTATTATTTCGCATATTGCCCGTAACGTTATATGAAGCAAACGAGCAAGTGAATACGTATGCACTCTTGAACGAGGGTTCATCTGTAACAATGATCGACGATGAACTACTGCGGGACTTGGGCTTGAAAGAAGAGCGCAGGCAACTGAATGTACAATGGTTTGGTGGCAGGGCCACCAGAGTACCAACCAATATAGTAAGCCTGCAAGTCAGTAGAGTAGGCAAAGGCAACCGCCACGTGCTCCGAAACGTGTATGCCGTTTTCAACCTGAGCCTGCCTATGCAGAGCTTGGATCGACGTAACATTCAAACTAAAGGTACGGGAGCGTTCTTACCAATGAGACCGTACAGCAACGTGGTGCCAAAGATTGTCATTGCTTTGGACCATGCACATCTTGGGTTGTCAATGGAAACCAAACGATTTGCAGAACATGGATCATACGAAGCCGCTACCGAACTTGGATGGGTAGTTTTTAGGTCAGTGAATGGTCAACCAAAGATGCCATCGACAAAATCATGCCAATTTGCAGTGTCGAAGGACAATACTGGCGAACGGATAGTGAATGATTATTTTGAGAATGAGAGCTTTGGTGTAAAGCTTGGGCCGCCAGTCGCGGCCAGCGATGACGTCCGAGTACAAAGGATACTCGAAGAAACCACGGGGCAACGTTACCAGACAGGGCTATTATGGAAACGTAACAACATTGTGTTGCCTAAAAACAACAATATGGCGTACAAAATGCCAGTTAACATAGAGAAGAAGATGAAGCGTGACGTAATGGACGATTACGCCAGCAAAGGATATGCCAAACGCTTGGAGGGTTATGAAGTCGCTTTAGAGTTGAGAATCCGAACAAGCCGGGAAAAATCCGGTTGGTGTTCGATGCAGAGACCAGATGGAGGAATATCCTTGCATTCATTGTTTGCCAAGGGACCGCAGCAATATAAGTCATCACTGCTGGCTTTTCTTTTTCACTTTTGAGAAGGGTCAGTTGGAGCTTGTGGAGACATCAAGAAGATGTTTCATCAGGTGTTGAAACGACCACAGGATAGATGTGCCTAACGATTTTTGTGGCGAAATGGTGAGGATCTGCCAACATGCCAAGTGAGTTTGCATTGGTTGAAGTGAACTCCTTTCTCATAACTTTTGAGAGACTTGCGACCTAGAACATAAGAACTCGTAAGAACTATTTTCTGGGTCCTGATGGTTTACACACCTGTGTCGTGGACAACGAGATGAATATGTAGAGACGACCTCACTGCCGCTGAATGAGAAATCATCCTACATGCATATGGCAGAGTGGAAGCCGCACTGTGCATGCCACACAGGGCGACTAGTAATCTTGTCACATCGCCACATACTGACAAAGATGATAGTGCGTCACTTCCATGCAAAGATGAATCATCAGAATGTCGAAGCAACGATCAATGACATTCGGACAAGGTTTTAGATAACCAAGTCACGAAGAGTGCTGCGGAAGATAATACTCGAATGCAGTACGTGCAAGATAAAAAGAGCGAGGCCAATGTAGCCTATGATGTATCCTCTGCCAGAGGATAGACTGGAAGTCAATGGATGGTTATTTAAATATATCGGTCTCGACTAATTTGAACCATTTTTCGTGACGGTTGGACGACGGCATAAAAGGCGTACAAATTACACAGCGATAACGGGAAGAACTTTATTGGAGTCGATAGGGAGTCCATAAGGTTCACAGAAGTCTTTGAACCAGAAAAGATTCAAAGCCAGTTGTCGACAAATAGCATCGAATGGATCTTCAACTGCCCAGCGAATCCAGATGAAAGACGAGTCTGGGAAAGAATGGTGCATTGCCTTAAGAGAGTGCTGCGGCATACATTGAAAGAAGTAGCACCGAAACAGCGCGCAATGGAGAGTTTCATGGTAGAAACGGCGAGTACTGTCAATTCCCGCCCGCTTACCCACTTGCCAATAACAGCGAATCAGGAAGCCCCTCTCCCGCAAAATGATTTGCGCAAAGGAGTAGCAGACTAGCCAAATACGCACGGAGTTGACGATACCCGCGTGAGAGATGTACTTCAAGTATGCAGTGGCGCATAGCGCGTCTAAGGCGAGGCCGTTTTTGGAAGCGGTGGGTCATGGAGTATCTGCCTAATCTTGTGCATCGTACAATGTTGTCTGAACGCAATTCCCGAGCCGATATGTCGCGGCAATGTGGTGTTCTTATGTGAACCAGCAGTACCACGCAAGGATTGGCACAGAGACGTCGTAGAGGAGGTCAACGCTGGACCCGATAAAGTGGCTAGGCGTACCAGTGTACCATAGTAGATAACAATCGAGTTCGAGTGATAATGCGACCCGTCTCCAAGTTAGCAGTATTGGATATGAGTGAGGCAGGGATGTCGTGGATTTAATTATGTTATCGATCGTTAATGTTAAGTATTTAGTTGAGTGTTTACAATTGTATGGATTAAACCCTTTTGAATGTGCCGGTAAAGCCGGTACGATGCCGCGTTTTCAAGTTAGCTCTACTTATTGTCGTAAGCCTAGAGGAAGCAGAAGGAAAGACTATGGTAAGGCATATCTTGAAGCTTAGTATTAAATTCTTAAGTATTCTTATTAGAATTAAAACCCCAACACACCCCTTGTGTGTTAAAACTGCAACACTGCTTCCTATAAGCGACGACATAAGTAATAATTGTTTCTCATTATTGTACTATTATCTGAATTCTAGTAATTTGCCATATTTTTCACAAAATAATTTGAGTTTTGTTCTTTCACTAGCTGATTTTGTCACTATACTGAATTTGTCAGGCAACACACACTCATTTAAATTAATAACTGTGTGTTTAATATGTGTTTTATCTCCTATAAAATAAATAATGCATTCAAAAGTTAAAATAATTATCAATTTCTCTTAAGTTACTCTTCGTCGCGTCCTGCCGTTCATCAATTCATAAAAATAATAAAGTAAAGTAAAGTAAAGTATTTAATAAAGTACAAACATATATCATATACATATATACATATATATATATATATATATATATATATATATATAATTTGATGAACGGCAGGACGCGACGAAGCGTAAGTTAAGAGAAATTGATGTATATGTATATATATATATATATATATATAAATATATATATAAATAAACAAAATGAAAATATCAAATATTTATATCAAAATTAATTAAAAAAATACCAATGATAACTTTTATTTTTTTTTATATATTTTTATTATTAAGGGGGGTCAACAAGTAAATTAAAGTATTTTTAGTCATATAATAATTTTTAATAAACATACATCTCGTATAGTTAATATGCAACTGATTGGCCGAACACCAACGTAACACAGCACTCTAATCAGTTTGCAAAATGCATTTGAATAGGATCAGTTTAGAACAAATAAGCTTCACATTATTTGCATACATGACATAATTGGAATAAGATAAAAGAAAGGGCAAATTGTTGATAAAACAAAGTGAAGAGGTCCACCAGAAATAGCTTCAATTGAACTCGAAGCAAATGACTTAAGTATCAATATTTACCACTGTGCTATATTCAAGCAAATTGTTTCCGGTAAAAAGACCCTCTACACAGCAATGTCGGGCATGGAAAATAATAGATTTTCAGATGTGCTGTAGAGTAGAAACAAAAATAATTGCCAACAATTTGGGAATTGCAAATAGTTTTGCAATGTCACTGTAGTTCCATATGTCAGACTTGCTACCTTTCTTATGAAGTGGTAATAGAAATCTAGGTATGAAATCTAGGGTAAGTTGAATTAATGGAGGAGACAGGAGTGTAAGTTGATTCTAAAAAGTTGACTAGTAGTTGTAGTATTGCCAAATCGTTGAAACTTTATCTATCCCAAGACAAGAAAGAAATAGTAAATAACATGTACACTTTAAAGTTACAAAATTTAAAAACAAAAAAATGTACAGGGTCATGATAAAACTGTAGTTTACAATGACCAACATACCTGCAACATTCAGTGCTTACAAGAGCAACATTTAACTTGATAACAGCATATTTGTACCAATCATCCTAAAATCAAGATTTCTTGTACTTTTTAAAATGTTTTGACTAAATAAAATTTATTTAGGAGAGACTACATGTAATCCAAAGGGGTTTTTTTTTTCAAACGACGGAATGTAGTCGGCAATACTATCATCCAAGAGTGTAGTTAAGGTGCCATAAAAAGTGCCAAGGGCAATATCAATGTATGTGACAGATTTAAATTACCAGTCCGTTGCAAAAATGCGTTTATTAATCAAGGAATATATACCTTTGCGAAAGAAACGACGTGATACTTGCTGACGATGTCGATTGTAAGAGACTCTAAATGTCGAAAATCTATAGACGCATTAATTTGTATAGTAATTAAATAAAATCCGGTCGAGAATTTTATTCAAATGATTTTTAATTGTATTCATCTGAAATAGTGAAAAATCAAGAATCCAGAAAATCATGATCATCAGAATGTTTGAGATTGCAAACTGATCGTGAAATTTAAATTTAATTAATGTTACATTTTCTTATAAATTAGTAGATGAAAATGATAAAATCAAGTGATAACAATTAACCGAGTTAGAAATGTTAGCTTAACATCAACAATTTTCACATCAGAAGGCATACTTAATACGATACGATCCACCACTTCGGTGTAAATAATATTGGGATAACAATATGAGAAAGTGCGTTACAGAAGATGAATAAGAAAAAAACGTTTAAAATTTGGGGCACATTGTTTAGTTTTAAATATTGATTTTTTATCATATTATACGTACACGAGAAATCAAATTATATACCAATGAATGTAAGGTATGACCATCTAAAACCACCGTATATTTAGGATTGGTAACAACTCTATCAGAGAATCGAGCAGTTAGACCCGCACACTTAGTATGTATTATATTGTCACCCAGCTGGGGTGGGAAGTTAAAAACAACAAGAAATCAACAACTGTACATACAAGAAGAAGAGTCACTCAATTTAATCTCTGAGCAAGAAAAGAAAAAGGTCAAATCGATAAATTGTGAGTAGAACAAAGCACTGATGCACGAAAAAAGAGAACGTGTATCAAAATCAGAAGTTTGTGAGAGCATAGCACTTAAAACAAACACTTCAATAAAACTGCGCTAGAGTTAGTTGTAGATTTAGGCGCTCATGGATTAACCAAAAAAGTAAAACAACAACAACAATTGGCCAGAGCGCGGTACACAGTAAAACGGACAGCACAATTAAAACAAATTAAACACCCATTGAAAAATTGATTCCCAAAGTAATTGCACTAACAAAAAAAACACAGTATCATTGCAAACAAAAGTTAAGAATGTAAAAAAAAACTCGTAGTTATTAGCTGTACGATTTATTAAAAGTTCACAAAATCGACCGATATATTATAGTAATCAGGCAACAATAATGACAAAGTAATTGGAATTAATCGAAGAATATGTAAACTACGTTCGCAGAACAAGTTCTCAAAATAAGTATCGCCATGTTAAAAAACGTTTCCTATAGCCAATTGATAATGAACAGTTTAAAAATCATTTAAATTGTGATTTTTTTGGTAGCTTGAATTATAATCATGTAATTATATAAAAGGAGCGTTATGTAACACATATTTCATGCAATTTAAAAATGAACAATTTATAAGACGGTGAACTCAAACTAAATATAATTCATGGTCATATTAACCGATATTTTAACAAATATATCAACAAACCATCAAAAAACAGTAGGAAAATAGTCCTATCAAAAGTAAGTACCATTATTATTTAAATAAATACATTTATTCGGCATCGTAGAATTTAAATCGATGTACAGACGGTTAAGATATTACCAATTAGGCATACCTGTGAGATTTCGCATTTTCGTATTCACTGATCATGCACCATACGAGTATACAAGTTAAGCTATTGTAGTTTACTAGGCTTTTATATTTAATGTTCCAATTGGTTACTCAAGCATACGAAAGGCACAGGGTACAAAACCCAAGATGGGTGGCACTGCAGATTGCACCGTCAGCATATCTGCATGGAACATCTGATGTGGTAAGCTGAAACCTTGCACGAGGCGCAAGATCGGCATTACCACAGACAATGTAGTCGGCTCCGCCGGCTTCGTCTTGAGATAAATATGTAATATAATTCAGAATAACTCAAACATTAAGCTAACGCGGATGTCGTATTTCTCCTGGTCACGCGGTATAATATTTTTTAGTGCGCTAATGCGGTACGCTGATATATGTTAATTTATAGGCTTTTTATACTGAGGCCGTTAAACAGAAGTCAGTAGATGAAGGGCAAACCTAATCCCACTGCCTGATAAAATCAGAATACTGACAGATTCGGTATTTTACTGACTTGGATAAGGGTCCTTAAGTTTGAATCCACCTGAACAGTTTTTGTATGATACCGATCTGCCCACTGCTTTCACGCCTGGATATTTTGCTAATGAAATAAGGGCCTCAGTGTCACATCCCAATTAGGGTGTATGGAAAAATTGGTAGCTTATATATTCCCAGTGCGAAGAAATGTATGATTTAATTATATAAATTATGTAAATATGGTGCTAAATATAATTTTTGCTGATTCCGCACAACCTCAATTTGTATTGTTTATTGGTTATTCGTGAGCATGATGAGTGCGTGCTAACTGCACTGTTATTAAAGAAACAGCAAAAATTTATAATTTACTAAAGAGATAGATCATCGATCTATCGATATCTAGTAGCCTTGTAGTGAAATTTTTCGCGCTCTATTTAAATTAACATTTTATCCTTTTTTACCTACTTTTTAAATTGTATATAACTGTGCTTTCGTTTTATTTTGTGTTTCCGCGCACTTTGCGACTTTTTATTTTGTTGAAAACTATTCTTGTAAGTAATTATTTACATTTTTTTCCCTAAATTTTTAAATTCGTTTTTAGCGCATCACCTAACGCGGCGTCACTGTTGTGTTGTTGTTGTTTCTAAATTTCGATGGTAGTTGCTTCTCTATTTTCATTTCGCTTTCGCGCTTTGCGTTGCGTTTCTACCAACTTGCACTTTGTTGTTGTAGCGTTTTTGTTTACTTTTCCTCTGTTTCTTTTTACTTGAGTAAATTTTTCTTTCTTTCTACTAATCACTCATTATGTCTTGCTGCTTTAAGTCGTGCTCACTCAAAGTGTCTGAGTCAGCTCAACCTCAATTTATTTATTGTTGGTTGTGTGACAATATGATGCACTCTGAGTGCGCTGGTTTATCCGGACGCGACTGCGATAAAATTAATAAACTCAGTTCCGCCTCGGCTAAACCAAAAGGCGGCATTCGATGGGCGTGCCCATCTTGCTATGTTATGCAGCGCGACTTCAGCAAGATGTACAATATGGTACGCAATCAGTTTATTAAAATGAGCAAAACAGCGAAACGACTGGCGAGCGAATTTGACTCATTGAATTGCTTAGTCAATTCAAATTTGAGCCGCGTCGTACAGAAGTAGCTGAGCTTTTAACTGGGTCCGTACCTATTTCTATTTCTCCATCCCCCACCCTAAATTCCTCTCCTAACATATTAGACATTTCCCCTGTACTTCCTCTGTCTCCTTCTCCCAGGTACATTCCCGATTCCACTCCGCTATTTACGCCTGTTGCGGCACCCACTGCTCCAGTAGTTGGACCATCACCATCTACTGGAGCTGTGGCGAAAGCTACAAGATGTAAAAATAAGCACTCCCCTATCCCAGCTCCTTCTAATGGAGTTAGTCCCCCCTCTTTACACCCTACTCTATCTGTTATTGCTCCTCGTAGACAAGTTTTTGTGTCTAGACTATCGGCTGATACAACTTGCGAGTCGATAGTTAGATACATAGCTAGTAGATCTTCTGCAAGTGTAGCGGTTACCAAATTTAACTTCTCTACTCCAAGAGAAATCTCTTCTTTTAAAATTAACGTATCTTCAGATTTCTTTAACACTATATGTGACTCTAATTTCTGGCCTCCACACATGATTGTTCATGAGTTTAGGCCAAAGAAACGAGCGCATCCTTTTCCTGTAGTTCTTCTTAACTGAAACCTGGCTAAAGCCCGAAATTTCAGACTTTTCATTATTTTGCAATAACTCTGATCTTCTATCAGAATCTATTTTATCTGCTTGCCTAAATAATATTGAATTTATTGCTGTTAAAATTATATATAAAAATATTTCTATATATATAACGTGCTCTTATATTCAGCCACAGTCCGATTTGTCCGTATACCTGGAGCATATTTCTGCTATTGAGTCCATTTCTTCACTACTTTCTAGTAGTGATTTCCTCTTTGTATTTGTGACTTGCCGGATGTGGTATGGTCTGATTCTCCAAATGTTTTGATCAACCACATCTCACGAATTTATCAATTCACTTTTAGAGATGTCTCTCTCTCTCAAATTAATCCGGTTCGAAACTGTAATGGTCGTCTACTTGACCTTATTTTTGCATCGGATCCTTTCTCTAGTTCTGTAATACAAACATGTCCTTTAGTTGTCCCCGAAGACCCCTATCATCCTACTTTAGACTTAGTTTTTGAACTGCCTACATGTGAGCATATTTGTTCTATTAACCCAGTCGTTAAAACACGCTGTTTTCGTAAAACAGATTTTGTAAAACTTAATTCATTAATTTTAGAGACAAACTGGTCGCAACTGTACTCTTGTACTAACATTAACAGTGCTACTTCAATCTTTTATAATATTATAAAATCACATTTTGACCAATGCGTTCCAGAAGAGCTTCCCAGGAGAACTAATAGACCTCCTTGGTTCTCTAAGGAATTGGCAATGCTTTAAAATGTGAAGACTAGATATTATAAAAGATTTAAGAGTTCGAATAATCCTTCAGATTTTTCTCGGTATGTTATCGCCAGAACAAATTTTGTTGTTTGTAATTCGCGTTGTTACAATAACTACCTAATCCGTTGTCGTTTGCCATTTGCTCAGAATCCTAGGCAGTTCTAAAACTTTGTCAATACTAAACGAACAACTTTCTTACTGCCCTCATCTGTTTCTTATGAAGACATGAAAGCAAATACTGATCAGGCTGCAGCCGATCTATTTGCAGAATTCTTCCAAACTACTTTTTTAGTCCCGTGATCCTGGAAAGTTCGTTACTTAACGAACTGAACTTAATCAAGCCAAGTTATTCACCAGGCCCAGATGGAGTACCAGGATGTGTACTTAGGTACTGTGCTGATTCTTTATGTAAGCCCTTGCTTAAATTATTTGAATTGTCTGTTAACTCGTGCTCTTTCCCAACCATTTGGAAGGAATCATTTATAATTCCTCTTCACAAACATGGTTCAAAGTCTGATGTTAAAAACTATAGGGGTATTTCCAAATTATCCGCGATGCCTAAAGTGTTTGAGAAACTGATAACATCTCAACTACAACACTCATGTAGCTCTATCATTTCATCCTGCCAACATGGTTTTGTGAAATCGAAATCTACTACCACTAACTTACTTGAGCTTACCTCCCATGTTATTAATGGTTTTCAGAACAAAAAGCAGACTGATGTAATTTACACAGATTTCAGCAAGGCTTTCGATTCCGTTAACCACTATCTCTTGCTTAAAAAACTTAGTACTATCGAATTTCCACACAGCCTTCTTATGTGGATTTCTGAATATCTTTCTTGTAGAACCCAAAAAGTTCTCTTTAAATCCTCACTGTCTAAACCTGTCTTTGTTACCTCTAGTGTACCCCAGGTAGCCACCTTGGGCCTTTACTTTTTAATTTATTTATTAACGATCTCCCGTCTATTTTCCTTCACTCCTATGTACTTATGTACGCCGATGATGTGAAGCTGTGCTTATCATATAATGACAACAACTGTCCTTATTTATTGCAATCGGACCTGGATTTGTTCTTTGCTTGGTGTAAATGCAACTTGTTGTTTCTGAATTGCTCTAAATGTAAGGTTATGTCATTCTATAGAAGCACGCCTCACACATTTAATTACATGCTCGACCGGGTTTCTCTTGAGAGATTAGACTGTGTCACCGATTTGGGAATTCTTCTCGATCATAGATTAAAATTTGACAATCATATCGCGCTTACAGTCAACAAGGCGACGTAATCTCTTGGATTTATCAAACGATGGTCTAAGGAATTCGACGACCCTTATACGACTAAGCTGCTATATACTTCTCTTGTTCGGCCTATTCTGGAATACGGATCTAGTGTGTGGTCTCCTCAATAGTCGGTACACCAAGACAGAATTGAGTCTGTTCAAAAGAAGTTCCTTCTTTTTGCTCTTCGCGGCTTTAACTGGGTTCCAGGTACTGATTTGCCTTCATACCACAGTAGATTGCAATTAATTAACCTCCCATCTCTTACTAACCGTCGCATGATGCTGGGAGTTCTATTTTTACATAAATTAATAATTGGCAAAATTGACTCATCTCTGCTATTGAGCCAAATTAACTTTTCTGTACCTTTGAGACGTTCTCGTAACTTTACACCGAATTCTCTAAATACTTGTAATACTAACTATTCTCTGCATGAACCTTTTCGAGTTCTCTGTGTTGACTATAACAGACTTTTCCGAGTCTTCAACTCAGAGTCCTCTTTTGATACGATTAAGAACCATATCCTTAACTTTTTAGCACGTAGTAACTTGCTCTAACTTGCTTTACTAATCATAGTGATCTGATTGGGTTTTTCTGGGTTTTTCCCAATCCTCGCAACAAATGTTGGATCATTTATTACTCTTATTTTGAACACCCCAGATATTAAATTAAATTTTTTACTTAAATATTTCATTTTAAATTTAAAATATATTTTTTAAGTTTTTATTTGTATTAAAAATTGTAATTTTCGGGTCGACTGTTAATAGTCGACATTAAATAAATAAATAAATAAAAAAATAAATAAATAAACTCTTTTACGGCGATTTTGACTCAAGAGTTACATTTCGTAGTCAATTCAAGTTTGACGCTCGTCCTAATTACCGTATTAAAGGTTAAACACCTCGCCTATTAGTTAATTTATCTCTTTACTGTCATTATCTTTTATACTAAGACATAATATCTCTATAGCATTTCTTTGTGATGAACCATATTCGCTCACATTATCTCCGAATCATAAAATTTTCTTTCTGAAAAGCATCGGTTTTAAAATTGATGCCCGATGTTTTGAAATAATTAAAAATATATTTGTTTTGCTAAAAAACATAGACAATTTCAATTCTATCCCATCCCTGAGAAAATCTTGATATGTGGATAAAATTAAACTTACGACACACAAGCGGATCCTCGTCACTCCCATCTTTACAATCAGTATCACCATCACAGCGCCAGCTGTCGAGAATGCAGCGGCCACTGGATTTGCATTTGAAGTCAGATAGCGGACAAGGCAGGTCACAATTTTGTTCGTCACTGCCATCACCACAATCATCGACACCATCACAAATGTTGGCCGATGGTGTACAGTTTGTGTTTTTACATTGAAATGTACCAGCTCGGCAGTGGCGTGCTGTGCAAGTGGCTGGCTCATCCGAGCCATCTTTACAGTCTTTTTCGCCATCACATTTCCAGAACCACGGAATACACTTTTCATCAATACCACCACAGAGATGCTGACCAGAGGTGCAGTTGGCTATGCAAGTCTTTGAGTCCCGCGACAGGTAGTATTGGTTGGGGCAGGCACAAGTAAAGATTGGAGAGCCCTCCTCAATGTAGCCTTCGATGTTTAAGTAAGTTGATTCGGGTGGTGGAGCAATCAAACAGAGATGTGAGCAACCACCATTATTAGACCCACATGGATTGCGGTATGGCAGTTGGCGGAGAGGATGGTTAATATGCAGATCATACGGACGATGTGTAGTATTTCTTAACACCATATAGTTGGCACCGTGGAATTTATTGGCACGCACAATTGCCTTAAGATTCCAATCGCTCCAATAGATAAAATCATCAAAGAGACTTAAGGCGAAGACATGGGGTACACGGTTTCCAGACAGCACAAGATGTCGATGACGACCCTCCAGATCGGTGGAGGCAATATAGTCTAAATGCGCATCTGCCCAGTAAATGCGTTCCGTAAAATAGTCAATGCAAAGAGCATTAGGCCAAGCAATACCATCGTTCCAATTTAAAATACGTGTAAAATTGGAGCCATCCATTCCCATTTTTGCAATGTAGGCCTGGAGGTGCCATGAAGTAAAATACAAGTAACCAGTTCCTGGATGTACAACAATGGCACGTGGGTCTACAACGCCACTGCGTACTGTCTTGCGATTTGTGCCATCTAGCTCTGAGACGTCAAGATTTTTGAGTGTCTATCCAGCCAGTAGAGCTTTCGACCTACCCAGTCAACTGCAATGCCTTCCAGTCCATGTGAATCGTGGCGGATGACGGGCTCACGTTCCGCCGACTGATTGCTGTTAGGATCTGTGTATTTGGCTCGGAATATAGTTTTGGCTGTTACATCGCAGAAATACATGTACTGTTCATTGATATCAAAATCAAGGGCCACTACATTCATGAGATCCTGGTGCACAAGGTTGTACAGGGAGCCGTCAACAGACATATTTCGCACGTAGTATTTATTAGTAAAGATTAACCACGGCGAAATGTTATCCTTGCGCTTGCATGTATGCTCATCATTCTGGCGTTCGTAATATTTCTCATCACACTTGCAATAGAAGCTGCCTGGGGTATTAGAACAATGCTGTGAGCAGGCACCCGGTTGTTCTAAGCATTCATCGACATCCGCACATGCCTTGCCATCGACCAATAGCCTAGAAATAAAAGTGCACTATAAAGTTTCCCATTTTACTTTTTTTTTTTATAAATTCAGACTCACTTGTAGCCTTCATTGCAGTCACAATAGTAGCCTGTAAGAGTATCGACGCACTTGTGACCACACTGATTAATCTCGACTTTAGCACATTCGTCTACGTTGCAGTGAGCTGGTTCATCCGATTCATCTGTGCACTCGGGCACTTTATTACAAACCATAGTGTTGTCAATACATTGCCCGTTGGTGCAAGCAAACTGCCCCTGAGCACATGTCACATTATCCTTTCTGCAGTCTATTTCATCCGAATGATCACCACAATCGTCTTCTCCATCGCATCTGTACTGATTGCGTATACACTTGAAGTTCTGGCAGGTAAATTCCATTGGCGAGCATGCCTTGTACTTCGAGTTGCAGAATTTTCCCTCGTCAGTACCATCTCCGCAGTCATTGTCATGATCGCAAAGCCATCCCTAAAATTAAGTTTGACAACTTAGTTTCTGATATTAAAAGTATGCTGTGGTCATAGAAGCCCGTTTTTTGTTTGTTTGGTAACACCTGGTAATTACCAAATAGCGGACATATAACTAAAGACTATAAGCTAAAAAAGACATTGCATTTCGTAGCAGAGTACATCGCAACAACAATAATAATTACGTGAATTCTTGGCTGTACCTCAAGGAGCAGCAATACACAATTCGAAATTCTTTCTATTAATTTTAGTTCAGTATTCTCCTACGACGCAGCACTACGTGGTCTACAAACAGGGCAACCGACGAAATCAAGAGTGGCTGAAAGACTGACAGCAGCAGCAGAAGCCCCTTCATCTGTGCAACAGCAAAACCAAGGCACACAAGTTTACGAACTTACACCAATGTTAAGCGCAATAAAAGTGTCAGTAGTAGTCGTCACAAAAAACCTTTTTAAGATGAGCATGCAATTAATGTTTATGCAAGGTTGGGTCCTGGTTCTTAATAAAGCGCACAATCTAAAACAGGTAAAATGTGTTAGTGACAGTAATGATCAAATTTAAACAATAACTGTGACAAAATTATAAGGTGTCACTACAGCTAGTGTGTATATAGTACTTGACTCAAGCAACAAGTGTTGCTCAATTTAGATATGTATATCCAAAACGTCATGAACAAAGCTTATACAAATCGCATTTCCATAGTGTTACCACTATTTAATTTTCAAGATAATCCTTATATCGGGAAGTGTTGATTTTCTTTTATTTGAAAAAAACGGCAGCTGAAACGCATTGAGAGCTACAGAAATGTGCAGAGATGCTGCTTTAAGTAACATAACGTGCCATGATTGCTTTCGTTGATTTAATGAGAGTAATTTCGATGTTGACGACCGCGCGCGTAAAAAAAGGCCAAACACCTTTCGAGAAGTTAAATTGGATTCATTACTCGATGAGGATCCGATCAAATGACGAATCCTACTCTAATGAACTGTCCGATTTCTATTTATTCCTTTTGGTGGCACATAATCTACCTTATCGGCAGCTCTGCTTACTTGAGAATATAAATAATGGTTAGATTCGAAAATAGTTTTAAAAGATGAAGACTTTTACCTTAACGGTACTGGAGCTCTGACAGAAAGATGGTCAAAGTTATAGGTAGCGATGGACTTTACATTGAATGATTCATTTGTAACCACTCTTTTACAATAAAGACTACGAAATGCTTAAGACGCGGGGGATATACCCTCATTTACACTGTTTATAATCTTGGGACACATTTAAATACGAATGCACACTTCAATCAAGTCTTTGCCAACTCTGTGGGTGCCGCCAGCAGCTTAGCGCACTTTCATGATAAATTGATTATTGAATAACTTCTGTAATATAATATATATATATATATGGGTTTCATGTGTAGTAATCTACATAAGTGTTTGAACTGAAAGCTATCAGTTGGATATTCAGCGGTGTGGAAGAAATTTCCAAATCTTAAAAAAACTTAATCTACGTTTGTTATTCAGTATCTACCTCTTATAATCTTTAAGATCGACACATACAGGTGGACTGACAGTCACTTGGGTATTGATACTGGGAAAGAATACGAGTATATGTAAAAGCCAGAGGCAACAATGAGTTATCAGAATTCTGTAAATTTACATTTATAAATTTTAAGTTAAGCGAAAAGTGATAGCGATGTATTTGCAGTCAGTTGTACGTGGCTATTAGAGGAATCGTTAGTAGTCGGTTAAAAAGAATAGTCGTAAGAACCTCGTAACACATTGAATTCTTTTCGTTTTTAATCTTAACATTCTTATAATAAATCACCGTGAATATATCATGATAAACTTAACTTTAAATATCATTGAAATTAAACTTTTAATATCAGATTTTAAGGATCGTCCGTATCATAAACAAATTTAACACGCAGTTTCATGCAAATCGATCGTGGTGTAAAAAATTGAAGCTTTGCGAAATTCAAAATTATGGTGACGCCCATCGTTTCTTTTTTAACAAACTGATTGTGACGCGTAATATGAAGAACACGCTGTTATACACGGGAAATCAGATATGAAACGTTGTGTGCAAGTGCAAATGGAATGACAGATGTCAATAAAAGCAGTGCTGATGCAAAAACGCTCTAGCTCCTAGTCGAAAAATGCTTGCTAAAGCGCAATGTAACGTCTGAACGACAACTGCATCTGTCATGGCAATTCTATACCAATGCAAAACTTGTTTCAATTTTTCGAAAAGCGGATTATCACAGATAAAATGCTTGCTAGGAATAAGACGACCGTGATGAGCGTGTGTAGCTCAACAGCTGAAAGCGCGGCTATCATAGCCTATTCTAAATGATATTGGTATAAAAATCGAGTAAGATTATGCAATATATCCCTGTAAATCATACTGATAGTTGAAAGCAGAATGTGCAACTGTAAAGTAAAGTAAAGAGTAATAATGAGAATTAATTACGTTCAACTTGTAAATATTACATCTTCGTTGCGCGGTCTGGGCTTAATATCAACAAAGCTTATTTAATCTTTTAATCTAGAGTTAACGGCCGAAAACTTGCAGGCTGACTGTCCCCAGCATGCAGATTGATTTCAACACCTCATTGGGGCATGACTTCATAAAAAAATTTCGTCGGATAGCTAAAATGCTATGGTTCATGTTTTTGAAGGTTCACGCAGACCCACATCCGATAGATGGTAACGTCTTAATATAATTATAATGTGAATGAAAGTCTTCTTTTGAAACTCCGCTGCAATGTTGCACAGATGTTGAGGAGATGATAGAAAGCAGCTACCATATGCCCACAGAAGATGCATAGCTATACCCGATCTAATTTAAGGTAGTTTCTGACTGAGCGATCAAGCCGTGTCATTAGCCGAATTAATTTTTAGATAACATCCACGATTGTGGGTTTTTAAAGACGAAATCTATAAGCGCTGTGTTACCAGTTGAGTAGTGAGAAGATCATTGATCCGAGAACAGCAGAAACTGTTGCACAACCGCTATAAATAATGTCCGGAGAATCATGGAATAGTATTCAGAGCACACAGAAGAACAGCACAGTAACGTGGAATTCGCTATATTCTAGCTGTTAGAAATCAAATTTAGTTGAAAAGTGGAAAATCTTAAATACATACAATGTAAAGAGTCATACTGAGAGGTGGAAATAAGGTAATTATCGCAACTGAAACATTGTTATGGCGGAAAAAATCACCCAAGACAAAGATTTCTTCGTTGTCACCCGCAAGTGAGCTTTGTTTTTCCAGATATTATGTAGTAGCTGGAAAATTAGGGGGACGGTAGGTGTTAACCTGAAGGCTGCGATCGCTTTTTTGGTTTAAACTCATAAATAATAATTTGAGAAGTCCTGCCAACTCAAGAAAAAAAAACTAGTGTAAATAAAACTTACACAGCACAGATTATAAGAGTGATACAAATGCAAAGAGAACCGGTAGGTAGCTTAAAACAGATAATAAATTTATTAGAATAATGTGAAAGTAGGAATACAGAAAATGCATTAATGCTGGCACTTAATTTGCAAATGATACTTTCAGAGAAAATCTTTCGGAAATTTTTGGTACTGTTCGGCGGCGATTTCTATAAGCGGCCCCTCATAACAACATAATAATTTTAAATTATTTTCCGGACATCGGTAAAGGCACAGCTACGGTTGCCCAAGTTAAAAAAAATGTGTTTGTGAAACTGTACGTGAATATTGCCGAAAATTATAGGAATAAAGTTTTGTTAGGCCTTCGAGAAAATCTGACAGCACATTCGACATAAGAGAAATGCTTGTATCGTTTTATTTAATTTAATTTTATATGTACAATAAGCGGTCGAGGCTCGAAATCCATCATTTGCGGTGACTTGAGTGCCAAACATACATGGTGGGATGACAGGATAAGCAATTCAAATAGAATCAGCCTAGTTCCGTGTATCCTAGTAATGGATATAACATAATGAAAATGATCATATACTCCAGCGGTTAACCAACCTACTGGCGAACTGACCTGTTAAAATTGCCCAACGTCCTCGACATACAATACACACGGCGAACGACTTCGACCTCCTATCCGAAAATTGCACTTTCGTGCTACGGGTTAATATCCTGGTTAATGTCTGCAGTCGGAGTAAGATGCTGCTAAGAAACATTGTTATGTTGAAAAGCCTACTTCCAGCTCCCGATTATCTGCTACTGAAGTCCTACCTTCATAATATAACTTTCTTCGTTAGATGCGTGGATGTCGAGTCGCTGATCGGTGTTATTAAAACTGGATTCCCACAGAGCAGTGTACTAGGCCCTATATTATACTCTATACATTGTATACGGTTGATATTTCTTGGCCACGTCGGCGGATCCAGCCGAAGCTTCCACCATCGCGGATTTCCACCTCTCCACACTTGAAGCCTGGCTGCAAAGCTTGAACATTGCCATTAATACCGACAAATCCTCACTCTTAACCTTCTTAAAAGGAAGCCTGAACTGCCATCTTGTCAGTCTGAGCCCTGTCAGTCTAAACGGCACACTTCTGCCTTCCAGCTAAACAGTGAAATAGTGAAATCTAGAGAATAGTTTAATGGTTCAGCAAGTGTCACTGTACCAAACTCGACAGATTCCAAAAAAAATGTCGCACTGAACTTAATTAAAAACAACCTGCACCCCACCGACACAAAAGGAGTCATCCGCAGCCCTTCAGGCCCAAACTTCTGCGGTTAATTACCAGTGTGAACTACAGATGTTGCTTACTAGGCTAACATCCAGACAAACAACTTATCCACCACTTAAACTCTCAATCAAAATTGATTATTGTCTGACAGATAGATTTAAGATAAAATAAAGGACTAGAAAGAAAAAAAATATGTCAATAAATAAATATGTAAATAAATATATTAATAAATAAGTTAAAAAATTAATTATTAAATAAAAAAATTAATCAATTTAATTTTTATTTGCGAAACTTTTTTAACGATATTAGGACACTGTTAATACAAGTGGAATTCACTTTCCAGTTCAAGCCTCGAAGTCTAATTGTAGAAAACGGTTTTTAAACATATTCCATTTGTTTCCGATATACTCTTACTTATTATCAATAGTTTCAAAAGTTTGATTATTTAAACTGATAGGGCTTGCATCGACTAAAAGTCATGACATTACATCTGAAGATATTGAGAGGAACGGAATAAAGCGACCACCAATAAATAAGGTTGTTTAGGGCATATTGGAGTAGCAGCATATATAAGGTCACGGGAGTAAAATAGACACCTGTCCCTGTTTTATGCATAAGATTGATTATGGATTTTTTCTAGCTTTGAGGAAATTCACTACACGAAGCTTACATTTTTAAAAGATCAGCACAATGTTTTAGAAAAACACTTGGGACCACGTTAGGGCCAGTGAAAAATTAATGTTCACACGATCTTAAGTTAAATAAAATACAATCGTAATCGATTACTGTTGAAAAAATACAAGTTGTGAATGTGAGAAAAACTGATTAAGTAAACTTCGATGGTAATTATTCTTACACTTATACAAGTAATTGGTGTAAAGAGTAATATTTAGGGCAGAAAAATTTGAATAAGGTATTGAGCAAAATCAGATTGCGTGCCTGATTTTTTAAAAGACGAGGTCTTATTTTATTTAAGTTAAAATGACAGTGGGACACAGTCATCATAAACAGTAAGAAAAACGTCATAAAATGTTTCGCTGCTAAATTTATACATTGTAAAAAACATAAAATGTCCAATGAATCTGCGAGAGAACAAGATTAAAGAAAGAATAAATTTCTTTGCGGAAGCAATATATCGGAAGTAAGGCGTACTTGCAAGTGGAGCTACTCGACATTTAAAGTTCAAGTCGTAAAGAGGAATGGTAATGTTTATCCGGCAAAGTTAATGAGTCAACTGTCATCAAATTAATTGTAGATGCACTTGATATAAAGCTTAAGCCCATGAATCTACCTATGTTGTTATCCACATGGTCGTCAAATTCATGCTTGTAGAAGGAAACAATTGATTGAAATCTTCAGGAGATGACCAAGAAATATCAGGTAGGTTGAAGTTACTAAAAAACCTAGACGATCTGACCCTTTTTTATGGATGTAAAATGCTGAAGGCTGGAGGCTCGTAGCATGTACGTAGAAAATTCAAATAAGGGAGGACTATATAAGAGCAAGTAAAAAAAAACATTCTTAATACGTAGTCAAACGACAATAAATTCTATATCTGTTTGGAACTTAAATGCCACAACTTAGAAGGCAAGTCGAACAGCGATTAGAACTCCACCTCGGCGGCATTGTGATCGATTAAGTTGATATATTATGTCAATATGAATTTCAAAGCTAGTAATAGTGAAATTTAGCCAGGTTTAAAAAAAAGGAGTAACATCAGTCTCAAAAGAAGCACTATCTGAGTACAATTTATGTAATTTGATAGAAGAGGACTCAAGCAGCTTTTTAAATTACACATATGTATATCGGTATATGTATTCATTTAAAAGCTTGTTTATGGTCATTGCAATGGTTGCGAAAGCAGACGTTGTATATGTGGTTCTAATTAAAAAACAAAAATGTATACATCCAAAAATCTCCACCAAACCGTCACTTTCTGAGGATGCATTGGCTTCTCCATGATAAAGTGTTTGTTTTCCGTACCTCAGATGCGGTAATTTTGTTTGTTGACGCATTCGCCAATATGGAAAGGCGTGTCATGCGAAAAGATGATTTTTTGGCCAAAATCGGCGTCTCCATTAAGCTGATTGCTGGCCTATTAGGCAAAGCGAAAACGCAACGTAAACAAGAGTATACCGACTATTTTCGTTTAGTGAAAGGATAAAACTAACTTCCTGTCAAATCAGAAGTGACATTAAGGCTGCCGGTGTTGAAATAACTACTAGTTCAAAAAAAAAAATTTATTAAATGGTGGACCTTGTATATAAGTTCTGCTCAAAATTTTTCTTTTTGGTTTTTCATCATCTGTGGGCAGTATGTGTTCGAAAAAGTTTGTTAGGTATTATAGAATTTAGAATTTGTGAAAACCGAGAAACCTATCTGGCCACTCCTCGTAAAAAGCAAAGCAGCATCTTTTTATGAAAGATCTTTAGTAGCAATTAGCAGATATTTTACCTTGTTAATGCACCGCCCGTTCCCGCATGTAAACATATCTTCACCGCAGGGCTGTTGTGTGGCGCAGTTGTGTAAAGTTGTATTTTCATCAGCACCGTCCACACAATCTGGGTCGCCATCGCAAATCCATTTTTTGGGAATGCACTGAGCGCGCTGCCATGATTTATTTTCCACGCACGTAAACTCTGTCTCTTCTTCACATTTACGATCGTCTGAAATGTAATTGTAATCAATAATTTTACGACGAAAACGTATGGCTGGACTACTCACTGCACTGATGCCGGTTATCTTCGTCACTATTGTCCAGACAATCGTTATCACCGTCACAAATATAGATTCGTGGTATACAGTTACCGTTGTCACAGGTGAATAGATCCCCAAAACAAGTTCGACCCTCCGACTTGCAGTAGTCTGGAGGTTCATCTGCACCATCACCGCAGTCATCGTCACCGTCGCAGTACCAGGTTGCCGGAATGCACCGGTGATTAGGGCAGCGAAAGCTATTTGTCGGACAGGTACGTTGACCACAATGAAGTGGGTCCTCGTCTGAATTATCACCACAGTCATTGTCACCATCGCAAAGCCAGTAGGGCTCTACGCAAATGTTGGTCTTAACGCACTTAAGATGATTAGGTGGACAAGTACTATTCATAGGGCAGCGCTCGTGCGTTTCATCAGATGTGGCGTTGTCTTTACAGTCGTTCACACCATTGCAAACTTGTGCCTGTGGGATGCAGCGTCCGTTGGCGCACGTGAATTCGCCGTCAACACAGGGTGGGTAGCTGCAACCCACCTCATCGGAACCATCTTTGCAATCATTCTCGTGATCGCATTTCCAAGATTTAAAAATGCACCGTCCGTTATTACAGCGAAACTCATTGGGTGAGCAGGAATGGTATGCGCAATAATCTGGATCCTCGTCGGAATTGTCCCCACAGTCGTTATCGCCATCACACGACCACATTCTCGAAATGCACTTGGCGTTTTGACAGTAAAACTTATTGGTCTCACATGTATTATTTCTAGGTGCGCACATGCGACCTTCGTTCACCACTTTGGAACTGTCATCGCATTTACATTCAGCCTTGTTATTGGGTGCAGGATGACAGCTCTGCGCACAGCCACCGTTGTTGATTCCACAAGGATTTGCAGTACACTTTTGGCGATCGGCACTGAAAATGCGTATATCACGGGGTGAATCTTCAAGTCGTTTTACCATTTCTACCATATTTGCGCCTGTATGCTTCTCTGCACGATATACGCCACGTAGCTGCAAATCCGTCCAGTATATGAAGTTTTGGAACACGGTTATCGCAAATGGATAGATGGTGGCAGCTACTAGGAGTTCTCTATTGCTGCCATCCAAATTGGCACGCTCAATTTTCTCACGCACTGCATCCGTCCAATACAGCTTACGCTCATCGTAATCAATAGCCAAGTCCGCTTGGTTGAGATAAGTCCTTATCGACAATGGCACGTTTCAAAGATCCTGCCATCGTGGTGCGGAAGATTTTGCCGGATGTTCCGTAGCGACCCCAGTCGGTAAAGAAAAGAGTACCATTGCATGGATCCAGCACAATCGCACGTGGTCGTTCGACTCGGGCAATCATGACAAGCGCACTACCATCTAAGTTCATCGCGTAAATTGAGTTGTTAGAACTGTCTGTCCAATAAATTTTATTCTGTGTCCAGTCATAAGCAATGCCCTCCGGGTTAATGCCCTTGCTCAGCACTACTTTGATCTCGTTTAGATTAGGCTTGTTCGCTTGTGTATAGGCAATTTTGGCCCAAGGGCGTATCTGTGTATACAGCAAGTGGTTATCGGTAAAATCAAAGTCTAGGCCTACTACATTGGTTAAATTTTTTAATGGTAGAAAAGGAACTTCCGTCGAGTGGGGATCCAAATTTACGGCACGAATTTCTGTACGTGTGGCAAAAACAAGATATTCATTAACTGTTTCGCAACTGCGGTTATCTTCGCCAAGTTTGCCTGTGGCACAATCACATCGAAAGTTTTTTCTGGTAGAAGAAGAGTTAGCTTCTGGAGGGAAACTAAAACAAAGCTGGTCGCAGCTGGCATTGGTAAAATGAGCGCAGGGGTTGTTGTCGTCAGTTGGTTGGTTGTTAATATTGTAAATAGCAATGTCACGCAACTTTTCTAGGTTAGTACGCACGCGGGTAGCTTCACTTTCACTGCCGTAAAGCTTAGAGGCTTTGAAGACTGTCATGAGATTGCGGTCCACCCAGTAAACATCATTTAGAAAAATAGCAATACCCATCGGATTAGGGAGATTGCGGCGAATAACTTTGCGGTTGACACCGTTGTATGAAACCTTCTGTATTGTGTCTAACTTTGAATCAACCCAGAAAACGTCGTGCGTCTGCATGTCAATAGTAAGGTCGCGAGGCAATGAGATACCTGACGTAACCAGGGGCTGCCACTTGGTACCATCTAAAAGGGCCTTGCCGATGCGGGGATGCTGTCCATAGTCAATCCAATAGAGCAGTCGCTTAATCGGGTTTACAGCAAGCTCACGAGGTGCATCATTTGTCGTCTTGATCAGCACCTTGCGATTTTTCCCATCTAGCCAGCACACTTCTACGTAGTTCTCATGTGGATAAACGTTGGTAAAGTACAGATTACCAGCAAGCCAGTCAATAGTAAGGCCGCGAATACCGTTGCTTCCAATTCCATCTCTTATGACATGCTGAAGATCTGTGCCGTTGGGCCGCGAGCGAAAAATACCATTCCAGTACCCGCGATTAAACTCTGCCCAGTAGATCCATTGGTCCCGAAACATAACATCTATATGCAAAATGTGGTGCCCTGGCCCACTTATTGGCACCATAGCCTCGGAACTGTCGCTAAGACTGTATCCGCGAATCATGTCAAGTTGCGAGACAACGGCAAAAGTGTTGTAGGCATGGCAGCTTATCTCATTTTCCTTATAGAAACCAATGCCACAGGCACAAGTTCTAGAGGCAGCGGGGCCTGGAATACAAAGTTGTTTACAACCACCGTTGCCAATTTGGCAAGGATGCTGTATAAGAGCACGCTTCTTGTAAATCATCATGCTACGTAAATCGGGTTCATTGTCAATAATGGTCTTAAGGTTATCACCTCGTGGAAGATCCACACGAACAATTTTTTCATAAATAGGATCCAGATAGTAAAGCCGGTGGTCCAACACACCTAAGCTGCGTGGACGCGAAATAGCCTGATTTTCATTTAGTACGATCATGTAATCTTCACCACTATAGTCCATTGCACAGATAGAAGCCGGAAAACTTGTACTGTAGTAAATTTTTTTCTCAATGTCCAAAGCAATGCTTTCCGGGTGCTTAATGTCTTTGCGTAATACACGTGGATTTTGTCCATTCATATCGACTCGGGCAATTTTTATTGGAACTTCTAAAATACCTTCGTCTATCCAAAAAAGCTTACCCTCACTGGGATCTAGTGCCAATTGTTTAGGCTTAGACACTGAATTTTCATTGCCATCGTTTGCAAGAATCACTGTGCGATATTTGTGCTTACCGTCGACACGTACTATCTCAATGTTGCTAGCCAGTCTATTTCCAATGTAAAGATTTCGACCCAGCCAGTCAAACGCGATAGTGTAGGGTGCACCTACGATGCCAGTGTCAATGCCAAGAAAGAGAGTTTTATTACCTCCACCGTAAGGTGTGGTAAAGATAGTACAGTTCTCGTCATCGTCTTCTCGACCTTGTACCCAGTAAAGAGTTTCACCTTTTCGATCAAAGTCCAGACCTGTACTACTTTCAATACCAATAACGGGAGCTAAGGCACCAGCTCGTGCATCACCACCGTTAAGGGGAAGATCAACTATTTGTGTGCCTTTGACTATCATAAGATATGGATTTTCCTCCTCAACGCAGCGTCCCTCACTGACTAGACGGTAACCAGGCTTGCACTTACAGGAATACCCCTCGGGGGAACTAGGACTCAGAAGACATAAATGCTGACATTGAGATTTAGCACACAAATTTGGAAACATTGGCTGCAGAGAAGCGTGATGTACGTGAATGGACAGAGGCTGACTAATCAAGTGTGAAATGACAGTTTGGTTTTTGCCACGAAACTTATTGGCTGACAGGACACGATTTAGTTGACGGTCCGTCCAATATAGTGTGTCTTCAAAAAGGGAAAGTGAGTGTGGATGTAGAAGATAGTGACTTCTGGCAAGAACTTGTTGCCGTCCTGTACCATTGTAGTAACAAAAATCTATAAAGTCAAGCTTAGAGTCGGCAAAGTAGATACGTTTTGTAGCTATATCCAGAGTGAGCCCGTTGGGCCAGTAAATCTTAGTATTTATTACTGTTTTGCGCATGGTGCCGTCCATTCCGATACGCTCTACTCGTGGATTCTCACCCCAGTCAGTCCAAAATATAAAACGTGCTTCAGGACTCGGATCTATGCACATACCACGTGGCTGGGTGATGTTTTCACGCACTAAAACTAAGCGGTTTGAACCGTTTTCTGCGGATACTTCAATGGTGTTCAGTTTGCTGTCAAGCCAGTAGAGGTTTTGTGCAACCCAGTCATAGGCAAGACCCTCAACTAGATCTAAGCCTGTGGTTATTATTTCCTGTGGATCCATACCATGATCAAGCCTTGATATCTTTTTTAGTTTCATGTCGCTCCAGAAAATAGTTCCTGTGTGCATGTTAGACGCAGTGGCAACTACGTTCTCTACGATTATAGGTACTCGTTCCAGTCCTTGCTCTTTAAGATCGGCTACGAGTATTGAATGCCTATTTGAGATTATCAAGAAAGCAGCCGTGTGGTTGACTGCCTTGCAAGTATGCTTGTCTGGGCCCAGGACATACCCGGTGGTACAAGAACAGAAATAAGAACCTTTCGTATTGGTACATTGCTGGGAACAGAGCCCAGGGGGATCGCATTCGTTAGCATCCATACAAGTGAATCCATCAAAGCTAATTTCAGAACCCGGGGGACAAACACAAAGTGCTCCATCGGGAGTATTCTGGCAAAAGCTAGAGCATTGCCCAGTGCGATGCTCACAGTCGCCTAAATCACAGCCCTCACCCTCGTCAGCACCGTTTGGACAATCAAGTGTATCATCGCAAACAGAGGTTATGTTTATGCAGCGTTCAGTGATACCTTCACATTGCCACTGACCGTGGGGACACTTAAATGGTGGTGCCACGCAGGCGTGCGTAGTACCCTCATCGGAATTGTCGCCACAGTCATTCTTGCCGTCGCAGATATAGGCCTTGAATACGCAATTGGAGTTATTGCACTTGAAGAAGTTTTGGGCGCACGTAATTTGACCGCAATCCTCTTCATCTGAATGATCAGAGCAGTCATTTGAGCCATCGCAGTGCCACGCAATTGGAATGCAAAAGCCGGTCGACTTACAACGAAAGTGCTTTTCAAGGTTGCATTGGTTGGGAACCATGGAAGGGCAGCCTAACTCGTCGCTGCCGTCATTACAGTCAGGTATGCCATCGCACTTATATGATTCCTCAACACACTGCCGCAAATCTGCGCACTTAAACTGATTGGCCAGACAATTGATTGGAGGACATTCCTTTTCATCCTGCTTATCGAAACAATCATCGTCACCGTCACACACCCAGCTCTGAGGTATGCAATGACCTGTCCTTGGGCATGTGAACTGAAAGTATGCACAGGTTTTTTCCGCACAGAAGTCACCCTCATCGCTGCTGTCGCCGCAATCATTCTCACTGTCACATTTCCACATGTTCGGTATACATCGTCCATTAGAACAAGCAAATTGCGATGTTGCACATGTCACATTGCCGCATTCCAGTTCGTCCGAATTATCACCACAATCGTTCTCCTGATCGCAGTGAAAGTTAAGTGGGATGCAGCGTCCTGATTTGCACTGATATTCGTTTGAGCTACAGGTGGGTTCTGGCGATAAGAAGGTAAAAGATGTTGTTGTTAATATAAAATTGGGTCTATTATTATATTCAACAATGCCTGAAATTAAAATGCAGTCGGACAGACACTTACTTGTGCAGTTTTGCTCCTCATCACTATTATCTAAACAATCGTCATCACCATCGCACACCCAAGACTTGGGTATACATCGCTGATTATTGCAGGTGAAGTCCCATAAGTTGGGGCAGGGCTGAACAGGTGGTTCTGCACTAGGATCGGGAATGCAACTTACTCGATCTTCAGCTAGTTTCTCGCCATATTGGCAGGAACAGCGCGATTGCAAACGACTGCCTACAGAACCTGACTCGCTGTCATTATGGGGGATGGGAATCGCAAAGCATATGTTTTGACAACCCCCGTTGTTGAAATGACAAGGCTGTGTTTCGGCGATGCGTTGTACTTCATGACTGTAGACCTTAACTCCATAGAGCCGATTTGTTTGGGGCTCACGCACCATCATTTCTTCTTGCTCGCCGGTAAGCTTGTGGAGTCGAATGATTGCATCTAGCCGCCAATCCGTAATATACATCCATTCGTTGTGAATGACAATCGAGAACGGATGGCGGACAAGCCGCGAATTGACGGTCTTAATTTCTGTACC
Organism: Hirtodrosophila trivittata; assembly: GCA_035045065.1. NCBI lineage: Eukaryota > Metazoa > Arthropoda > Insecta > Diptera > Drosophilidae > Hirtodrosophila > Hirtodrosophila trivittata. The sequence continues at coordinate 105,350 of JAWNNK010000869.1, forward strand.
ATCAAGATTTGCATGTTGCACGTGATCTAAGAGGGCGTCACACCAGTATACACGATCCTCCTTAAAGTCTATTGACAGACCATTTGGCCAGCCTAAAGTGACATTGCGAAAAACTAAAAGTCCGCTTCCATCGGTGTTAGCACGTGTAATATTGGCAGGACGATCCCATTCCGAAAAAAATATATAACCGCGGTTTGGATGAACGACAATAGCACGTGGACGCTTAAGATTCTTTAAGAGTGTTCGTCGGTGGGTGACATTGCGTGTTGAGAGAATATTAAGCGTGCCTTTGCGGGAATCAATGTAATAGAGGTTTTTAGAGGCCCAATCTACTGCCAGACCTTCAACACCTTCATTTTGCGAAGCCAGAACGATTTCACGACCAGTGCCATTACGATGCACTCTATAGATAACATCTTGTAGCACGTCGGAATAATAAATAAATTCGTCTCGCGCATCAAAGTCAAGACCAACAAAACGTGCGCGTCTAGATACCACTGGCAGAATAGCATCACTAAAGCCTTCAATTAAAGGTTCCAGCACCTTGCCTTTAATAAATCGTTGCTGCGAGTACATAAGAAATTCGCGCACTAATTTGCAGTTCTTCAGGTCAGTCTGTAGCTGGTAGCCTGTGTGGCAAGCACAACGGAAACCTAGGCCCGTAGGGGCACCTTTAACGGCCGTTACAATGCACATATGATTGCAGCCTCCGTTGTTATTGCCGCACGGATTTGACACTTGCGGTTGACTGAGAGCATGCACGGCAATGATTCCCTTAGGGTCACGTATGTCTTTAGCCTTGTAGGTAACTTGGATTGAACTCGGTCCCTCAAATTTGTCTACAGACATGATTCCCTGTTTTGTTGCATCCGTCCAGTAAATGCGGTTTTCGAACAATGCCAGTCTTGATGGGCTGGGCACCTGCTGTCCACGCAGAATCATTATGCGTTTGGCACCTTCATAATCGACTGTCTCGATATAATCCAAGAGCGCATCACACCAAAAAATCCGCTTGCTTATAATATCGGCAGTTACGCCACTAGCCTTATACGTAGCCTCTGACACAATAGAGCGCGCATGAGTGCCATCCATGTGAACACGTAGAACCTGGCCGCCATCGGCAACAAACATAAGCCCAGCGGTGGGGTCAAGTGCCAAATCGGCAGGACTGGTGAGGTTAGAGCCTAACACCACAGCGTGCCAGTGGCCAGTCAACTCAAAGACGTCAATTTTTTGACCTACAAGATCTGCCACGTAGATCTTATCTCCCACCCAGTCTACGGCGAGTGCCACAGGTGCCCAAGTGCCAGGCAGTGTTTGATCTATTGGTGTTACTGAACTACTGTGCAAATTTAGGGGAAGCGATTGAACTTTACGTGTCTTAATATCCGACCAGTATAGCGTATTCCGTGTATAGTGGAATGCTACGCCTGCGGCGGCAGTAGCATTGGCCAGCACTTTAGGTTCACTGTCATGGGAGTACAAGCCCATGATAGCGCTATCATATGCAAATATCAGCTGCAGGTTGTTGGCATCAAGAGCACTGCACTTGGATTCGTTAATTAGCGTATAGCCTTGAGCACATCGGCAAGTAAAGCTGCCGGGTGTGTTTGTGCACATATGGTCACAGTGGCCCCATTCCGCGCACTCATCCAAATCAATGCAAGTATGATTATCCACTGCTAAACTTTGACCCAGACGACAATAGCATGCACCTCCAGTTAATGAAGGACCGCACTTGAACTCGCAGCTCAGTGTTGGACAAGAGACGGTGGCTAAAAAAAAATTTTTTTTTAGTTTTTCAAAAAATGATGAAGGGAAAACTTACAACAAGCCGTCTCCTCGTCATTGCCGTCTTCACAGTCGCGCTTTCCATCGCAAAGTTGCGATTTAAGAATACACTTTGGAGCACCATTGACAGAACCATGAGGGCACAAAAACTTGTTATCGGGACAGGCAATGGCTGTGCAGTTGGCCTCATCACTCTCATCGGCGCAGTCATGATACCCGTCACAGCGGAAGTTGTAAGGAATGCACAATGCGTTTGCGCAACGGAACTGAGCGTGATGACAAGGTGGAAAATCTAAGACAAATAGTTAATACTTTATGCTTGGTATGTTTTTTTGAGGCATTATCATACTCACTACAGCCTTGCTCATCTGACTTATCTCCACAGTCATCCCGATGGTTGCATTTAAGCTCTACGTCAATGCATTTGTGGCCGCTATCGCAACGGAATTGATCTAAACGACAAGCGACGCCACTACAGCCGTCTTCGTCACGTCCGTTTCGGCAGTCTAAGTAGCCATCACAACGTTTTTCTTTAGGCACGCATGGCCCAGATAAACGGCTTCCTTCTAGCGAAGCTACGCCGCCAGGAACATTGCAATACATGTCCGTTTGATGACACTTGCGGTAAGCTGAGTGGTAAGAAACAAATGAAATACATCAAAATTATTAAGTTATTGTAATTAATTTTTTCAGTACAAAAACAGCTACCTTGAAGACAGGTAAAACGGTAATATTTACTTTTCCTCCGATAAAATTATTTTTTTTGAATCTTTTATATCGAAGTTTACAACAACTGTTTTTTAACGCGCTTATCTGTTGAAGCCACTTAACTGGCACCGGTATGCTCAACGCAACAACAAACGCTTGCACTCGCGATCCACGTTGTCAACAAAAAACTGTTAAAAACAAAAACAACTGCAGCTAAGCAGCAATATGCCAGCTGAGAACAATCTTGTGTGGCAAAAGAAGCCTATTAAAAGACATAATGTTTATTCTCCGAATGTCAAAGAAAAAACCAATGACTTTGGACCAAGTACTTCAAAAACCGCCAAGAAATTTGCCATACTTGGGGAAATTGATGATGAACCAATGCTACAGCAGAGGCTGTAAAAGATGACAACAATGAAGAAACCCTTAAGCCTCCCCCAATATTTATATCTGACGTAGACGTCATACAAGGAATTCTCCTATATCTTAAAAATAAAATAGAAGTGAATGATGTACAAGAGTTCTCTGGCAACTTGGACTTGCCAACGTATCCAGAGCCTTCCAGTGAAGTATCTAAGTCTCTCGACGTACAGCTCATACAGTTCGTATTTTCATCTGATATAGTAGGTTTTACCAATGCAAACGTTCTATTTCCAGCACTCCAAGAGCAGATCTGAGTGTGTTATGTACAAGATTTGTTTACTGAGCCCAAAGAAGCCCTTCTTGGCAAGTCTTATTTTTTATTTATCTCCAGACTAATATCATTGCTATTAGCTATAGAAGAACAAAGGTAGATGAAGTCCCTGATGGTCGCAAAGTTATAGCTCTCTGCAATCAGCTGAGAATCAATACGCCGTGATTCGCTGCAGTTACATCACGCTTGGTACGACCAATAATCAATATCAGCAGCGTATCCAAAGTGCTGGACAGATTTTTTAGTCAATATTTTCCCCGTTCTATGTAGTCCAGCCATTATTATAATACTATTATTATAATAGTAGATTAAAGAGCATCCCAGACAGCGAATCACCTTGCCTGAAAATACGCTTGGTGTTGAAGGTTTCAGAAAAGACATTTACTACCTTGGCAGGTATTGCCCAATGTCATTCTGCAGAGTCGCACAAGCTTTGCAGGAATATCAAGCTCAGACAAGGCAGCATACAGGCGATCACGCCATGTGCTATCGAAAGTGGCCTTATAATGGACAAAGAGATAGTACGTGTCAATTTGGTTTTCATGCGTCTTCGGCAGGATTTGGCGTAGTTTGAAGACCTGGTCTATGGTAGACTTACCAGGTAGGAGACCACACATATAAAGTCCAATCAGTGAATCTATGGTCTGTACTGTGTTTGTAGTGCATTCGCATTTGAGCTCTGTGGTCCTACTATTTTCCTTTTTCAATGCTATTTCTGTTTACTAATACTTATTTGTTCAACTTAAATTGATCTACGCGGCTTGGAACGCCTCCCACCTTCCTAAAGTGGTGGTGGTCCATAGTATTAAGTAGGCACTAAATGCAAAATTCCTGTTTAAATTTTAACCAATACAGAATATGTTAGCTAACGAAAGCCTTATTTGTGTAGGTTAAATGGCTTCAGCTGGAAAGTCCAGAATCTAAAATCTAAAATAAACTGTGACAGACAACAGCGAGCTAATCCCAATAAACGCACTGGAGTCATTACTACCCTTAACATTTTGATAGGATTGACGCAGACATTAGTTTTTGTCAACACATCAGAGACCATTTCTTATTATATATGACTCAAACACTTAAAATCTAAGGCCATATCGACAGATAAATTATATGCTACTTAGTATGTTATTGATGTCTAAGAATTTGATTATAAGTTTTACATTATTGTGAGTAGGAGAGGTAAGGAGAGCGGTAGGTTGGATTTGGCCAAATAGATAAATATTTATATTATTAAGTTGCGGGTATGTATCCAATAAGTGTTGCATTGATAATTCTCCCCCGCATTTCGGGCATCTGGGTTTGAGTTTTCCTTTTAGCAGGTAGTCGTGGGTTAAGGCGGTGTGACCAGTTCTGAGCTTGGTTAGAACAGTGTATTCTGTGCCATGCAGGTGGGTACTAGACAATGGACAGAAGTGTCCCATTGTAAAATTCCTTCCTTTTTGGAATATCCTTATTGTTGCGCCATAAGTCGCTTAATCTATCAGCTCGTTACCTTCTATGCCCATGTGTAGAGCTAACTCTAATTATTGATTTTTTCACTTTCGGCAGCTAGCATGTGCTGAAATACACTGTTTGATGTTACAGATTTTGAATATGTGGAGAGACGTATTCACGGTGTGGTCTTGTAGTTGTCAAGGAAGGCATAGGCTGCTTTTGTTCCAACAATAAGGCTTATCCAGTTGATATTTTTTGAAAAAAACTGTAGCATTTGCGGGTATTAGACATGACTTTAAGCCTTCGGCGCTGCTTCATTGTTGTGTTGAAGTCTTTGAGCAGAATTGGGTTAGTCGAGCAAAGAATTTTATGGATGAGCTTGAAAGTCAGTTGCGCAGCTCTGGTCTGTACTTCAGGAAGACCGACTTCAGCTAAAAAGTATTCCGTCGGAGTTATGGGGAAGGCGTCAATGCTTCGCCGTACTGCTGCATGGTATGCGGGGTAGAATAATTTTATGTTGGATGGCGCGCACCATCCATACATTGCGAGTCCATAGTCAATTTTTAAAGGCTCTTGTAGCATAAATTAGCCCAAGAAACTTAATGATATAAAGGCGTTTGTTAAGGCTAACTCTAAGATTAACACAGTGTTGTTTAAACGTAAGTCTTCTGTCGAGCGTAAAGCCAAGCACTTTAAGACTAGATGTATTATATATTGTATTGTTATGTTATTTGCTGTTAAAATTGGATATGTACAACGATGGTTTTTACAAATATGGAAAAGATTACATTTGTCCAAAGTAAGAGTGGCTTCTCAGAATTTTCCCCATTCTACGATATCGATAAGTATTTGTTTAAAGTTAAGGAATAGTAAATTTGTATTTTTAAAGTTTCTAAAGAAAATCACATCATCAGCGAAAACTGAGAGTTGTATTTTTTTGGGTTTTAGTATTATATATTATTATACGTATTATCTATTATATATCGTATTATCCAGGGAGTGGAAGGCATCATCAACAATACCACTAAGGGTGGAGATCCTTGTGGAATGCCGTTGTGTAATTAAAATAACTAAGTGAATAAAAAAATAAAAAAATTGTTATAAATAACTATAGAAATAAATATATATATATAGGGTCATTTTGAAGGAACAACGAACAACGCGACAACACGCGAACCAATGGCTCAATTGAAAGATGGGTTCGTCAACAGTTTATTTTACGTCTGGGCCGCTCAATAGGCCGCTCAGATCGTGTGGCATTCCTTTTCCTTTCATTCTTATCATTTCTATTGTCGTATTGTATTGTGTTTGGGTTTCTTTCTTCCAATAAAAAGGATATACAATTATATTTATAAAGGAGGAAGTTGTGGTTGAGTGACAGAAAATTTCAGCGTTTTGAATTATCATTAGCAATGCTTCATTTATCAAAGTGTTAAATTAAGGCAAGCATGTTATGGTAAAATCACCTTGTACAAAATCATTTTGGGCAGGGCAGATAATAGATTTTCAGGTATGCTATAAGTTAGAAGCGAGAAAAATTTTTCAAGGAATTGCTGATTACTTTGCAATGCCTCCTTTCTTATGAAGCGAGTTGAATATTTTCTAAACAACTGGGAGCTTAGTAGATATGAGAGGCAGAGTATAAAGCTTTAGTAACGGTTCGGCTAAAAAAGTATAGCACTCTTGGAAGAAGGAAAGAAGAATTTAAAAAATTAATTAAAAACGTTACGGACTTTTAAAATACAAGTATAATATTTTAGGGAAGCTATAGTTATGAAGTGATTTTATAAGGAAAAGGTGTAGGTTGTTTTGAAAACGTTGGCAAATAATTCTACATTGGTAGAATCGTGGCTAGCTTCCTCTATCTCTAGAATAATTGAAGCAGGTAAATTTAAAAAAATTAACAAGTAAGAAGTCTGTAATTAAGTGTACCCAATTACGAAGAACCCTTAATTTATTAATACACATATACAAACACAAACACAAACGAGTTCATTTACACGCACTGTACGCTGTATGTGAATGTTCATTGCCTGTGTTTCTGTGTTTTATATCCGGTGTAAAAAAATTGGAGCACAGATCGGTAATGGCCTAAAAAATTGAGAAAAATGTGTTTAAAAACGTTTTTTCATATTGCTAAAATACTAAAAATTTAAATCCACGTAACAAAAGCTACATACAAAAGTTAGTGGCGCTAGCTGTTTTAGTCTCTGGAATGATTCAAATAAAGTAGTGCACAACTCAGAATGCAATCAAAAAAATCATTCAGCAAAGATGAGCGCAATACGTTGCATATAAACTTGTATATCTGAATATGGGAGTATGGACAATCATGTCATAAAAGCTCAATTTCAACATCAGAACAAACATAAATTTTACAAAGGTAAGGCAATTATCGTGATATGATAAATGTATACTCAACATAAATGCTCCTGCACTGTTACCAATACAAAATTCTGAATCCAAGGATCTTAGTAATACCGGTTGTTCGTTCTCGTAATACATAAAAAAGTAAAATAAAATAAGCATAGTAGACATATCCAGACTATCTCAATTTCTGCCAATAAACGAAAGAATCGTAGCGATCCGAATTCCAGTTGTTCAACATCGGCCCAACTAAAGAAAATGAGGATGCTACTAAGAATGCTTTGGAAGTCGACTGAGCACACGGCCGCTGTTAATCACATGACATTAAAATACATACAGATTTTAGTGCCAAGGTTGGGAGAGAAAGGATCTTGTTTAAGATGCTGTAGTAGGTAGACAACGGGAGAGGAAGCCCCCGGATACGTTGGTAAGACCAAGTCACCACAGCTCAAACGGATCTTGGTGTTATCAATTGGAGAAGACGCGCACAAAATAGAGCTGTGGAGGCAAATTGTGCAACTGGGTATGATCCGGGTTGTTAAATACCAAATAATGATAATTATACAATAAAATATAACAATGCAATTAATTCCATTCACCAGTCAGAAATAGATTAGATAAAAAATTTGATTTAATACCTACACATTACAATAAATGAAACGAATGTTATTTCACTTCTAACGTCAAACATAGCATAAGTAAAAATCGAATCTTGGAACACGAAAGGGCTCAGTGGACATGCTCATCAGCTTCAAAATCAACAGTAATAAACTACTTTATGATTCCTCATGTCAAATCGAAATGACAACAACGACTATTTTCTACACCTACATTATACAGTTCGTCAAAACACTGGGAGACATCAATGAAAAAAAAAGACTAACAACTTTAAAATGCAAGAGGAAACAGTACGCAATAAAGGCTTAACACATAAACTTTTGGTAGCCCACACAATAGCTAACGCATCTAACAAAAACCCGACTCTGATTGATTTCTGATTATAGAAAAACGTTGGTTGTTCTCCGATCACTCACCGTTCCTGCATCCCAATCACACCTAGCAAGCGTGGGCCCTGTCTTTTCAATATTGGACAAATTCCGCGACTCAATCCTCTAAAAACTCAAAAAAATATTAAAAGCGCAACAATTCACATCAATTATTCTATTCAACAAGCAGCACTTATATTACCTCAACTACTTATCATGTTTAAAAAAAATAGTTACCGTAGAAAGTTAAAAAAAAAAATAGCATATCTGGAAAATTCCTATAATGAGAATATAGAGCCGTTGAGAAATAATAAGATTATAAACAAATTAACTTTGAGAAACGATGCTATTAAACGGTAAGCGCATCAATATACATGTATAGTGGGAAAGCGTTTTTGTTTTGCATATAGCGATGTGAAATCTCCATAGACATTATAAGGTAATACTACCAACTTATATGTCTGCCTCTAAGTCTGTCACAAAATACTCATAATGGAAAGTCGGTGTGGGAAATGGTCGAGGCGGAAGCTATTCTTAAGCTTGGGAAAGATCCATATCTACCTAACAGTGTAACAAGAAGAAATTTTCAGATGGCGAAAAAAACTATTTGGCTTCCGACATAATTGATAAAATCCACTCAGTCAACAACAAGATCCTTAATGATCTACACAAATAGTTATTCAGCTTTGTAGACTGTTATCTTATAAGATTTGTTTACTGAGCCCAAAGAAGCCCTTCTTGGCAAGTCTTATTTTTTTATTTATCTCCAGACTAATATCATTGCTATTAGCTATAGAAGAACAAAGGTAGATGAAGTCCCTGATGGTCGCAAAGTTATAGCTCTCTGCAATCAGCTGAGAATCAATACGCCGTGATTCGCTGCAGTTACATCACGCTTGGTACGACCAATAATCAATATCAGCAGCGTATCCAAAGTGCTGGACAGATTTTTTAGTCAATATTTTCCCCGTTCTATGTAGTCCAGCCATTATTATAATACTATTATTATAATAGTAGATTAAAGAGCATCCCAGACAGCGAATCACCTTGCCTGAAAATACGCTTGGTGTTGAAGGTTTCAGAAAAGACATTTACTACCTTGGCAGAGATGGTATTGCCCAATGTCATTCTGCAGAGTCGCACAAGCTTTGCAGGAATATCAAGCTCAGACAAGGCAGCATACAGGCGATCACGCCATGTGCTATCGAAAGTGGCCTTATAATGGACAAAGAGATAGTACGTGTCAATTTGGTTTTCATGCGTCTTCGGCAGGATTTGGCGTAGTTTGAAGACCTGGTCTATGGTAGACTTACCAGGTAGGAGACCACACATATAAAGTCCAATCAGTGACTCTATGGTCTGTACTGTGTTTGTAGTGCATTCGCATTTGAGCTCTGTGGTACTACTATTTTCCTTTTTTAATGCTATTTGTGTTTACTAATACTTATTTGATCAACTTAAATTGATCTACGCGCCTTGGAACGCCTCCCACCTTCCTAAAGTGGTGGTGGTCCATAGTATTAAGTAGGCACTAAATGCAAAATTCCTGTCCAAATTTTAACCAATACAGAATATGTTAGCTAACGATAGCCTTATTTGTGTAGGTTAAATGGCTTCAGCTGGAAAGTCCAGAATCTAAAATCTAAAATAAACTGTGACAGACAACAGCGAGCTAATCCCAATAAACGCACTGGAGTCATTACTACTCTTAACGTTTTGATAGGATTGACGCAGACATTAGTTTTTTGTCAACTCATCAGAGACCATTTCTTATAATATATGACTCCAACACTTAAAATCTAAGGCCATATCGACAGATAAATTATATGCTACTTAGTATGTTATTGATGTCTAAGAATTTGATTATAAGTTTTACATTATTGTGAGTAGGAGAGGTAAGGAGAGCGGTAGGTTGGATTTGGCCAAATAGATAAATATTTATATTATTAAGTTGCGGGTATGTATCCAATAAGTGTTGCATTGATAATTCTCCCCCGCATTTCGGGCATCTGGGTTTGAGTTTTCCTTTTAGCAGGTAGTCGTGGGTTAAGGCGGTGTGACCAGTTCTGAGCTTGGTTAGAACAGTGTATTCTGTGCCATGCAGGTGGGTACTAGACAATGGACAGAAGTGTCCCATTGTAAAATTCCTTCCTTTTTGGAATATCCTTATTGTTGCGCCATAAGTCGCTTAATCTATCAGCTCGTTACCTTCTATGCCCATGTGTAGAGCTAACTCTAATTATTGATTTTTTCACTTTCGGCAGCTAGCATGTGCTGAAATACACTGTTTGATGTTACAGATTTTGAATATGTGGAGAGACGTATTCACGGTGTGGTCTTGTAGTTGTCAAGGAAGGCATAGGCTGCTTTTGTTCCAACAATAAGGCTTATCCAGTTGATATTTTTTGAAAAAAACTGTAGCATTTGCGGGTATTAGACATGACTTTAAGCCTTCGGCGCTGCTTCATTGTTGTGTTGAAGTCTTTGAGCAGAATTGGGTTAGTCGAGCAAAGAATTTTATGGATGAGCTTGAAAGTCAGTTGCGCAGCTCTGGTCTGTACTTCAGGAAGACCGACTTCAGCTAAAAAGTATTCCGTCGGAGTTATGGGGAAGGCGTCAATGCTTCGCCGTACTGCTGCATGGTATGCGGGGTAGAATAATTTTATGTTGGATGGCGCGCACCATCCATACATTGCGAGTCCATAGTCAATTTTTAAAGGCTCTTGTAGCATAAATTAGCCCAAGAAACTTAATGATATAAAGGCGTTTGTTAAGGCTATCTCTAAGATTAACACAGTGTTGTATAAACGTAAGTCTTCTGTCGAGCGTAAAGCCAAGCACTTTAAGACTAGATGTATTATATATTGTATTGTTATGTTATTTGCTGTTAAAATTGGATATGTACAACGATGGTTTTTACAAATATGGAAAAGATTACATTTGTCCAAAGTAAGAGTGGCTTCTCAGAATTTTCCCCATTCTACGATATCGATAAGTATTTGTTTAAAGTTAAGGAATAGTAAATTTGTATTTTTAAAGTTTCTAAAGAAAATCACATCATCAGCGAAAACTGAGAGTTGTATTTTTTTGGGTTTTAGTATTATATATTATTATACGTATTATCTATTATATATCGTATTATCCAGGGAGTGGAAGGCATCATCAACAATACCACTAAGGGTGGAGATCCTTGTGGAATGCCGTTGTGTAATTAAAATAACTAACTGAATAAAAAAATAAAAAAAATTGTTATAAATAACTATAGAAATAAATATATATATATATAGGGTCATTTTGAAGGAACAACGAACAACGCGACAACACGCGAACCAATGGCTCAATTGAAAGATGGGTTCGTCAACAGTTTATTTTACGTCTGGGCCGCTCAATAGGCCGCTCAGATCGTGTGGCATTCCTTTTCCTTTCATTCTTATCATTTCTATTGTCGTATTGTATTGTGTTTGGGTTTCTTTCTTCCAATAAAAAGGATATACAATTATATTTATAAAGGAGGAAGTTGTGGTTGAGTGACAGAAAATTTCATCGGTTTGAATTATCATTAGCAATGCTTCATTTATCAAAGTGTTAAATTAAGGCAAGCATGTTATGGTAAAATCACCTTGTACAAAATCATTTTGGGCAGGGAAGATAATAGATTTTCAGGTATGCTATAAGTTAGAAGCGAGAAAATTTTTCAAGGAATTGCTGATTACTTTGCAATGCCTCCTTTCTTATGAAGCGAGTTGAATATTTTCTAAACAACTGGGAGCTTAGTAGATATGAGAGGCAGAGTATAAAGCTTTAGTAACGGTTCGGCTAAAAAAGTATAGCACTCTTGGAAGAAGGAAAGAAGAATTTAAAAAATTAATTAAAAACGTTACGGACTTTTAAAATACAAGTATAATATTTTAGGGAAGCTATAGTTATGAAGTGATTTTATAAGGAAAAGGTGTAGGTTGTTTTGAAAACGTTGGCAAATAATTCTACATTGGTAGAATCGTGGCTAGCTTCCTCTATCTCTAGAATAATTGAAGCAGGTAAATTTAAAAAAATTAACAAGTAAGAAGTCTGTAATTAAGTGTACCCAATTACGAAGAACCCTTAATTTATTAATACACATATATAAACACAAACACAAACGAGTTCATTTACACGCACAGTACGCTGTATGTGAATGTTCATTGCCTGTGTTTCTGTGTTTTATATCCGGTGTAAAAAAAATTGGAGCACAGATCGGTAATGGCCTAAAAAATTGAGAAAAATGTGTTTAAAAACGTTTTTTCATATTGCTAAAATACTAAAAATTTAAATCCACGTTACAAAAGCTACATACAAAAGTTAGTGGCGCTAGCTGTTTCAGTCTCTGGAATGATTCAAATAAAGTAGTGCACAACTCAGAATGCAATCAAAAAAATCATTCAGCAAAGATGAGCGCAATACGTTGCATATAAACTTGTATATCTGAATATGGGAGTATGGACAATCATGTCATAAAAGCTCAATTTCAACATCAGAACAAACATAAATTTTACAAAGATAAGGCAATTATCGTGATATGATAAATGTATACTCAACATAAATGCTCCTGCACTGTTACCAATACAAAATTCTGAGCCCAAGGATCTTAGTAATACCGGTTGTTCGTTCTCGTAATACATAAAAAAGTAAAATAAAATAAGCATAGTAGACATATCCAGACTATCTCAATTTCTGCCAATAAACGAAAGAATCGTAGCGATCCGAATTCCAGTTGTTCAACATCGGCCCAACTAAAGAAAATGAGGATGCTACTAAGAATGCTTTGGAAGTCGACTGAGCACACGGCCGCTGTTAATCACATGACATTAAAATACATACAGATTTTAGTGCCAAGGTTGGGAGAGAAAGGATCTTGTTTAAGATGCTGTAGTAGGTAGACAACGGGAGAGGAAGCCCCCGGATACGTTGGTAAGACCAAGTCACCACAGCTCAGACGGATCTTGGTGTTATCAATTGGAGAAGACGCGCACAAAATAGAGCTGTGGAGGCAAATTGTGCAACTGGGTATGATCCGGGTTGTTAAATGACAAATAATGATAATTATACAATAAAATATAACAATGCAATTAATTCCATTCACCAGTCAGAAATAGATTAGATAAAAAATTTGATTTAATACCTACACATTACAATAAATGAAACGAATGTTATTTCACTTCTAACGTCAAACATAGCATAAGTAAAAATCGAATCTTGGAACACGAAAGGGCTCAGTGGACATGCTCATCAGCTTCAAAATCAACAGTAATAAACTACTTTATGATTCCTCATGTCAAATCGAAATGACAACAACGACTATTTTCTACACCTACATTATACAGTTCGTCAAAACACTGGGAGACATCAATGAAAAAAAAAGACTAACAACTTTAAAATGCAAGAGGAAACAGTACGCAATAAAGGCTTAACACATAAACTTTTGGTAGCCCACACAATAGCTAACGCATCTAACAAAAACCCGACTCTGATTGATTTCTGATTATAGAAAAACGTTGGTTGTTCTCCGATCACTCACCGTTCCTGCATCTCAATCACACCTAGCAAGCGTGGCCCCTGTCTCTTCAATATTGGACAAATTCCGCGACTCAATCCTCTAAAAACTCAAAAAAATATTAAAAGCGCAACAATTCACATCAATTATTCTATTCAACAAGCAGCACTTATATTACCTCAACTACTTATCATGTTTAAAAAAAATAGTTACCGTAGAAAGTTAAAAAAAAAAATAGCATATCTGGAAAATTCCTATAATGAGAATATAGAGCCGTTGAGAAATAATAAGATTATAAACAAATTAACTTTGAGAAACGATGCTATTAAACGGTAAGCGCATCAATATACATGTATAGTGGGAAAGCGTTTTTGTTTTGCATATAGCGATGTGAAATCTCCATAGACATTATAAGGTAATACTACCAACTTATATGTCTGCCTCTAAGTCTGTCACAAAATACTCATAATGGAAAGTCGGTGTGGGAAATGGTCGAGGCGGAAGCTATTCTTAAGCTTGGGAAAGATCCATATCTACCTAACAGTGTAACAAGAAGAAATTTTCAGATGGCGAAAAAAACTATTTGGCTTCCGACATAATTGATAAAATCCACTCAGTAAACAACAAGATCCTTAATGATCTACACAAATAGTTATTCAGTATTGAAGTAGTTGACGAAGAGAAGGTGTTTCTAAGGTATTGGCTCAGAGAGTTTCTCCACAAACTACACACAAAAGCTGTCCAAACTAGTGCAAAACTATCTAATTAGTCATTTCTTTTATGTAAAAATTGGAAAATAAATGTATACCCTGTGTAAAAGCTGGCGTCGCACAAAGTAGCGTTCTTAGACTTATAATCTGCACCATCCATACAGAACACCTGAATATATAACACCAACACCAACTAATGGCACATAAATATAATGCATGTAACTTTAATTTAATTTAATGCACGCCTCCGACTACACCTCACTCCAGCACAATTCCATGCAATGACACTGTTCTGGCGCGTAGTGTGAGTGGAGGACAAGACAGGCAGAGAACGGTATTCTACTTATAATAAATCATATCAGAAAAAGGAAATGGGTTTTTCGTCCTATAACTCCTGTGATAAATTAAATTTTTTGGATTTATTTTATGCCTTACTCCGAAGTCAAAGTATTCTCTAAGCAAACGAACAAACTTAAACAAAGAATGACACATGGCAGCTTATTTAACATAATATTGTCGGGTCTTCTAATACTGAAGGGAATGTGTTGGTTACCCCGGTTCTCTTTATACTCACTTAACCAAATGAATTTCTCCGTTACCTGCAGTAGAAAGTCCCCATAAATAAAAGTTGTTCAATTAGTCATTGGGAATAGCAAATCTCTAATTTTCTGCCGGCAGTCTGCAGTCTACCAACAGCGGGCTGTTGTTCTCGTTGGGCTCCCTATACTATTACGTTAATCATAGCAAATAATATGTATGTATATGAGATTGTTAATTATCTTTTTTTTAATTATTTATTCATCATTTCTTTATTCATCTTATGCTTCTCTTTGTAATTTTTCTGCAAGGCACGTCAACCGATACTTCTGTGGTTGGTTCCGATGACTCTTCTTGCCTTGCCGAGTTTGGAATTCTACGCAACTGTATTTATTGTGTGCTCAGGTTAGCGGTTCTACAATATTTATTACCTAAATTATTAAGGCTTTTTGTAGTAAAAGTTAAACGCTAAACCTTTTTTTTATGACATAAAGATATAAGGATATTAAAGTAGCCAAATTTATGCAACTTTTTTTATTATTATTGTTGAGAAGTCATTTTATTTTAAATTTTAATCTGTAGCAACTCTACGGCTCTGTCACCACCTGACTTGCCAACTCCAATTTACGAACCGATAGAAATAAGATCAAGAAGAAAAGATCGATTGTCAAAAACAAGAATATTGGTATTAAAACAGGCAGACAGATTTCTATTAAATAAGCTACTCCTTATTTTATAAAGATGTATTAAAGTAATAATTGGCGCGCAAAATTTTTGTTAAATACAAAAAAAAACGCCAGTTTTAATTGAAATTCAGAGGAATTTCAAGTCAATTGCAAAGGATTGTGTAATTCATCTTGTATGAATAACGGATATATGCCATGGCTTGACGTCGAGTATACTTGTATGTATATGTATTGTATGTATACATATGCTTAGACAAATTGAAAAGGAAAAAAAAGGAGACACCATCGACGCCAATTCAAAGATCTCAAAAAATATTGTGACAAAGAAATATCGGCACTCAGCAGTGATGAGCGCCAGACAATGATCAAAAGGAAAACGACCAACCAAACTTAACATCTATGGAAAGCTTTATGAATACAATGGTGGAGCAAATGGCTTTGCAGGAATCATCTTTAAAGGAAATCATAAAGGAAACGGTCAAACAAAAAGTACAGTCCGTTATGCATGCAGCGTGTGACAAGGAGTCAGATCCAAACGAAGCGCATGGTTCCCGTGCCCCACTGGCAGCACAATTGGACAAGGCAGCGCAATCAATACAAACATCGATCTGGATTGTGCAGAGGGCGCTCATGGATCAATCGGATCGGACACTGGAGTCGCACAAGCCAACACACTACTGGGTGGCACAACTCGATTTGGCAACACATTTTCTGGTGACGGGCTCAAGATGGTATTTTTAAAGCTGGACTGCTATTGGCAAGCGAAACGTATTATCATGAAGGAGCACGTGAGGCAATGGCTACATACACCGGCGAGATGAAGACTTCTGCAACGACTAGAGTCGTTAACTTTAATACTAACATGGTACAGGGTGAGTCAGATTTTGGTGCCCCAGGGCTGCTGAGTTGTAACGCGTATGGTAGAACTAAATATTGTAACACAAATTTAATTTCTTATAATAATGTTAACAGTACACAATGTCATTGGGGGGCCAGTCAAATAGTTGACTTGCTTATATCTATTGGCCAAGCTGAAGATTGGCCTGTCCTTAGTACTGTGTATAGGGAAACGCCTACGGCTTTTGGTTACACTAATCTACAAAATTTGTTGGGTTTGCAAAAAAGATTAAAAGGTGAAGCAAAGGACGAAGTTGCAGATATGCTGATCAACACGTCATATGTTGGACACATTTTGAGCAGTCTGGAATTCAAGTATGGACATGCTGAATTGCTAATTCGGAGTCAACTGGAAAAGCTAGCAGAAATGTCACAGACAGACGTAGAACAAATTAAAAAAAAATGTATATTTGCTTCCAAAATTTCAAATCTGATTATTTTCTTGGCAAATGCAAACGTGGTAAAGCATCGAAATAATCCATTATTACTTAGCGATATAGTAAGTAAACTTCCAATGAAAACTAGAATCGATTGGGCAAAATACGAATCTACCATTCAACCATACACAGAACTGAAGATTTTTGCTGTTTGGATCAAGCCAATGGCTATGGATGTCACTAAAGCTTCATTGGCAACGGCATCTAGCAAACAATTTGGTAAAAGTGATCAACGCAACAATCAGAAGACACTGATGCAAACCAGTACTGATGCTTCAGAGGTGAAAGCACAAAACATTTGCCTTCACTGCAAAAGACACCACACACTGGAAGAGTGTGAGCTATTTATGAAGGGTACAATCGAGGACAGATGGGCATTGGTAAGAAAATCATACCTATGTTTTGTATGTATGCATAGTTTTAATGGGCATAGTTTGAATGCTTGTAGAAAAAAGCGACAGTGTGAAATAAACGACTGTAAATCATATTATCATGCCATATTACATGAAGACAATGTAAAGTCGGTTAAAGTTGAAAGGACACAACTACAGTCCCAGAAAATGTTAATACTATAAAGGCAGGAACATCAAGGCTATTATATAAGGTTTTGCCAGTCGTGTTATTTGGACCAAATGGATTAATTGTAGAGAAATTTGCAGATGTAGATAAAGGAAGACTTCGCTAAGAATATGAGTACTAATCAACCAAAAGAAAATCTTTCGGTTGATGCCAGTTTAGAATTCGAGCAGCAGAGATTACAAAGGGTTGGTTGCGTTCAACAGGCTATACAGTTCCCATCATGGAACTACCATTACAGTCTTTAAATGCTGATATAAGTAAAAGGAACTCTTGTGCTTTGTCGTAGACGGTTGTGTTTATCTGGGCTCGTGGTAATATTTTGTTTATTTGTGTTAAATAATTAGTTTTTGTCCATATAAAACTATTTTATTTATTGCGATACATCACCGCCTATTTGTGCTATTATTTCAAGTGCTGTCTGCTGTATCAGAAATTGTAAATGTCAGTCTGATTCCAAGGCTGAAGTAATTTATTGTTGGTTGTGTGACAATATAGCACATGGTAAATGTGCTGGTTATGCAACCAAAGTGAAGGATTATATTTTCAGTAAGTCTGGACTTAGGTGGTGTTGCGAGTCTTGTCGCGAGCTGAATTAAATTTGCAAAAATTCCTGAGGCAGACAAGACAGGGCTTTAATACCCTCCGAGCAGCATTCACCAAAAAACATGGTGACTTCCAGAACTTGGATGATAATTTTAATAATTTAAAATTGTTAATAATTTAAAATTGTCATCCATGCCATCTGAGCCGAAGAGTGTAATAGTGTCTACACCAGTCCCCAGACTTTGTCCGTATCCATTCCCCTTCATGCAATTAGGGCTGCTAAAACCCTGATAGCTGTCCCAATTAAAAAACAAATTTTCGTCTCTAGGCTTGCCCTTGACTCTTCGATTGATGATGTTAAGTCCTACATCCAATCGAAGTTGAAACTATCAGATTTATCTGTTGATAAATTTAGATTAAGTTATGCCAGGGAAATAAGCTCTTTTATAATTAGTGTTCCGGCGGAAGCATTCATCACTATATGTTGCATAACCTTCTGGCCGAATGACTTAGTTATAAAAGAGTTTGAGTCAAGTAGAAGAAATCGGACTTCGATTGCACTGCCTCAAAATCCTTCTAGTACTCCCTCTGCACCTTCTAGTAAGGAAGCAAAAAACTAACTCATTGTCTAACTTATCAGAACGTTAGAAAGTTTAACAGTAAACTAAATAAGCTTTGTGTAGATAGTATTTCTTTTGAACTTACATTATTATCTTTACTGAAACCTGGCTAAAGCCCGAAATTTCAGATTTTTCTTTATTTTGAAATAAATACACATCTTCTAGATGCGATCGTTTGTCGCGTATAGGAGGTGGTGTCCTTATTGCTCCAGACTCTGATCTTCAATCAGAATCTATTTTTTCTCCTTGCCTAACTAACATTGAATTGGTTGCCGCTAAAATTATATATAAAAATGTTTCTTTATATATAACGTGCTCTTATATTCCGCCACAGTCTGATTTATCTATATACCTAGCGCATATTTCTGCTATTGAGTCCATTTCGTCACTACTTTCTAGTAGTGATTACCTCTTTGTATTTGGTGACTTTAATTTGTCAGATGTGGTATGGTCTGAGTCTCCAAGTGTTTTGATGCCATCCACATCTCACGAATTTATCAATTCGCTTTTAGAGATGTCGCTCTCACAAATTAATCCGGTTCGACACTGTAATGGTCGTCTACTTGACCTTATATTTGCATCGGATTCTTTTTCTAGTACTGTAGTACAAACTTGTCCTTTAGTTGTCCCCGAAGACCCCTATCATCCTACTTTAGTCTTAGTTTTTGAACTGCCTACATGTGAGCATATTTGTTCTATTAACCCGGTCGTTAAAACACACTGTTTTCGTTAAACAGATTTTATAAAACTTAATTCATTAATTTTAGAAAAACTGGTCGCAACTTTACTCTTGTACTGACATTAACAGTGCTACTTCAATCTCTTATAATATTATAAAATCACATTTTGACCAATGCGTTCCAGATGAGCTTCCCAGGAGAACTAATAGACCTCCTTGAATCTCTAAAGAATTAGCAATGCTTAAAAATGTGAAGTCTAGATATTATAAAAGATTTAAGAGTTCGAATAATCCTTCAGATTTTTCGCGTTATGTCATCGGCAGAACACATTTTGTTGTTTGTAATTCGCGTTGTTACAATAATTACCTAATTCGTTGTCGTTTGCAATTTTCTCAGAAGCCTAGGCAGTTCTACAACTTTGTCAATACTAAACGAAAAACTTTCTTACTGCCCTCATCTGTTTCTTATGAAGACATGAAAGCAAATACTGATCAGGCTTCAGCCGATCTTCTTGCAGAATTCGTCCAAACTACTTATTCATCTTCTAACTTTTTTCCTAATTCCCCTTATCCGTTTGATACCTTGCCGAAATCTAACTGCATTTTAAGTCCTGTTATCCTATAAAGTTCGTTACTTAACGAACTTAATTTAATGAAGCCAGGTGAATAGGCCTAGTGAATAGGCCCAGATGGAGTATCAGGATGTGTACTTAGGTACTGTGCTGAATTTCTAAGTAAGCCCTTGCTTGAATAATTTGAATTGTCTGTTAACTCGTGCTCTTTCCCAACCATTTACCATTTACTTTTCACTTTACGAAAATTTTTAAGAGTATCAGTTTAAGTAACGACTTAATTGCAGTTCAGAGTTCATTATTAGTAGGATGGATCTTAAGATTTGTGGAACGCACACAGCACGCAAAGGAAAGCATTTCAACCCGTGAATTATCATTTGTTGAGCTACGTCAGGCTGGACTGGTACTGTGTAAGCTCGCTCAGTCACAAACGTTCAAAGAGGAAATAAGAGAACTGCAAAAAAAAAGGTTTAGTGTCGAAAAGTGGCGCAATTTATTCATTGTCACCAAAATTGGATGAATATGGTGTACTTGTGTACATGAGAGGCTTGATTACGCCACAATATTGCCTCAAAAAGCACGACAGCCTATCATACTACCAAAGGACCAGAGACTGACCAATTTGATCGTTCAACATTATCATGGAATATATCACCACCAAAATGATGAGTTAATTGTTAATGAAATACGACGTATGTTCTGGGTGATAGCCTTGCGCTGCACTGTTAGGCGGGCTAAAAGGACGATGTGTGGAGCGTTTGCTTTCAAAGCGCGTATTGCAAATAGCTTTAAAAGAGCTGGCACCAAAGGTTAAGACGCTGACAAGCATTCAAATAGAAGCAGAAAACATAATAACCAGCAGACCACTAACACATGTGCCAGTGTCAGTGTTGACGAACCATAACCTCTAACACGTCACCACTTTTTACGGAGCACCATGAACTCAGAGAATACTTACCCACGCGCACCAAACGAACCAAGTGGTTCCTACCTCCTAAGCCCATCAAAGCTGGAGATGTAGTTTTAATATGTGAAGAAAGCCAAGCAAGAGGCGCCTGGAAAAGATTCGTGGTCGTTGAACATGTACAAGCTAAAGACGGGCAAATCAGAATTGCTGAGGTGCAACTGCGTGATCTTTTTACGGTGTCGGGAATGTTGAGAAGTCACCATCAGACTTTCCAACTATAATTTACCGATAGAAATAAGATAAAGAGGAAGAAATCGATTGGCAAAAAGAAAGATCGTTTGCATTGAAACTGGCAGACAGATCACTATTAAATAAACGTATCATATTAAGTTATACTACAGTGTATTAAAGCAGGATTGGCGCGCAACAGCGCTAATACATTTGCACAAAAAAAAACTAAAAAAAAATAAAGTGTCCCAAAAGGTACGCCAGTTTGGGTGTCCCAAAAGATACGCAAGTTTTGAATTTGCCGCCATTTGTGCAATAAAGTGTTTGCAACCAAAAAATAATAATTAATCGATATCTGACAGTTTAAGGTTTGTAAAAATGGAGCGCTATACGATAGAACAACGTGTTTTCCTTATTGAACAATATTCCAAAAATAATGAATGTTTGGCGGACGCAGTTCTAAAATTTCATACCAAATATGGTCGAAACTGTGTTTTAACTTTGTCAACTGTGAATGATATTGATTGAAAAATTCCGGGAGACAGTTTCCCTCCAAAAACAAGCCGTTCAAATGCCAATATTAAAGCAGTACGTGGGTACGTGGAGGTCATTTACCCGATGTGTTATTCCAAACATAACCTTACTCTATGTACTTCATGATTAAATAAAAAAAAGGTTACAATAAAAAAACAAAAAATTGTGTTTTCTTTTTAATTCAAAACTTTCGTAGCTTTTGGAACACCCTATATATAGCACTATATGTATTGTAAACCTATATTTCAGTCGCTACACTGCACTTGTTGCTAAAGGTCGTCTCTAAATCTTTGTTATTCGAAGTTTACAAGAACTGTGTTTGATCTAGTCAACGCGCTTATCTTTTGACGCCGCCTAACTGGCGCCGGTGTGCTCATTGCAACAACAAAGGCTTGTACGCTGCAATCCACGTTGTGAACAAACAACTTTAAAAATCAAAAACAAGTGCAGCCTAGCTGCAAAATGTCTGCAGAAAATAATCTTGCGTGGCAAAAGAAGCCTAATTAAAGGCATAATGTTAAAATTGCCATTCTGGAAAAATGGAAATAAAGCCACCAATCTAAATGAAGCCAGAACCAATGCGACATCAGAAGTTGAAAAAGATGAAAACAATGAAGAAACCCTTAAGCCTCCCCCAATTTTTGTATCTGACGTAGACGACATACAAGGAATGCTCCAATACCTAAAAAATAAAATTGCAGTTAATGAGCTTATGTATAAGACTCAAGGCAATAGTCAGGTCCGTATAATGGTTAAAAAAGTTGATAAGTATAGGGAACTTGTAAAAATGTTCATAAATGATAATGTAAACTGTCATACTTTTCAACTGAAGGAATATAGTTACCAAAAATATTTATTGCCTACGCCTATTGAAGCAATTAAATCTCAAATTGAACTACAAGGGCACGTCATTAGAGGAGTTAATAATATAAGAAGCTGTATCACCAAGGAGCTGCATATGTTTTTTATAGACCTTAAGCCTGGAAACAGAAACTCCGAAATTTACAAATTAAAACATATTGACAACAGTATCGTCACTATTGAGCCGCTATGAAAAGTTAACCATATGGTGCAATGCTTTCAGAGGCAGGTATTTCGACACACCAAAACTTATTGCAATAAACAATTTAGGTGTGTCAAATGCTCATTAGAACATCCTAGTGAAACTTGCTGTAAAGATTAAGGCCAAGGAGCGACTTGCGCAATCTGCCATGAGAGCCATTCTGCGAGCTAGAAATAAAACGAATACAACCAAGAATCGTACGTGAAATGCAACAATATATGCCACCAATTCACAATTTCAATTTTGTAACACTGCACGGCGATACCAACTAGCGATACTGTGAATTATCTGGGAGTGCACTTGTACCGAAGACTCACATGAAGGCCCACATAAAATCTAAGGAAACACAGCTCAAAGCAAATAGTAAAAATATGTACTGGCTATTAGAACCGTGTTCGCAGCTTGATCAGGAGAATAAGGTTCGTCTTCGATCTACGACCCTAAGAAAAACCAGAGGTGGTATTGAGCAACTTTCACATACACAAAGACTTAAATATACCCTATGTTAAAGATGAGATCACCAAACGTGGTAAGAGTTACATAAAAGGACTGCACAACCACGACAATAATCTGTCCCTAGAACTCTTATATAACAGTAGTGATCTAACACTCTTAAGAAGATACCATAAACTGGACCTACCATGCAGAGTTGTCATTTAACTATGTTTATATATGTTTATAAAAGCTCTGGATTGTCAGACAGTAAGACAGATTGTAAGACAGATAACAAATAAAAACAAACAAAAAAAAAAACAACCTTTATTTAAAGAAGGAACAATCTTCACGAAGGATTAATAATAATAATAATAATATAATTATTATTAATATTATTATTATTATTATTAATCCTTCGTGAAGATTGTTGTCCTTCTTTAAATAAATAATAATAATAATAATAATATTATCGAGTTTCATAAGTTTTTTAACCATGGTTAACTTTTTAAAATGTATTATCTTGACCCTATGTTATCATTTCCAAACCGAATAAGGTAAAAAACTTAATGTAAAACTCACCAATGAACAATCACGCTACTTCTTAAGCTGACACATCCAGTGATATTTATTTATTATTTATTATCATAATCTGATCTGCGACAAAGGGCTTAGCAAATCTATATACAATTATTGAAATGATCAACCTTTTGGACAATGCACATGTATTCCTCACGCACATATCAAATATATAATCTCGCCAAAAGAAATAACGCTGAATCCGCTTTGATGTTTTTGAATGCCCCAATGTGAAAACACTAAGTTTAGCACATTAAAACGCAAGCACACCGGTAACCATAAGTGTAAAAACAATAAAGTTTATAAAGGTGTTTCATTGCAATTTTCAGCTCGCGGAAAAAATCTTAATTCTGTTCAAACTCACAAATCAGTTTTGCATATTTTGCGTATTCAAAAGCATCCTTTTTGATGAGAAAACGAAAACTTACATGCAAAAATATTCATCGAACTAATCGACCAAGAACATTTTGTTGCCACAAAAAAACACAAAGTACTCGAGTCAGTTTATTGAAATACCCTCCTCCTAACGTTAAACAAGCACAGCACCTGAAATCCCCACAGTCACAGCTCAAGCGGTAAGCCAAAATCACCTAATAAAATTACCTAAACTTGGTTCAAGTTCCTGAACGAATGCCAATTGCGAATACATACAATTTTTTTATATATTATATTATATTGAATTTACGCGCTTAAAGTGAAAAGGAAGACATTTTTGGTTCTTATTGGAATGAAAAGTAAGGCAGGAATTAGACTACACAGTATAAACATAGGAAAAGGAGCATTGCAGAGCCCAAACTCAGTCTGCCCATATGCATCATTTATCTTATGATAATACACCGGGGAAGTCGAGAAAAAATTACATTCTACATAAGTAAGGAAAAATAAGCGTGCTGTATATTTACGTCATTAAATCTACTAAATCTAAATCTAAGCAGAAACAAACTTTTGACTTTACCCGCATGCTTATTGGCTCCCAATTTCAACATACGATCGATATCAGCAAACATCAATTTTTCGACGGCTGTTATCACATGCTAACAAGCCAGGCCAGCACCCACATAGAAAACATTCGCACCATTATACAATAAAAAAAAAAACGGTAGCATAGCTATGCATATTTTGTGCACTGCAAAATTTCTGAACAAACTTATGAGTTTCTCTCTAAAATGTTGACTGGATGCACTATTAGCGGGACAGAACTTGCTTATTTATTCAGAGGGCAACAAACTGTAATTGGCCGCACTTGGTGATTATGCGACAAGCAACGTTTACGCTTGGCACGATGGAGATACTTTAACAGCCATATCTAAACTGGTGTTGCAACACTGCCTTCTTGGCGTATATTTGTTATCGATGCCTTGGAATTTCCGAAGGAGTTGTACGTAACTCATTTATCCCGTTTCTCATTTATCTGCTATAACCTGTGAAGCTGACAAACCGTGTTTACCACCTTGGTGAACAGGAATCAAAATCTCCACTAGATCATACTAGTTAATTATAACAGAAGATGCATGTACATACAATAGTCACGAATGTTGTTATTAAATATTTTGTTTGTCAATGTTTTTACTCCTATACTCAAACTATCCAAAATAAATGAATATAATCAGCTCTGAAAAATAAATCGGCAGGACGCAAAATTTATAATACAAAATAAATAAACGCAATTTCCCGGCTGGCTTGTTGACTATTTATTGCCTGCTTTTTATAAAAGGTTATGTGCGGTTTTTAAGACGCAGAGTCCTGAGCCCAATACCTTTTTTTCCGCTTCCGCTTGGCGTTCCCCGACGGGAAAGGATCAAGAACTAGGTTTGTGCAAGGAAGCAGACGGAGGAACAATTCACATAAATAACCTGGACTGACGCTGGGTCAACGTGCACGTGTGTACATACATATGTATGTATTTGTATGTATGTGCGCAGTGCTGCTAATCGTGCAAAGTGGTGAAGTTCTTCTGGAAATACTGGTAAGTGCCAGATTGAATTGGTTTTGTGGTTTTGGTTCTTCTGTACGATGGGTCGCAAAAAAGCAATAGCGCTAAACGAGTCGAAAGCACGGGATAGTGAACAGGGTGACGTTCCTGGGCCCAATATGGACATTGTCCAGGCAGACGACTCGAATGCAAATGTGCGATTGGCAACGGAACCAATGTCTCCCGCCTTATGCAGCAACATCAACACAGCAGCATGACGAAGATACAGGCTTTTCAGATGGAAATCTTACATATGAATGAAATACAAATGGAAAAAACCAGCATACTGATTGAGGCGTTGTCGTCCATACCAGCTACTGCTGTTCGTGCAAGTGAGATCGTAAATGATGCAAGCTCATCAGGAAAAACGGGCGAGCAAGTTACTCTGCCATTTAGTGGAAGACCACAGTGTGATCTGGGAGCAAGGCTTCACGATCTACCCGAATACGACGGAACTCCGGAGAAATAGCCAATGTTCAAAGAAACATTTCCGATGACGGCAAATGAATATGGCTACAGTGAAAGACAGAATCTGATTCGACTGCAAAAGGCAATTAAAGGCAAGGCACACGAGGTTGCAGAATGTCTACTGATACATAGCCACAACTTGCCAGATATCATTGGAACTCTGAAGAAAAACTTTGGTAGGCCCGAGAAACTCATAAAAAGACAAATTTCTCGTGTGCGAAAGTCCCCTGCCTTAAAGGAGGGAATGCTGCTGGAACTGTTGGAGTATAAAAACAAGGTTATAAATCGGACTTGCTTTCTAGAAGCAGCGGAGGGCGAGAGATACTTAGAAAATCCGACGTTAATGGAAGAACTTGTCTGCAAATTGCCACCACAACAATGCCTGGAGTGAGTACGCTATCTCCGAGACTGTAAACGTCGCGGAAATATAAAAGACTTCAGCAAATGGCTCCAAATAGTTGCAGAACGCATGCAGAATGCTGGCCTGGCGGACGAAGCTAAAATCACCACAAGGCCGAAAGATACGAAAACAAAGTTATTTCATTCGAACGAAGTTGACGTCACAAAAAACAATTGAATCATCTGCAACGGTTAACACAATCTAGAAAAATGCGACAAATTTGTAAAACTTGACATCGATATGAAGTCGAAAGCAGTCAGGGAAAACAAACTGTGCTTTAACTGTTTGAGAGCTGGACATCGAGTACAAGCGAGAAGCTAAGTACATAAATGCGATACGAAGGATTGTACTAAGAAACTCCACAGACTATTGCACAAACCTGCCTACGACTGACAACACACAAACCTTCACAGGGTCAGCTTGGCAGGTAACTAATTCTACCGTGCTGTTTTAAATCTTGCCAGTAAGATTACATGCAATTGGGAGAACCATCGCCTGACCGGCAGTCTCGCTAATGAACGAAAGGCTTGCAGAGGAACTGGGCCTGAGCGGGCCTAAAGAAAATCTTATCTTGGAGTGGTTCGAAAACAGAAGAAATACCGCATCTACAAGTCGTTTTTATATCGGAATATCAGGCACTGAGGAAAAGCCATTCATACGTGAACAGGTGTTTGCACGATTAAGAATCTACAGTTGCCGAAGCAATCAGTAAACGTATCAAAATTGCAATCAAAATATCGTAATTTGCAAACCATACCTGTAAACAGTTACACAAATGCCGTTCCTGAGATCCTAATTGGTTTAAATAACACACACTTAGGAATATTACAATCAATACGTTCGATTTTCTATGATGGTCCGATCGTTACCGCCACTAAGCTCGGCTGGGTGTGTTACGGAAAATGCCAAACCGGAACTAGTCCAGAAGTTAACGGAATCTTCTTAATTAACTCCGAGAAGGATCTAATATTCAACAAACTAATAGAAGATTATATTGTAGACTGTAAAATGGGTGCGCGAAAATCCGCGGTGGACCATAAAGGGAAAAAAGAAAAACGATCAATCAAGTTACTGCAAGAGACGAAAAGGCGTGCTGGAAAACTATATTAAACCAGATTGCTTTGGAGGCGAGATGACATCGCGCATCCTACAACAAAGTGAGGATATGGCCTTCAAAAGGCAACTTTCTCTGGAACGAAAGTTTCAGCACAACAAAGAATATTACAAGGAGTACTGTAGAAAAGGATACATGGAGCAGGTGCCAAACAATGCTTTAAAGATTTAATCCATTTTAAGATGACCCGTTTGGAATTCTAGCGAAACACATAAACAATTATGGCTAAGTTACTCCTCCAATCAATATTGCGTAAGCAAATCGGATGGGACGAGTACATTGATGAAGAAAATTATGCCGTATGGAAAAGCTGGCTGCACAAATTGGAACAGATATCAACCGTTTAGTATCAAGATGCAATGGAACTGGTCTGTTTGATGGCACAGTTGAACTTTACATGTTTGCAGACGCAAGCGAAGCAGCATTCGCAGCCGTAGGATATTGGCGCATGCGATCTGCAGGACGGTGGAACATGGCCTTTATTATGGGGAAAACAAAGTGCGCCCCAATGACTCAGTCCACTGTACCGAGGCTGGAGCTGCAAGCAGCAGTGATGGCAACTAGACTGCGGAAGCACATACTGGAAGGACACGATATTAATCCAAATCGAATCCAAACGTGGCCAGACTCGAGTACCGTTTTGGCGTAGATTAAATCAGATCACAGAAGATACAAGCCTTACGTAGCACATCGTGTGAACGAAATACTGGAATCTAGCAGCATTGACGTGTGGAGATGGATTCCTGGAAAGAATAACCCAGCAGATTTTGGAACGAAGATATTTCGAAATAATAATAAACATTCTACCTGGTTACACGGCGCAAATATTCTGCTGAACGAAGAAATAGACTGGTCAAACCAAGATATAAGTCAAATCAGTACTGAACTAGAATTGCGAATGAAATTTGTGTTTATTGTTCAAAATACAAACGATCTACTTTTGAAGTTCTCATCTTTCACAAAATTAGTTCGAGTTATGGCCTGGATTTTGCGTGTACGCAATCTATTGAAGGAAAGTACAAGCTACCTGGAAGCGGAAGAAATTGAGTACGTCCAATTGGTTATTTGTTGTAAGGTACAATCGTCGGAGTATACTGAAGAAATGGAATCATTGACACGTGGGAGTTCCATTAAGAAAAGCAACAAAGTATGCAAAGTGAACGGGAGGATAAATAACGCAGACGCCGTAGACGGATACACCAAACCACCTATAATAATGCCACAACGACATCACGTGACAAAATTGATAGTGGAACAATACCATAAAGGCTGGAAACATCAAAACGAGAATACAATAATAGACGACTTGTGCGTAGTGTGAAGAGAGCAATAGGACATGCTGCACTAAACAGAAGTCTGAAAGAAGAATTATTATTCGGCTCGATGTGTGATGTAGAGAACATAGTGAACGCACGACCTCTTACGCATATAGCGCTCCCCGTCAGACGAACCATTAAAACCTAACAATTTTCTCTTAGGCACTTCTAATTCCAGCCAGCTGACACATCCAGATGAAGTAGCATACCGACCCACGAGAAAGACTTGGCTGACTGTGCAATAGCTTGCACACTGCTCCTGGAACAAAAGGCTGAACGAGTATTACACCGCTTCCCGGCTTAACAAGGAAAAACACATTTTTTTCTGAAAATTTTGTTTTATTCATCAATATAGTTTCCATCTACGGCTACACACTCAGTCCAGCGCTTCTCCAACCTTTCTATGCCATTTTTGTAGAAGGATGAACTTTTACCCTCAAAATAGGTCTCAGTATCGGCAATCACCAGTAGTCACTGGGGGCCAAATCTGGAGAACACTGTGGATGCGGCAGTAATTTGAACCCCAATTCATTCAATTTAACCATTGCTGCCATAGACTCGTGGAACAGTGCATTATCTTGATGAAACAGCGGTTTCTTCTTTGCCATATGTGGACGTTTTTCCTTGATAGCGCGCTCCAGTCGATCCCGCAGTTTTATATAATATTCGCTGTTAATTGTTTTACCTTTCTCCAGGTAGTCTATAAATAAAATCACATGTGCATTCCAAAATACGGACGCCATAACATTACCCGCTGATATTTGTGTTTTGGGACGCTTCGGACGGCTTTCACCGACTACCACCCACTCAGAACACTGACGACTAGATTCTGGAGTATAGTGGTGTATCCATGTTTCATCCATGGTTACGCAACGGTGAAAAAAATCGGTCCTATTGCGCTTCAAGATGCTTAAACACGTCTCGGAAGCATCGATGCGTTGTTGCTTTTGGTCCGGTGTTAGCATTCGCGGCACCCACTTTGAGCAGAGCTTTCTCATATCCAAGTGTTCATGTAATATCGTAAACACACTGCCTTCCGATATCTTTGAGGCATCTGCTATCTCCTTTAATTTCAATTTGCGATCGGCCAATACCATTTTTCGGATTTTTGCGACATTTTCTGGCGTAACTGCTGTTTTTGGGCCACCACTGCGTTCAGCGTCTTCGGTGTCCACACGACCACGTTTAAATTCATTAAACCAATTTTTGATGGTTGATTTTCCTGGAGAAGAATCTGGGTAATGTTTATCAAGACAAGTTTTTGCTTCTACTGTATTTTTTCCTATCAAAAAACAGTGCTTAATCAGGACACGAAACTCCTTTTTTTCCATATTGTGGAAAAACCCAAAGGTTGTATCACTTTAAAATTTGTAACTTAAAAACACGTGGTCGCAGAGTTGTAAAATTCTTACACAGAGCTTATGATAATCGATACTATCGATATAGAAAATATCGATGTTTGCTTACTACTGCCGTTTATATGCCGGGCCGGGAAGTAATTGAGCGGTGTGATATTTACCGGACCTTTGCCACCGAACAAAATGATATCGAGAAGTAAAACCATTGGCTGTGGGTGATTAAGTCCACATCTGCGATGGAGCTGCTCATCGATCGGGAATGTTGTAAAGGAATTGGCAATTGTCAATTGACTGTTATTTATATAAGTGTTATATATATAAGTAGAGCAAGTCGATAAATGAATATAATCAGCACTGAAAAAGAAATCGGCAGGACGCAAGAAGCGAGAAAAAACCGACTAACATACGACTATCAACCTTTATAATACAAAATAAATAAACGCAATTTCCTGGTTGGCTTATTGACTATTTATTGCCTGCTTTTTATAAAAGGTCATGTGCGGTTTTTAAGACGCAGAGACCTGAGCCCAATATATGGTATTTAACATTTTTGATCTTATATTTTCAATAACGGCATTTTAACGAAAACGGATTTGTTAGCCACAGATTGGCAGACCAAGCTTTGTCAGCAAGAAAAGTAAGTAAAATTTGTATAGCCTAGCCTTTTATTCCAATGTCTTATGAACAGAAAAATTATATATGTTTTGCATTGTTTTTTTTTTATTGGTCAATGTGAAATATTGAAAAGCCATGGTATGTATAAACGTTTAAATTTTTGGTAAATATAAGTAAAAATATCATATACAACATTTATGTCTAATTGCATCACAATTAACAGTACTTTACTAGAATTGTACTAGAATTTTATATATTGTATTGGGAGTACAAATAAAGTCGGTCCGTTTTCAAAAGAGGGCTCCACCTGTAGGTCAATCTTGGAAGTGTATACATATTCCATTGGAAAGGTTTGACATCTGTCAATAATAACTAGTGTGCATCAGCGTATGTTTTTGAACACAACATTGTTTTTTGCCTTTTCGAAAATGTCTGAATTTGTGTTGAATAAACAACGTTTGCGGGAAAATCTGAGTTTCTTTTTTAATGGGAAGAAAAGTGCAGTTGAAACCCATCGAATGCTTCTGGAAGTTTACGGTGAATCTGCTCCAACCGATAAGTCATGCAGAGAGTGGTTTCGACGCTTCAAAAGTGGTGATTTTAGCGTTGAAGACAAAGAGCATCCTGGCAAACCCAAAAAGTTTGAAGATGAGGATTTGGAGGCTATATTGGATCATTATCGGTAACAAATGCAAACTGAACTCGCAGAATCGTTGGGAGTGACTCAGCAAGCAATTTCCTTTCGGTTAAAACAATTGAGAATTATTCAAAGGCAAGGAAATTGGGTACCGTACGAGTTGAAGCCGAGAGATGTCGAAAGGCGATTTTTCATTTCGGAACTGCTTCTTGAAAGACATCAAAGAAAGGGATTTTTGCACCGGATCGTGATTGGAGATGAAAAGTTGATATATTACGATAATCCCAAGAAAAAAAAATATTATGCCAAGTCTGGTGAACCCGTCTTATCATCGTCAACATCGACACCAAAGCAAAACATCCACGGTTCAAAGGTCATGCTCTGCATATGGTGGGACCAGACGGGTGTGATCTACTATGAGCTACTAAATCCAGGCGAAACCATTAATGCAGATCGTTATCGACTGCAACTAATGCGTTTGAGCAGTGCATTGTATGAAAAACGGCCAGAAACGACGGTAAAGCATGACAAGGTGATATTGCAACATGACAACGCTCGGCCCTACGTTGCTATAAAGATTAAAAATTACCTGAAAACTCTGAAATGGGAGGTCTTACTTCACCCGCCGTATTCTCCAGACTTTGTTCCTTCCGACTACTGGATTTTTCGAAGGATGCAAAACGATTTGGGAGGCCACAGGTTCGGCTCTTTTGAAGAAATCAAAAAATGGCTTGATGATTGGATCGAGGCCAGAGAGGACTCATTTTTTCGAGATGGTATTCGAAAATTACCAGGAGATGGGAAAAGTAGTCGCTATCGACGGAGAATGCTTTAAATGATGTATTTTTTACTTTTTTTCAATAAAAAAAATCCATTTTTTAGAAACGGACCGAATTAATTTGTAATTAGTATCTCCCAATGTATAAGTATGTATAGCAGTAAAAGAACTCTTTACACGCACAGATTGTCGAATTGGACACAAATAAACAATAATATTAAAAAAAAATTTTCGAGCATCTAGCTTTAATAATAATGAAAAAAAGTAATATATATTAGCCAACCGCATTTTATGTAAACTCAAAAAGTTTAGTATTTACATTATTCTATCCTGTGTTGGTTACTTTAGTTGTATACCTTGTATACAAAAACAGACCATATTCAAGCATAGTATATATAGAATAATGCCAGTACTAGAACAATTAATTAACATTACTTTTCTCTGAATGTACAAAAAGTTAAATATTTGTTATTATTATTTATTACTATTAATGTTTGTGTAGATGGCATTTATAAAAAATTCTTGACATTATTGAAATGAACAATTCAAAAACCCTAGACAGAGAGCAAGGACAGAGATTAGAACGGTAGCAATTCGTTTAAATGTGAGTATACTTACTACAATGTGCCTCATCCGACTTGTCCTCACAGTCATCGATCATATCGCAACGATAATGTGGGGGAATACAGTAGGTCTTATTGAATTCATATTGACCGCAATTTAGCTGTGGGGTCTCGCACTCAGGGGATGCTGCAACAAATATGAAAACGAGAGATCCAAGTTTGGTGTCGTGTTAAGATAAATAAAGTTGATCTTACTTACGGCACGACTGCATCTCATCTTCACCATCGTCGCAATCTTTTTGGTAATTGCATACCCAATGCGACGATATGCACCTACCATTGTTGCAGCGAAACATTTCCGGTGGGCATGGTGCATTCAATTCAACAATTGAACTGCTGCCATCGTCTAGTCGCATGTCTATAAAGAAGGGTAAGGTAAAAAGCAAATGTAAGAGTTTGAATTTGTCACAAATAAATGGGTACGCAACAAGCACGCGAATTTTTTGAATAAATATATATAATCAAGGCTGCTACTCTCAATGTAAATTTGTAATATTTTGCTGAACGCCGCCGACCTCATTAGATTAAAAGCTATTATTATCAACTTTAAGGTACTTTAAGTTACATATAGAACTAGAGAACTTTGTATTTTTTCGAATTGCAGTACGAAAAACCAACAATTAAACTGATCTTAATAAAATACGTAAAGAAGACATTCATTAAGAAAAACAAAGAAATTTGTTCAGGGCCAAGGCTTTTACTCTTGAAATGTCCAAACGCCTTGCAGCCCTGGATTTCTCAACACTGAGATGCATCCGCAGAAGTGTTGCCTCTATTGGATGCTTTCTTGTTATTAATTTTATATGATGCCTGGAGGTATTGTCCAATATATTCTTTAGAATATAATTGAGTTGGTCGTCCCGATTGTCACGTGTCAGACCCGTATAGTTAAGAGCTGCCTTTTTTCTGTGAGCTCTTTCTCTCCCGGCAGTCAATTTTCAAGTTAATGGCTGTGCCACACCGCCGACAAAAATTGGATCGATCTACCTTTTTCTTGCATTATCTAGCTAGATGACCAAATTCGAGATATCTAAACCACTTAATGAGGGGAATCCATAACCTATCCAACCCACCTTTAATTTTCTATTGATAGGCTATTTTGCGGCACCTTTTACAGGCATTTTGAAATTTATGTATTTTGAAAAGTGCGCGTAATTTTGTTTACATTTGTTTGTTTGGCGCCCTTTTTAATATGGAGTCCACAAAAGAGCATTTCCGTCATATTTTATATTATTATTTCCGTAAAGGAAAAAACGCAGAGCAGGTTGCTAAAAAGTTACGTGATGTGTATGGTGATAAAGCCTTAAAAGAAAGACAGTGTCAAAATTGGTTTCGCAAATTCCGTTCTGGAGATTTTTCACTTAAAGATGAGCCACGTTCAGGTCGGCCAAATGAAGTTGATGATGACCAAATCAAAGCATTAATCGAATTGGACCGTCATGTAACTGAGCGTAAGATAGGAGAGAAGTTAAATATACCAAAATCAACCGTTCATTATCACATAAAAAGTCTTGGACTGGTGAAAAAGCTTGATATTTGGGTACCACATGAATTGAAAGAAATTCATTTAACAAACCGAATTAACGCTTGTGATATGCATCTTAAACGCAATGAATTCGATACGTTTTTAAAGCGAATCATAACTGGAGATGAAAAATGGATTGTTTACAATAACGTTAATCGAAAACGATCATGGTCCAAGCATGGTGAACCAGCTCAAACCACTTCAAAGGCTGATATCCACCAAAAGAAGGTTATGGTGTCAGTTTGGTGGGATTGGAAGGGTGTGGTATATTTTGAGCTGCTTCCAAGGAACCGAACGATTAATTCGGATGTCTACTGTCAACAACTGGACAAATTGAATGCAGCCATCAAGGAGAAGCGACCAGAATTGGTCAATCGTAAAGGTGTCATATTCCATCATGACAACGCCAGACCACACACATCTTTGATGACCCGGCAAAAACTGGGACAGCTTGGTTGGGAAGTTTTGATGCATCCACCATATAGTCCTGACCTTGCACCATCAGACTACCATTTATTTCGATCTTTGCAGAACTCCTTAAATGGTAAAACTTTCGGCAATGATGAGGCTATAAAATCGCACTTGGTTCAGTTTTTTGCAGATAAAGGCCAGAAGTTCTATGAGCGTGGAATACAAAATTTGCCGCGAAGATGGCAAAAGGTTATCGAACAAAATGGAAATTATATATTTGATTAAAGTTCATTCTAAGTTTTATTAAAAATGCATTTACTTTCTTTTAAAAAATCCGCAATTACTTTTTGGGCAACCCAATAGATCAACTGTAGCGGAATCATTCTTAGTTTCCTCTATGCCTAGAAAAAAGAAGAATGTTAAATTGAAGATTTACGTTTCAAATTTACAAAATTGAAAAACTGCTTAGGGTCATGACAGAACTTTATTTTACAATGAGTAAGATGATTATCGTAACATACAGAGTTTAAGAGGCCAAAATTTGACGTTGCAACAAAATATTTGTAGCAAACAACATTAGCGCCAGATTTCTTATACTTTTCTTATACTTTTTTACAATTACATTTAACATTGATAAATTTGATATAATTAAATTAAATTGAAATATAAATTTAAATTAAGAATTAAATGTAATGTCTGGGGTGATCACAATAAATGTATTAAATGATCCAACATTTATTGCGAGGATTGGGAAAACCCAAGATCAGATCACTATGATTAGTAAAGCTATTAGTTTTAGTTACTTAGTGTTAAAAAGTTAAGAATTTGGCTTTTAGTAGTTTTAAAAGAGGACTCTGAGTTAAGAACACGATAAGTCTGTTATAGTCAACACAGACCACTCGAAAAGGTTCATGCACAGAGTAGTTGGTAGTACAAGTATTAAGAGAAAATGGTGTAAAATTACGAGTAGATCTCAAAGGTACAGAAAAGTTAATTTGGCTCAAAAAGATGTGTCAATTTGGCCAATTATTAATTTATGTAGAAATAAAACTTTCAGCATCGTGCGACGGGTAGTAAGAGATGGGAGGTTAATTAATAGCAGTCTACTTTGGTATGAAAGCAAATCGGTACCTTGAACCCAGTTAAAGCCACGAAGAGCAAAGAAAGAGATTGATTCAGATTCAGATTGAATGTAATGCCTATCAAATTTTAATCTATGATCGAGAAAAATTCCCAATTCGGTGACACGGTCTAATCTCTCAAGGGAAATCCGGTCAAGCATGTAATTAAATGTGTGACGCGTACTTCTATAGAATGACATAACCTTACACTTAGAGCAATTCAGAAACAACAAGTTGGATTTACACCAAGCAAATAACAAATCCAGGTCCGATTGCAATAAATAAGGAGAGTTGTTGTCATTATATGATAAGCACAGCTTCACATAATCGGCGTACATTAGTACATAGAAGTGAAGAAAAATAGACGGGGGATAATTATAAATAGATTGAAAAGTAAAGAACCAAGATGGCTACCTTCAGGTACACCAGATAAGATAAAATATAGGTTGCAACTACTATCCAAGGATAACCTAGATACAAACACTTGCTTTCGTGGGGTAACAACTGAAAGAGTGGGAATTAAGAGCGCATTAATACCACCACCTGTATTGGTAATGGTAGTGATAGACTCGCGCGAGGGTTACCTTTTCGTGTATTAACTACCAAAGTAGATAAGTCTGTACTTGAGAAAGGTTCAATAATCTGAGATAAAGGTGTGTATATGAAGGTTAAGATTGCAGGGAGACGGCAACAAAGATAACACTTGCGAAATATCCAAATGACGAGGAGTTGCGAATGAAGTTGAGGGCGACTGAGCAAATTTAACACAGACGCAACGTTTGAAAATTGGGCGGACAATGTCTTGGGGATTCAAAGTTAAATTGACTTAGCATTTCGACACTAGAGTCATTTTCGCTTCGTAGACCTTTAGTCACATTGTTAAATTTTAAATATTGATTTGTTACTATACTGTACATACGCTAGAAATTAAATTGGATTTTAATACAGGTAGGGCAAGACCATTTTGTCAAAGTTTCGACCTTAAAGACTTGCACAGTTGGCATGCATGAGATTGTTACACTTCCAGCAAAGAACAAACGGCAGCTAAGCAGAATTATCCGCGTGCTTGATATTGCAAGTTTTTTTGCAGCAAGACATTTCTCTGACTGGGGTATGCGTTAATAAAACCAACAACAAAGCAAAAGCAATACAAAAGAACAGACACTATCACTCAAATTAAGCAATTAACAAGAAGTAAAAGGCTAATCAGTGGCTTGTGAGGGAAAAAACAACAAAGCACTGACGCATGAATAATTCAACAAGAGGATAAATAATTTAAACATAATAATGAATCTGTAAGTATTCTCAATGTTTCTAGTAGGTAAGGGTAGAAGCTAATAAAAAAAAAAGAAATAATTAATTAATTTTTTTGCGCAAATAAAAGATGAATTTACAACTACTATTTTTTAAGCCCGTGCGCAGACACTTACTGACAAGCTAACATATCAAGCTAATCAGTTAATACTTCAACTTAGGGCTTCCTTTAAATATTTAGATGGTATTGTCTTTTTTTAATGTACCTCAGCGGTAAGATTTACTCTTATATGATGCAATGCATATTATGGCGTACCTCTTCTGCAGAGAATTTAAAAATGTACAAGCTGGAAACGTACTCCGATTTGGCGATACGGCATACAGCTTTGGAGCATCGCGGCCAAATCGAACCGAAGGCGTATACAAGCACTGCAGAATAAGATGTTGAGGCAAATTACCGATGCCCACTGGTACATACGCAACTCCTCCCTGCATAGGGACTTGCGTACGAACACAATCGAAGCTGAAATTGGGCGCCAGCCGTTACAATGACAGGCTTGAAGTCCATGCAAATCGCATGGCTCAAGTACTCCGCAACAGCCAACCTATAAGAAAGCTAAAAAGGCTCAACGTGGGGCACACACTTCCGATAGGAAGCAATTAAATCCATGTTTGTATATATTGTACATACGGAACTTAAATGTTTTGAAATCTAGCTGTAAGTTCATTGTACTTTGTGTTTTTTTTCAAGGTATAGAACTATAAGTGAGCATTACTGTTCAAGATGGCGACCGGTTTAACAGCTGTCAAGTGATTTATTCTTAGTTTGGTGTGGCAATTCATCATGAATGGAATCACGCCTGAACAACGCTTGCAAATAGTGCAATTTTATTTCGATATATATAATGGTTCTGTGTGGAATACGTATCGCGCACTACGTCCATTTTATCGTCGACAAAATCGTCCATCAGAGGAGTTAATTCGATTAACCATGGAACGGTTTCGAACCACATTTACTTATTGATAACTCGAAGAATTGGATCTGTGTCCATCCACTTTATGGAAGATTTTGCGGAAGGATCTTGGTTTGCGTGCTTACAAAATCCAACTCGTGCAAGAATTGAAGCCAAACGATCATCAAGTAAGGCGTAGATTCGTCGAATGGGTCCAAAACGAGATTGCCGTTGTTCCCGATTTGCATAAGCGAATTTTGTTTAGCGATGAAGTGCACTTCTGGTTGAATGGCTACGCCAACAAATAAAGCTGCCGCATTTGGAGTGAAGCTAATCCTCAAGTGTATGTCGAAACACCGTTACATCCAGAAAAACTGACTGTTTGGTGCGTTTTATGGGCTGGTGGAATCATTGGTCCGTACTTCTTCAAAAACAATGATGGCCAGGACGTTACAGTCAATGGTGATCGGTATAGAGCCATGACTAACTTTTTCATTCTTGAATTGGACAACCATGATGTCCAGGAGCTGTGGTTTCAACAAGACGGCGCAACATGTCACACAGCTCGTGCCACAATCGATTTATTGGAAGACACGTTTGGTGACCGCCTAATTTCACGTTTTGGACCTGTGAATTGGCCTCCAAGATCTTGTGATTTAACACCGCTAGACTACTTTCTGTGGGGCTATGTAAAGTCATTGGTCATGCGGATAAGCCACAAACGTCTATTCGGAAGACAATATTTGCCGTGTTATTGCCGATATAGGGCCAAAAAAGTTGGAAAAAGTCATCGAAATTTGGACGTCCAGATTGGACTACATCCGAGCTAGCCGTGGCGGTCATATGCCAGAAATCATATTTAAAATGTAATGCCATAAAATTATCTTTCGGATAATAAAAATGTATGTCAATCGAATAATCCATCGTTGTTTTATTGCAATTTAAAGTTCTATACCTCTAAAAAAAAACACCCTAGATAGATAGGTGAATTAGTATATTTAAGAAAAAAGTTTGTTATGGATTAACGTAATCCGATTCAACAGCAAATAAATAAAAAAAAAGCTGGAAACGTATTAAACCAAACCGCCTGCATTTTTTTTTCTCTTATAAGACTATGCATCAACTAGGTTATCGACTCATAGTCTTAATCATGTACGCTCTCCAATCATCGTCCGCGACATTTACGTGGATGATATAATATTTCTTAGATGGATTATTCTGTTAATGAGATGCTCGCATCGGAGAGAGCATATTGCTCTCCTAATTAATTCCACAATTACATAAAGGCAAGAAGTTTTGATATTTTTATTCTGAGAAAAGTTGTGGGTAATAAACGCAACACAATTTTCCAAAAAAGCCATTTTGAACTGCATAATTTTTTTCGCTATAAGCCTAGACTGATGTAGCAGTTCATTGGAGATAAAGGATACAAAGGAGATGCAGTATTTGTGTGTTTGCCACTAAACTAACACATATCGAACTATTCTCAGAATTGCCAACTAACGCTTTCTTATTATGAGTTCGAAGATTCATTTCCCGACTTGAATGAATATAAAAAAGAAAAGGAAAAGTATTCCATTCGGAATTTAATGTGAAATATGCGAGTTTTGAAATTTTTGCTTGCTTTGTTATCTTAAAAGTGGTCTTGTAATTTTTGTTCTTTTTTTTTTGCCTATTATGAAAAAATCGCTGAAAATAATAAGAATACATGATTACATAGAATACGACTTCTGTTTAGTGTTACGTCCGCAACGGTATGATAACCTTAAAAATTTATTTATTACAACAAATATAATTTCATACTACTCCTTAAAAGCTATTTATAAAAAAAGCTATTTATATCAATGTAGGTAAGTTGTGTACGTATATCAATACCAACTTCTCAGAGTCATAAAAACCTGGAGGAAGGTGCACTAGCCGAAGTTAGCTAATCCAATCACCTGCATAACTTCCGGTGAAAAATTCAAAAGCATAACTACCTCCACATCGTGACTTCCGAAAATAAGCTTGGTAAGCGAGCAATTTACCCATCACTGTAGAGACTGAGATCAAACGAGTTTAAAAAAATGCTTGCGCCTGGGCTAATGTGGGCAAGCAGAATAAAAGCATCCGTGATTAGAGTAAAGGGATGATAACAGAAATTGTTTGACTTGACACCATAGAAATATAAGCGAAAAATAGGGAACATTATTCCAAGACTTTGAGAAAACTTACGTCAGACGATAATCTTAAGAGCTTTGAACAGGTGGTCTCCAAAGTTAGATAGTCACAAAAAGGGGATCTTTTCTACCGTTGAACAAATCTGGAGGAAAACGTTCAGGAAGGAAAACACTGGACAATCTAGTAGAAGTCTGCACACTTTCAGAAACGGTCGCAGCAAAATGTAGGACGAAGCGAAGGATGATGTCTGCGAAGCGTTTCAAACGCAACTGCAGATAGAAGACATATCCCTGGATAACATTACACTTTATACTGCGTACATTGCCGTTCGTATTTGTATCGGCGGTGCACTGCGGTGTGAAACAGATATTGACTTAGAAATTAACTGCCGATTATGTACCAAATGCTTAAAAACAGCTACTTTATTCTCGTGAAGGAGCTCACTTTTAGTCACCACCTGTAGATCCATAGTGGAAGGCAAGAAATTAGCAACTAATTAAAAGCAACTGGTCCCAAAATGGAAGGACAACTGCTCCGACGACCAAATCCTCACTGAAGCGGTGCTCAACACAAAAAGAAAAAAACATGTGCTTATCACCATAAGGCTTGAGATTGTAGACAAGGATTCATAAGAGTTTATATATAACGGTTTAGACAGCATATAGAATTCAACAGCATGAAAATATGAAAGGTGGAGGTAGCTCTCAAGCGGATGCTACCAAGAGTTTATTAATTTTTGTTAAAAGTATAATGTCTTTATTTGTATATACCGCTTCATGCGGACTAGTGAACTTTTCGTGTTCACTCGATACAGGCACAAAGAGAACTAAACATAAAACGAATATGCGTACATAGGCAATAATTCTGATGCGCGCAGGCAACTATGTCTTAAGCTACAATTAACAGTTTGTTGCGCGTAGGCAACAAAGCTACAATAGAGTATGCGTTACTGCGTATTATACTTATATATTTCAACACTCCTTCTTAACGCAGATTTCTATTGCATACCCATCATTTGAATAAATTTTGTATGCTTAACTTTACTTAAGTTCTTGGTTAAAACATCTGATATCATATTATCTGTAGGAACATATTCAATATTAATAATATTATTTTTAACCATTTCTCTTACATGATGGTACTTAATATCTATGTGCTTACTACGCGCGTGAAACTTAGCATCCTTTGCTAAATGTTGCGCGCTTTGATTATCGCTATATATCTTGGTTCCAGGTTCTAGACTGAAACCCATTTCATTCATAATTTTTATTATGTACGCAGCCTCCTTAGCTGCTGTTGAAAGTGCCACATATTCGGCTTCTGTGCTGCTTAATGAGACAATGCTCTGTTTTTTGGACTCCCAGGAGAAAGCTGCACCCGCGGTGAAGAACGCCCAACCACTGAAGGACTTCCTATCTGTGCTGTCTCCAGCCCAATCAGCATCAACATAACAGTATATAGGTTTACCGGTCTTCTTGTAGTGTAAACCCAATTCTGTTGCGCCTCTTAGATATCTCAATATCTGCTTAGCACCTACGAGGTGCTCCTGATGTGGATCTGCATTCTGCTGTGCCAGTTTCGTCACCGAATGTAGAATATCTGGCCTTGTGGTGATCGCCAAATACATCAACGAACCAATTAAAGATTGATAGCTGACTTGATTCGTTCGCTGACATTCGTTGTTCGAGCATTTAACTTGGTATCCTGCCTCAAGAGGGATTGCATTAGGCTTACAATCTTGCATACCATACTCACGCAGAAGACTCTCAATGTACTGTCTATGACCCACAGTAACGCTGCCAGTTTCACCTTCACGTTCTATTTCCATACCAAGGAAATGTTTGAGCTGACCGCCATCTACAACGTCAAACTCCTTAGATAAGCGTGCCTTCACGCTAAGAAGATTTTCCATCTTCGAACTTGCTACTATGAGATCATCCACATAGACTACTATGATGTCGATATTTTCGCCGTCCTGACATGTGTACAAACATGGTTCACTGGGGCATGGAACAAAGCCAATTTTTTTAAAACCATGTCCAGTTTCTCGTTCCATTCCCGACCACTTTGTTTCAGGCCGTACAGTGACTTGTTTAGCTTAAGTACTTGGCGTGAAGATTCTTCATTGACAAATCCCTCTGGTTGTCGCATGTACACTTCATCTTGTAGCTCACTGTTGAGATAAGCAGAAGAAACATCAACCTGGTGCATATACATACCCTTTTCCACTGCTAGAGCAATCATCAATCTGATTGTCGAATATCTGGCCACAGGTGAAAATGTATCTGTATAGTTCACGCCGTACTGTTGAGCGCAACCTTTGGCTACCAAACGAGACTTGAACCGATGCATGTTGCCATTTTTGTCTCGCTTCACTGCAAACACCCATTTACAGCCAATTGCCTTATGCCCCTTGGGGAGATCAACCAACGTCCATGTTTTGTTGATTTGAAGACTGTTCATCTCCTTCTGCATCGACGCTTTCCACTCATCTGCGTGAAGACTACTTAAAGCATCATTCACATTTAATGGCACAGCAATGTCATCAGTTGTCATGACATTCAGAGTGTTGTATTGTTTGCGTGGGCGTCCAGGCTTTCCAGTGTGCAATATTTTCGGTCGTCCAGGACCCCTTTTGCTATTTGTAGCACTTGACTCGACTTCGTTTTCTCCTTCTGCAGACTGATAGGACTCTTCCACATCTTCTGCGGCGTCCACTTGTATGTTTTCTTCTTGATGACTCTCTGCATCTGCATCTACTTCGGCTATCAGTACAATATCAACATTGTCGTTGCAAAACGAATCCTTTCGTTTTATGCCATCATCAGTAAAATCCTCT
This sequence comes from Hirtodrosophila trivittata, assembly GCA_035045065.1. Taxonomy (NCBI): domain Eukaryota; kingdom Metazoa; phylum Arthropoda; class Insecta; order Diptera; family Drosophilidae; genus Hirtodrosophila; species Hirtodrosophila trivittata. The sequence continues at coordinate 148,407 of JAWNNK010000869.1, forward strand.
TCGAGGAATATTACGTCGCGTGCCTCAGTTATTCTTCGTGTGCTTGGATTAAACAGCCTATACGCCTTGGCTGTTTCTGAATAACCAACCATTACTCGCTCTTCCCCCTTTGGTAAGAACTTCTTGCTGTGTGTTTTGTTAAGCACGATGGCCCTTGTGCCGAAGACTCTTATATGACCAACTGATGGTTTCTTGCCAGACCATGCCTCAAGCGGTGTGATATCTTCTAATGTCGATGTCTCAGAGCGATTTCGGAGATATGCTGAAGTCTTTATAGCCTCTGCCCAGAAATCCTCCTTCAAACCAGCATGTAGGATCATGCTCCGTGCCATCTCGACTAACGTTCGATTCGCACGCTCTGCCACACCGTTTTGCTGAGGTGTATGGGGTACAGTCAACTGCCTTTTTATGCCGTTGCTCACTAAATATTTTTCGAATTTTTCACTCAAATATTCACGCCCATTATCACTTCGGAGACACTTAATCCTTTTTCCAGTTTGTGTTTCTGCAAGTGTCTTATATTCTTTGAACCTGTCGAATATTTCATCACGTGTTTTCAAGAAACATACATACACATATCGTGATTTGTCATCAATAAAAGTAGCAAAATATCGCGCGCCACCAACTGAGCTTGTATTTATCGGGCCACATATATCTGTATGTATTAATCCCAACACATCATTGATGCGATTCTCAGATTTCTTTGCGAAACTCTTCACTTTTATTTTGCACTTTGCACATATTTCACATACATGGTTTTTCATATCAGAACACTTTGCCAATTTTAATCGGTGCACCAGCTGATTTTCAATCATTTTATTTAGGCTACCAAAATTTAAATGCCCAAGCCTATTGTGCCACTTCATTATTTCTGATATGTTTGCCTTCGCGACAAAGCACTGTTCCTTTTTTGCTTCGAACAAATACAAATTTTCTTTCACTGTCGCCGTCAAAAGTACATCGCCTTCACGATTCTCAATGTGAGCATTATTCTTCACAAATTTCACATTATATCCATTCTGCACAACTTTTGACACAGATATGAAGTTACACTGAAGATCTCGAACGAATAGTGTATCAGTCAAGTCGATTGTGATATTTTTGTTTATCAAACGCACAGTTCCCCGACCATAAGCCTCTATGTAATTATTTCCAGCTAAAATAATTTTCTCTTTGTGTTCTCTCAAATTAATAAAGCTTGATCGGTCGGTACACAAGTGTGTTGTGGCGCCACTGTCCAGACACCAAACGTTTTTCTCAAAACCACCCCTTGTTTTGCTTGTAGCTGCAAACACTGCGTACGACTTTTTACTCTCTTTTTCGCTCTCATTGCTGCTCTCCGCTTTGTTTGAATTGTCTCTAGCGCGACAATTTACAGCTATATGACCATGACGTCCACACGTCCAGCAGCCTTTTTTCTTTGTCTTTTTGTCTTGCGATCCTCCTTTTTCGCTTTTACCGTTGCTTCCTTGGTTCCATTTACCAACTGATGCGAACATTTTCTGCTCTCCCTTTTGCTCTATGTCTGTTGTGCGCCTTTCACTCTCTTCGAGTAATTTGATTCTTAGCGCACTTAACGTTGGCAATGCATCTCGCGTTTCCATAGCAACCACGAAATTGTCGTAGACTTCTGACAAACTTGACAACAGCAATATTGACAGACACTCTTCATTTAAAATAAAGTCTATTTCACTTAATTTTTCGATCAGTTCTGTAAACTTGCTAATATGTTCTGTCATACTATTTACTTCTTCTTGTTTTATGCGAAGTAACTGCTTTAATAAAGTTACACGACGCGCTGGTCCCGTTGGTATATGTATTTCCTTAAGTTTATTCCAGGCAATTGTTGATGTTGCGCAATTCTTAACATGATTAATTTGCGACGGCTTTATGCACAACACGATGCTTGCAAGCGCCTTTTCGTCTTTTTTATCAAAATCTGCTTTCTGTTCAGCACTGTCTGTTTCGTTTTTCACGACACGACCACACACATACTGCCACAATTCTGAATGTATCAGAATACTTTTCATTTGAACGACCCACGCACTATAATTTTGGTCGTCCAATTTTTCTATCGACTTCATTATTGAATTCATATTTTCTACGAATTATTTCCAGAATTAACGCACTATTCTGGGCCCATAACCTGTTAAAAGTATAATGTCTTTATTTGTATATACCGCTTCATGCGGACTAGTGAACTTTTCGTGTTCACTCGATACAGGCACAAAGAGAACTAAACATAAAACGAATATGCGTACATAGGCAATAATTCTGATGCGCGCAGGCAACTATGTCTTAAGCTAGAATTAACAGTTTGTTGCGCGTAGGCAACAAAGCTACAATAGAGTGTGCGTTACTGCGTATTATACTTATATATTTCAACAATTTTTCATTTTGTTTTTTATTTTTTTATTTTTTTATACAATTTAATTTAGAATCGATTTAAGGATAGGACTGCTTGTAGTCGATTCTAAATTATATATACTCGTAAAAGAGAAAAAATTAAAAGGTTTGAAAGTAATGCGCATGATTTTATTGTAACATAACTATCCATTGTAGCTCACTCGGACCGGTGGAAAAATGTGGAGAAGGGTCTTCCCTTCCAAACGCGCCTGGTCTTAGTTTGCTCTGAACAAAGAAGTGGTAAGATGTGTCTTACCGTGAAATCAGTTTTGCTTTTGTGTCACTCGCGATAGAGCGTTCGCGGGAACAACGGTACGCGATTAAGTTTTGTGTGCGGCTTAGCAAGAATGCTACTGCCAAAAGGCTGAATCATTGATTTTGAGTTTATACCACAAGGACAAAGTGTCAACGCAACTTTTTACCTGAAAATGCTCAAGAGACTGAAACGCCGGGTCGTACGCGTCATGCAATACATCAAAGACGTCTTCAAGCTCCACCACGACAATTCCCCTGCCACAGGGCCTTCTCCGTCACGAGCTTTTTGACCTAGTACAAGATTTCAGTGGTGCCCCAGCTTCCTTACAGCCCTGACTTGAATCCGTACCACTTTTTTTTGTTCCCCCGACTTAGGAGAAAGATTAAGGAAACCACTGGGAGTCGTTGAAGAACGTCCAAGCTCACACAACAAGTTTCAAGAATACACGTCCTCGTAAATTTATTTACGCAGAAAGGGATTATTTTGTAGAATTTTAACAATTTGTTCTAATCGGATTAATAAATATATTTTTCCTACAAAATGCGCATTACTAAGTGGGGGTATTTCGATATATTAAAAATTGATTTTAAATTAAATAAATTGAACATTTTTTACAAGCACTGGAAAGACCTATAAACAAACACAAAAAAAACCGGTCAGATGTTTCTTGAATGTAGAGAGTTTTCCAAAGAAAAACTATGCATTTAAGAATTCTTAGTTGTGCAAAATATACGTGAAGGATTGTAAAAGTGGAACATTATTTACAGAGTCAAATAAACAAGTGATGATTCCAACTAGTAAATCGCTATGGACCGACTTTTAATGAAGCCATTAGAGAAGAGCAGATAACATATTAACAAAAAAAAGTTGTAGTAATATTGTTCTCAAGCAATTTTGGAATAGCAGAAAACCTTGCAAAACCTCTGTTATTAGAGATGTCAAACTTACCGCCTCTTATAAACAGTGGAAAACTGTAGAAACTTCGGAAATTAGTAAAAGATTTTAAAGTTTGAGATGAGATTAAGGAAAAAATGGATTGCACTCTTTTAAACATAGCTTGGAATATTACACAAGCCTACAAATTTAGATCAACTTTTGGACCCGTACAGATGATAACGATTCTTAATCTTATTTGATGTTCTGAACACGAATCTTCAGTACATGTGTCAAGATTCTAGTTTTAGTTCTTAAGCTCGTACATGTTCGTACATGTCGTAGTACTACATTCTTAGAACAGCTGTCATGTGGTCAACTGCATTTAACTTTATATGGAACTTTTTTTAGTGCTGTGTTACGGATTCTGTGAAAATGCAAAGACAAACTTTCGTTTTTTTTTCGAAGTTTTAGTTTTTTTAGAAGTTCGTCGTCTCTGGTGAGCAAAGTATTTAATTTCGTTAAGTGAACTGATTTAAATAGAAAGTTACAATTGCAGAAAGGGAAATCACACGATTTTACAATTCTTCTAAGAAAAATACATGTTTTTTTGCAAAAAACAGCAAAGGTTCATTCAATGTAATAAAAAAAAACCATATGAACGAAGTGAATGTTGTTTGTTCATATCAAATCAACTCTATTCCACTTTTAATATAAAAAAAAACCTTCCCTCCCGATTGCTCTCGCAGTACAAGCTAAGGAATTCTACGACACAATGCTTACAATTTTGGCGAATATCATATACAATGACGATCAGTAGAAAATTTGTGGGAATCTACAGGTTGAGAAATAAATTAGTTGTACTAAATTTCGATATAAATATTAATTGTTAATTATTATTAAATACAGGTTATTGGTCTATTGGTTGGGATGCAATCTCCTCTGTACCGCTTGTGAACGGGCAGGGCGTTTTGTTTCCACCTTTTAAATTTAATCTTGCCCTTATTAAAAACTTTGTCAATGCACTTGATTGTGAAGGACCGGCTTTCAGTACTTAATAAGTTAGTTACTAACAAAACTTTTATATTCAAAAATCAAAGAAGGAATATTTATCGGACGTGATATTGGAAAATCAATGTCATATCTGAAGTGTTGTTCACATCTTTCTTGGTAATAAAAAATCACCGGATTACAAGCAAATTGTAGATATTTGCGCATAATTACCACATTAATGGAGCTTGATTGTTTCTCAAGATACATTTTCGACATTCACATGAGCGATGAGCAAAAAGAGCGCCTTCACAAAGATATAAGGAAAATCGAAAGGCGAAAGCAAGGATTTCTCAATAAATAGCCGTTAATGGAAAAAATACCAAAATAATAAATTTATTAAATGTTTTGAAAACTAGACCCATTTAAAAAAAAAAAAAAAAAACAGGCTGTGAATGTGGATTCTGCCCTTTAATTTATCCTTCAAACATCTTTTAGTTGCTCAGGTCCAAAACCGTGTAAACTTATGTTATCAACCCCTTGAGAGTGAGAAAATTTAACTAATATTATAAAAAAAAGTGGGGAGGATTCGGAGATATTGGAAGCAAATATAGCTTTTGTAAAATATATAGTGCTCGCTCGATTTTCGCTACTGGTTGAAAACCAGGGCTGTTGCGGAAATCGAATTTTTTGCGAAAATCAAACCCCCAATTTTTTGAACATAAAATGTGGTATTATTTTAAACAAAAACATTTTCATTCAATTATGATATATAACAAACTTTAGAAAAATTAAAATCTTAAACTTTTTTAAAAAAGTACGATATTTTCATTTTTTTTGGCAAACTATTTTTTAAAATAACGGCCGAATTACACAAATCATATAGTGCTTCTATCTCCTTCCAAAGCCCATTGTATATATATGTTAAACGATTTAATAATTAATTTAATTAATTTTGAGTTCCTCATGGGCACTGTCATATGAATGCTTCCGTTTTGGATGATTCTACATGCTCCTGAGTAATTTCCATAGGAATTTTCTCTTCAATCCAATTGTTTAAGTCAACATCTGTAAAGTTATGTTCTGGATTTGTCTCAGCTATTAATACAGCAATGATTGAAAGCGCTGCGTTTTCTTCCCTAATTTTAGCTCGTAAACGGTTTAATGGCATATTGCCTTCCTCACTCCATCGAAATTTAGCAATGCATTCCAGGATTTGTTAATATTTGCCGCTAAAAGTTTGTCCCAGGACGTAACTAAAATCTGAAAAGCTTTTTTAAATTGAAATTTTTTAGTTTTAGCTCCAAATTTGTCTCCTTCTCGCCCTGCAAATGGGTAAGTAGTTGCTTCTTGTACTGTTATTTGATCAAGTTAATAACGTTTTCAACTAACGACTAAATAAGCGCAGTACAATTGGGTGGTAGATGCATTGCTACAATTAAGCCGTCGTCGCTTTTTAGATCTGAAATTTGGTGATACTTCGCGTTATCCAAAAGCAAAACTGCTTTTTGCGGCAAACCTTTAGAAGCCATAAATTGCCGGACCTTATTCTTATTACTTTTCTTATTCTTATATTAATTATTCTTATTACAATTAAAAAAAAAAAAAATTCGCGACAATCGAAACTTAATTTTTGTCAATTGTCGCGATTATATAACCTGCAATGTTAAAAACTAAGCTGTCACGATAACCGAGCTGTCGCGATTATCGGTAGTTGCGAAAACCGTGCACTGTATTTATAAAGAATATTGGTTTCAGTACCGCACGAAATATTCCATGTAGAATTGAGAGTTTAAAAATTAAATTAAAAAATAGTTTGAAAAGGTGAAAAGTTTAAAAAACATTCTGAAAATGCATGCTGAGAGGAAGGAATAAGTTTACTGAAAAATAACCATGCTGTGGTGGGAAAATTAAAGTCTTCCAGCACAACGATGTAGTATTGTAACACGCTAGTGAAAACACTTAATTAACAAACACTAATACTTTATTAATACAGCTAATATAAACACCTTCGCAGGAAACAAGCTGCACCATATCGTCTAAGTCTACTTATGGTTTTAATACAGTTTAAGAACAATTTCATAAAAACGCAGCTGACGGTATAGCGGTTATGCTGTCTGTAAATCTTGTTGCCTTAGAATTTAAGATCGAAGACCGGAGCGATAGTCGTTAAATACATACAGGATAAGTTTGGTGGGATATCGCGACCACGGAAATACTTGCATACTAGCAACAGCAATAGTGGGTATAATATAAAGCTCATACTGACGCAAAAATATATCTGTAAATAAAATTTTAAACCTAAATTCAGACTCAAATAATAATAATAATAATATCAATATAGCAAGCAACAATATTACTAACTAGGCTAGCTACTCTTGATCTATTGGTAGTTTGTTGCATTCTACTCTATGATTTCCAAGTGGTTTCGGAAGGATTTCCCATACCTTCCGAAGAAATTCTAACGTTACATAATATTAGAAAATACAATTTTATTTATTTAAATATTGCAGTTACGAAATTCACAACTCTATATTATTACCAGCTAGATAAGAAGACATAGAAAAACAAACTTGTAAAGATGCCGTTTTTATACAAAACGAAAATACACCTTAATTCTGAAAAAGCACAGTAAAGCAAGCAAACAGAATTAAAATAAAAAATAAATAGTCATTAACTGACTATAAAACACTTACATATGGCACAATAGATGTAAACAGATCTAATGAATTAAATAAATAAATAAACTTCATCATAAGTGGATTACTGAATAACTACTGAGTTTTTAATTGCGTGGGAGGTGGTTGAACATTTCAAAATTTTAAGTAAACTTAATCTGCGTAAAGGAACCCACAAACCAATATTGGTGTCTCTAAAATCATATATTCTCTGAGATTCGCAAGTTTGATGCAGTTACAATAAATTTTTTACTTTATAGGGAAATGCGTTTTTTTGGCTCTTATATACATTTACCTCACTTCTCTTCTTTTCAATGGGTTAATGGTGGACAACTTACCGAAATGTTGAAACTGAAAATACTTTAATAGACAGATAACTTGATAAATTAATAAAACATTGTATTGTTAAACAGTAAATTTCTGAATACATCAGCCGTTGGTTACCAAGAAAACGATCACAGATTTGACGGAGAAAAATTGTGTTTAAAAAATCTCCACATTTATATGGGAATGATGCATTCTTGCTTGAATTTTTTGTGATAATCTCTCTTTATTTAGATGACTTAGTTACCATTGCTCGCACCGATGCAGATAGTGCAAGACGCGTTATCGCGTTTTTGTACAAAGGGACTATTCTATAACTTTTCATAGCTTTCAAATCATTTAACTAGATTGTGTAAAAATGTTAATTTCAAAGGAATGCGAAGACATTCAAACCTTCAAGACGCATTAATAATCCCACTATTCTTAGAATACCCTCTCTTCAATAATGTATTGCATCAAAGACAAAAATGCCAGTGGGGCAGTTCAGTTTTGTTCATACGTCTTTAGCAGGCCAATGAAATAACAGCATTTTGAGACGACAGAGAGGATCCTACAAACTTATATATATATTTAGAAAGTTTTAAAGAATACTATCGATCGGCTCAATAATATAAATAATTTAAATTAATTTGTGGGCAAGCTCTGTTCATTCATTTATTTGTTACAAATTAAATTATTTATTTAGAGTTTACTAATGACCTACGTTGAACTGTAATACTGTACAGTATTAAATTTATTAAGTATTGAATTTACTCGAAAAATTAATAATAAAAAAAAATTTAATAATGAAAATGTAAAAATAGCACGAAAAAGGGCATCTTTTTGCATCAAAAATTAAGGTGGTCATTCGTTGGATATTATATTGAAAACAAGATGGAAATAAAATAGAAAGGAACAAATAAACTTTGTGTATTCAAGTTTTAAATGCTATCGCAACAAACGGCGCAGCCTGTAGCTAGCAGATCTTTAGCAGAATTTTTGCTCTTAGAGAAATCCAACCTTTAAAATTAGTGTTTCCTAAGATTTCTTTACTTATATCTGCGATTTTAATTTCTGGCCTCCTCACATGATTGCTCATGAGTTTAAGCCAAAAAAACGAACGGAGCTTCCACCTGTTTCACTTTCTACTAATATACTTGCAAACAACATTATAAAAAACTAAGATATTTATCTGACTATGTTACTTTATGAGAATGTTAGAGGTCATCTTTCAAAACAACTATATCTGAATAGTACTTTATTTGAGTCCGGTATTATCGCTTTTTCTGAGTATTAACCGAGTATTTTCTCTAGCGCGTGACAATGACCAATTTGTTGTGTTGGGTGATTTTAATTAATTTTTCAGCAGCGCAAATTACATTATTACCTCCTCTCAGCAGGACTTTGTAGAACGTCTATTTCTTCCACTTTACCAATTAAATTCAATTCCTAACAACCTAAATACAATATTATTATTCCTTACTCTAATCGTAAATCTAGTTCCTCTAAGCCACCTTGGTTTACAGCTGGACTCTCAATCTTAAAAATTATTAAGTCTAAATTTTTAAAAAGTTTAAAAAAGTTTAAGAGGTCCGGTTCTAGTCTTGACATATCTGTTTAACTCTAAATGTTACACAGTCTATGCTACTTCTGGCGTGCCTCAAGGGAGCCACCTTTATTATTTATTATTATTTGTTATTTTCATTAAAACCCTACCGTCCACTTTATCACATTCCCATATACTAATGTATGCTGACGATGTCAAACTTATGTTAACACTTAAAGATCCTTCTCAACTTGGTTTTCTTCAGCATGAGCAACTTTGGTGCTCAGCCAACCATCTTCCTCTAAACTGCTCTAAGTGCATGTTTATGACTTTTAGCCGTCTGAAGCCTTGGTTTATACATATAAAATATATATTGTATGGTGTATGGTGTATGGTGTATGGTGTATGGTGTATGGTGTATGGTGTATGGTGTATGGTGTATGGTGTATGGTGTATGGTGTATGGTGTATGGTGTATGGTGTATGGTGTATGGTGTATGGTGTATGGTGTATGGTGTATGGTGTATGGTGTATGGTGTATGGTGTATGGTGTATGGTGTATGGTGTATGGTGTATGGTGTATGGTGTATGGTGTATGGTGTATGGTGTATGGTGTATGGTGTATGGTGTATGGTGTATGGTGTATGGTGTATGGTGTATGGTGTATGGTGTATGGTGTATGGTGTATGGTGTATGGTGTATGGTGTATGGTGTATGGTGTATGGTGTATGGTGTATGGTGTATGGTGTATGGTGTATGGTGTATGGTGTATGGTGTATGGTGTATGGTGTATGGTGTATGGTGTATGGTGTATGGTGTATGGTGTATGGTGTATGGTGTATGGTGTATGGTGTATGGTGTATGGTGTATGGTGTATGGTGTATGGTGTATGGTGTATGGTGTATGGTGTATGGTGTATGGTGTATGGTGTATGGTGTATGGTGTATGGTGTATGGTGTATGGTGTATGGTGTATGGTGTATGGTGTATGGTGTATGGTGTATGGTGTATGGTGTATGGTGTATGGTGTATGGTGTATGGTGTATGGTGTATGGTGTATGGTGTATGGTGTATGGTGTATGGTGTATGGTGTATGGTGTATGGTGTATGGTGTATGGTGTATGGTGTATGGTGTATGGTGTATGGTGTATGGTGTATGGTGTATGGTGTATGGTGTATGGTGTATGGTGTATGGTGTATGGTGTATGGTGTATGGTGTATGGTGTATGGTGTATGGTGTATGGTGTATGGTGTATGGTGTATGGTGTATGGTGTATGGTGTATGGTGTATGGTGTATGGTGTATGGTGTATGGTGTATGGTGTATGGTGTATGGTGTATGGTGTATGGTGTATGGTGTATGGTGTATGGTGTATGGTGTATGGTGTATGGTGTATGGTGTATGGTGTATGGTGTATGGTGTATGGTGTATGGTGTATGGTGTATGGTGTATGGTGTATGGTGTATGGTGTATGGTGTATGGTGTATGGTGTATGGAACCACAAGGTTGTTGAAAGAAGAACATAACTCATTGTCACAATGGGCTTTTATGACTCTTTTATGTCGTGGTGATTAAACTTTTTTTAAATGATCCAACATTTGTTGCAAGGATTGGGAAAAACCCAGGAAATCCCAATCAGATCACTATGATTAGTAGAGTAAATTAGTGCTAGTTACTACGTACTAAAAAGTTAAGAATATGGTTTTTAATCGTATCAAAAGAGGACTCTGACTTGAAGACTCGAAAAAGTCTGTTATAGTCAACACAGAGAACTCGAAAAATATCGTGCAGAGAATAATTAGTACTGAAAGTATTTAGAGAAAGTGGTGTAAAGTTACGAGTACGTCTCAAAGGTACAGAAAAGTTAATTTGGCTCAATAGCAGAGATGGAGTCAATTTTGCCAATTATTAATTTATATAAAAATTAATTATGTAAAACTCCCAGCATCATGCGACGGTAAGTAAGAGATGGGAGGTTAATTAATTGCAATCTACTGTGCTATGAAGGCAAATCAGTACCTGAAACCCAGTTAAAGCCGCGAAGAGCAAAAGGAAGAAACTTCTTTTGAACAGACTCAATTCTGTCTTGGTGTAACGAATATTGAGGAGACCACACACAAGATCCGTATTCCAGAATAGGCCGAACAAAAGAAGTATATAACAGTTTAGTCTTATAAGGGTCGTCAAATTCCTTAGACCATCGTTTGATAAATCCAAAAGATTGAGTCGCCTTGTTGACTGTAAGCGCGATATGTTTGTCAAATTTAAATCTATAATCGAGAAGAAATCAAATCGGTGACACAGTCTAATCTCTCAAGAGAAACCAGGTCGAGCATGTAATAAAATGTGTTAGGCGTACTTCTATAGATAGACATAACCTTACATTTAGACTAATTCAGAAACAACAAGTTGCATTTACACATAGCAAAAAATAAATCCAAGTCCGATTGCAATAAATAAGGAGAGTTGTTGTCATTATATGATAGGAGCAGCTTCACATCATTGGCGTACATAAGTACATAGGAGTGAAGGAAAACAGACGGGAGATAGGTAATAAATAAATTAAAAAGTAAAGGCCCAAGGTGGCTACCCTGGGGACAGTAAGGTTTTAAAAATAACTTTTTGGGTTCTACAAGAAAGGTATTCGGAAATCCACATAAGAAGGCTGTGTAGAAATCCGATAGTACTAAGATTTTTAAGCAAGAGGTTAACGGAATCGAAATCCTTGCTGTAATCTGTGTAAATGACATCAGTCTGCTTTTTGTTCCGAGAACCCTATAAACAAGGGAGGTAAGCTCAAGTACGTTAGTGGTAGTACATTTTGATTTCACAAAACCATGTTGGCAGGGTGAAATGATAGAACTACATGTGTAAGTGTCTGGCAACTTTACTCGTCACAAGCAGCAATCGATAAAAAGACGAGATATGCAATCGATAGCGGAGAGATAAAAGAGCGTCTCTGGGTGAGAGTTTACAAACGGAGTGTGTTCCGTGGTGTTAATTGTGTTTTAAATATAAGCTTGAATAGAAAAATCTGTATTATAAATGAAAAAACTATCAATATCCACCAAGACCTATACCACTGGAAAGTAATTGACCATACACCTTACAGTTCAGAAGTGGGATTAATGATGTGTTGCTGAATTTCACAACTTGGCGATATTGCAACATAAGAAGAGCATGTGTGTGCATATGTGTTGGTGAATTTCACAACTTGGCAATACTGAAATTGTGCGTATAAATGTAAAAGAAAAACAAACAAACTTATTGGAAAATACAGAAGATATCAGAATTGAAGGTAGATCAGTAAAAATTCCTTCTTCTCAGAAGAGAAGGGGAATTATCTACAGTTGGTACAAGAAAATAATTGATTCGCCGGCTAATGGAATTTGAGAAATTTAAGGAATAGGAAAGGACATAACAACGCGGTAGAAGGAGCAGCTATTTCGCAACTTCAGTACGAAATGAGACAGTTGCGTGAAATGATGGAACAGCTAATTGTTGCACAAAGTGCTCGTGCAGTAGCAACAGTATTGACACAACCAGAGACAAATGACAATTTAACTAACAGCGACAGTGCAGGAGAAACCTGTTATAATCAAAACGTGCAGACACGACAAGCGTCGGTGACTTAAATATAAATACGTTACCAGATTTTGATCCAAAGGATGAGAATGCTATTTCGGCTCTTCAGTTTGTAGATCGGGTCAATAAAGTAGTTGAAGCCCATCAATGGGACGAGAAATTTTTATTACTTGCAATTTATACTCGACTCAAAGGAGCAGCGAAGATGTGGTTTGACTCTTCGCCGATTCTTCACAACACATAGATGGATTTTGCAAATGCTATTCAAAATGAGTTTGGTACAGCGCCGGATGAAGCAGAAATTCATTATGCTATGGCCAAGGCAACAATAAATCCAAAAGAGGAGACGGTGAAAGAATATTGTTTTCGTATATAAGCATTGGGGAATCGCTATCATCTCAGTGAAGCAGCAATAATACGTTATACTCGATCTGGTCTTCAGCACCGCGAATTACAGCAAAGTATGGCAGCAATCCATATTTTATCAATGAAGCAGATGCGAGTTATAACTGAATAGTACTTTGTAAGCCGTGGCAGCGTACAAGTAGCTAATCCAGTTCAAAGACGATACAGCGTTGAACAGAAAACAGAAGTCGACATAAAACCGAACAGGTCTAGGTCTAATAAATGTTATATTTGTGGAGATGTGGGACATTTTGCAAGCGCGTGCCCAAAACCGAAAAAGATTCAGCCGTGCAGTGAGAGGAGTATGACAACTGACAGAAACGATTTAAGCATTTTTCATCGCTTGTCTCAACAGCGGTTATTACCAAATTGAAATAGAACCAGACAGTCGCAAATACACAGCGTTTATAACGACGCATGGGTTATATGAATTTAATCGCATGCCGGTTGGGTTAGAAAACGCGCAAGCAGTTTTCAATAGACTTATGGCCGAAATTCAAAAGCGTGTCCATAAAGGTGACATGCTGCATTTTATGGATGATATTCTTATTGGCAGTCATTCATTCATATGGATAAACGTTTGACATTGACAAATGCGAGTTATTTAAGCAGTCCATAACATTTTTGGGTCATCAGATTCATCCTGGAGGCACTAGTCTTGGAGAAGTTAAGACGAATGCTATCTCGCTATTTCCAAAGCCAAATAATGTAACTGAAGTGAGAAAGATTTTGGGTCTCAGTGAATATTTTCGAAAATTTATTGCCGGATATGCTATAGACTTAGAGCCATTGCGTTTGATACTGCGCAAAAACGTTTAGGTGGGAGCAGCCTCAACAACAAGCGTTTGAAAAATTGAAACGACACCTTATATCCAAACCAGTAGTTGCCAGTAGAGTGTTGCTACAGATGGAAGAAGGAGGGCAACTGCAACCTACTGCGTACTTCAGCCGAGCAAGATCTACAAGCGAGAGGAAATATCATAGCTATGAGCTAGAAGCCTTAGCCGTAGTCGAGTCGTTAGAGAGATTCAAGTACTAGATATGTGGAAAACGTATCAAACGTAAACTTATCCCACGTATTTCACGATGGTGGTTGCGTATACAAGAATTTGATATAGAAATTGTTCACAGACTAGGTTCCCGAATGGAACATGTCAACGCCTCGAACCGAGCGCCAGTTGAGCATGCACATGTAATCGACGAAGCAGATTGGCTATTTGCGATTCACCTACAAGACAAAAAGATTCAACACGTTGTTAAAGATATGAAAGCCAAAGATAATTCCGAAAATGCCGAGTATGTTATAGAGCAAGGTCACCTGTATCGCAAATATAACAACAAGCTACTGGTGATACCAAAGCAGCTACGATATCCTAAACGAATCCTAAGCGAATCCTAAACGAATGTCACGATAAAGCAGGGCACATGAGCGTAGAGACGACGCATAAGAAATTATGTAAAAAGATATATATGTGTTGGCTGCGCATTTAACAAACAAGGTGAACGCCAGGAGGGTCAATATCATTATGATGATATCCAGCCAATCCCCTTTTCAACGATTCATATTGATCACTTGGGACCATTTCCGAAAAGTTCCAAACGTAACGAGCATATATTTATGATTGTCGACGCATTTACCAAGTTCACAATTATTCGCGCTTTTAAGAGCACAGCAACCAAACATGTCATCGACACATTACAAGAAGTAACCAGCTATGTGGGAGTGCCTAAGAGAATTATTTCTGATCGTGGTACGGCGTTGACTTTAAAAGATTTTGGAAGGTTCTGTCGCGAAAATCATGTTAAGCATGTACTAAATGCAGTACGCACACCAAGTGCGAACGGGCATGACGAGCGCGCTAATCGCATAGTGTTATCAACGCTATTGCCTATGACTGAAAATTAAGAACGTTGGGACGAAAAGATACGGGCAATCCAATGGAGTATTAACCCAATGGTTAACAAAACAACTAAATGTTCTCCTTTCCAGCTTTTATATGGATATGAGCCCCGCGACTTATTGCAGATTACGCTAGTGAACGTACTCCAAGATGCGCATACCAACGTACTTACCAAAACAGAGCTACAACATGTAAGGGAAAGTGCTGCGAAAAGAATATATGATAATCGAGCCAAAGCCAAGAAACGATACTATGCCAAGCATTCTAAACCAAATGTGTATGAACCAGGTGATTTAGTTCTTCTAGAAAATGAGCCGTACAGCACTGGAACTTCACGTAAACTGGAGCCGCGCTCCAAAGGTCAATTTCTAGTAAGCTAGGTGCTTCCAAGCTTCCGATATCTCATTGAGGATATCCCAAATTCTCAGTGTACTCAGAGGCATAACAAATCGGTATACTCTTCCGACAAAATGAAACCATGGATCCAGATACAACCAGACGACTTGGATGAAAGCGACGGAGATAATGAGAGCCAAAGCAGTGAATCTCGCGAGGGCGCTTTGAATTGTCAGGAAAGCCGAATGTAAGCGTCTGGCAACTTTACTCGTCACAAGCAGCTATCGATAAAACACAAAATATGCACTCGATAGGGGCTGAGATAAAAAGAGCGTCTCTGGGTTAGAGTTTACAAACAGAGTGTATTCGTTCTGTTTTAAATATAAGCTTGAATAGAATAATCTGTATTATAAATGAAAAAACTATCAATATCCACCAAGACCTATACCACTCGAAAGAAATTGACCATACACCTTACACATGAGTGTTGTAGTTGAGATATTATCAGTTTCTCAAACACCTAAGGCATCGCAGACAATCTGGAAATGCCCCTATAGTTTTTAACATCTGACTTAGAACCATGTTTGTGAAGAGCAATTATAAATGATTCCTTCCAAATGGTTGGGAAAGAGCATGAGTTAACAGACAATTCGAATAATTTAAGAAAGGGCTTATATAGAGAATCAGCACAGTACCTAAGTACACATCCTGGTACTCCATCTGGGCCTGGTGCACAACCTGGCTTGATTAAATTAAGTTCGTTAAGTAACGAACTTTCCAGGATCACAGGACTAAAAATGCAGTTAGATTTCGGAAAGGTATACGGATAAGGGGAATCAGGAAGAAAGTTAGAAGATGAATAAGTAGTTTGGAAGAATACTGCAAAAAGATCGGCTGAAGCCTTTGCTTTCATGTCTTTATAAGAAACAGATGAGGGCAGTAAGGAAGTTTTTCGTTTAGTATTGACAAAGTTGTAGAACTGCCTAGGCTTCGAGAAAATTGCAAACGACAACGAATTAGGTAATTATTGTAACAACGCGAATTACAAACAACAAAAATTTGTTCTAGCGATAACATAACGAGAAAAATTTACACATTGTTAAGCATTACTTATTCTTTAGAAAACCAAGGAGGTCTATTAGTTCTTCTGGGAAGCTCATCTGGAACGCATTGGTCAAAAAAAGATTATATAATATTATAAAAGATTGAAGTTGCGACCAGTTTGTTTTTAAAATGAATGAGTTAAGTTGTATAAAATCTGTTTTACGAAAACAAGCGTGATTTAACGACCGAGTTAATAGAACAAATATGCTCACATGTAGGCAGTTCAAAAACTAAGTCTAAAGTACGATGATTGGAGTCTTCGGGGACAACTAAAGGACAAGTTTGTACTACAGTACTAGAAAAAGAACTGTACAAAAATAAGGTCAAGTAGACGACTGATTGCTATGAGCCAAGTGGTTTTAAATTGTTAAAGTCATAAGTGTATGCACAAAAGAATTTTATTTATAAAAGGTAATTATGTCGCAAACTTTGTTACAGGCATTGGTAAACAGAACTATTGATAAAAAGGATCCTTGTGGAATACCGTTAAATAATGGTTATGTGTCCGAGTATTCATTTGAAATTCTAACTTTAATTTTGCGGTTAGTCATAATATATTTTACATCATTTAGAAGACGTGGAGCAGTTTTCCAGTCGGCCAGCTGATCCTAAATTGTGTGTATGGTAATTATGTGGAAAGCTTTTGCAAAATCTAGTGAAAGGACTGATATTTGATTGCGTTCTTGCAATAACCTGCTAACAAAATTATATGTTTGTGGATTGTGATTATAAAAAATAAGGTTGAAACGTTTAAAAGTCTATTTTTCGTGTATTTTAAAGAGTGTTTTATCATGTCATATGTTAAACCATCTAGTCCTGGTGTTTGTCCTTTCAGCTTGCTCAGTGTGGAGTTTAATTTGAGTATTTTAAATTATTTTCCTATATTTAGGGCATACTTGTTGTTTGGATAATTTATATTATTGTTGTGGTTAGGGGTTGAGTGTTTATGTTCTATGAAAAGATTATCAAATATAGAGTCTGATGAGTTTTCAGACCAAAACGTGGAAAACTCATTAGCTATTCCAAATTTATTAACAATAGGTAGTAGATTTTGGGATTATGAATGAATACAATGTATTGGCAAAGTTGTTTTGAGACCGTAAATCCTATTAATGTTATTCCAGACTATAGTTAAGCTAGAGGATGATCAAGTAAATGAGCGGACTGTGTCGTTTTTAGCTATTCTTAACACTCTTTTAAAGACTGCATTTGTTCTATTATAGCTTATTACGTTTTGTGTTAAGATGTTATTGATTAGCTTATGCCTCATGTCCTATTTTACTTTCCTTAGTGCAGCCACTCTTGGACTCCACCAGGGCATTGTTGGATTTTTTCTATTGTTTGCTGTTTGTGGAATAGATTCATTAACGCTTTGTAAAATTTTGAATTTATATTGTTACTAAGTTTTGTATGAAATACATCAGTGAGGGCTTCGAATCTATTAAAGTTGGCATATTGTTGCTTAAATTTTTTTTGGGGAAAATAGCTTGGAGAATTATTTTTGGATGGGAAGAGGGATATGATAATGGAAAAGTGATCACTTCCACAATGGTCGAAAATCGATCGTCCAATTGGCATATGGAGCACGTGCGGAAGAAGCTAGAGAAATGTCAGTGTGAGTGAAAGTGTTGGGGGTGCTGTAATGTGTTGGACAACCATCGTTTAGAACAACAATATCGATGTCAATTATTTTATTGATTATTTTTCCTTTTTTATTGCAGCTATGGGACCCCTAATTGCAGTGCCATCCATTAAAATCACCTAGAATGAGGAAGTTTCCATTAGTTGGTAGTTCGTTGTATCTATAAGGAGTCAAATGAAAATCGTCTGTTTGATAAAATATATACAGAAGTAACAGCGAATGTTTGTCGGCTATTTATTTGGCATGAAATAATTTCAAAGTTGGTATTTGTTCTTGTGCGGTTATATTGAATAGATTTGTAAATAAGCAAGGAAACTCCGCCGTATCTGGCTGAATCATGATTATGATATAAGTGTAGTTAATGGGTGTGGGAATATTATTAGGAGACTGTAGATGTGTTTCTTGCAAGGCAATTATCTTTGGGCTATATTTGTTTAATCAGTATTTAATATAGTTAAAGACATGATGTGTTATTTTAAGTTTTCAATGTAAAAGGTATTGTAAAATTTAGATAATTGAATTTGAGGGGATTATATTGTGTGTATGTATAGAGTTCATTTGTAGGTGCTATTTTGACCACAAACTACAGTGGGTATTGCTAATGCCTATCGTTTGAAGGATTGGTGTCCGGAAGGTTGTTATCCATACAGTTCACACAACATTTGTTTAAGTTACATACTTCCTTGGTATCTGGATCTGTATGAAATTCGTTGGCACAGTTGATGCATGTTGTTTTTTTTTAATTTACCGTTAATTTTTTCAGAATTTTTTGACGTCGCATATGTTTTGCACCTTTAATTCCGTTATGATTTTTTCTTGTAGGATTACACCTTGAGGTACGTTAAGTGTGTGGCGTTCTGTAACGGGGAAAAATCCAATAAATTCTAGCTTCAGTAATTTATCGGCT
The DNA here is from genome assembly GCA_035045065.1 of Hirtodrosophila trivittata. NCBI lineage: Eukaryota > Metazoa > Arthropoda > Insecta > Diptera > Drosophilidae > Hirtodrosophila > Hirtodrosophila trivittata. The sequence continues at coordinate 167,337 of JAWNNK010000869.1, forward strand.
TGGATTCTGTTCTTGGTATTAATTAAGAAGTTTCATTCACGGGTTTTTTTGGTGAGTAGAACTTCTGGAGTATTACAGAGTATTACAGTCAATATATTAGTTGTGTTGTTGTCACTTTTTGTATTCTGTTTTGTTTTTTGATTTGTTTATTTAACTTTAAGAAATTGGTTTTCGATAGACTTTGAATGTGGGAATTGGGACTATGCGTGGACAGTCTTATCTCTGCAGAAGTCTAATTCAAACTGACTTATGTAAGTAATTGGTGTAAAGAGTAATATTTAGGAAAGAAAAATTTGAATAGGGTATTGAGCAAAATCAGATTTTATACCAATTTTTTTAATTTTTTTTAGTTGGATAATCTAGAAGTAAGCCAAAGTGGACCCTGACGAAATGACAGTCATCATAAACTGTAAGAAGAATGTCATAAAATGTTTCGCTGCTAAATTTATACATTGTAAAAAACTAAAAATAGTCCAATCAATCTTCGATAGGACAATATTAAAGGAAAAAAATTACTTTGCGGAAGCAATATATCGGAAGTAAGGCGCACTTGCAAGTGGAGCTACTCGAGATTTAAAATTCAATCCGTAAAGAGGTTTAAGGTTTAAGGTTCTTCCAACAAAGTTAATCAGTCAACTGTCATCAAATTAAATATAGATGCACCTGATATAAAGCTTAAGCCTATGAATCTACCCATACTGTTATCCACATAGTTAAATTGAGAAGAGACAGTTCTGCCAACTGATCGACAAATTCATAACAAATTCAAACAATTGATTGGAATCCTTAGCAGATGACCAAGATATAATATGTAGGTTGAATCAATATCAAGGAGCTTTTGAACGTATATATGGGCACAGAAATTTTAAAATGTTTCTTTGATTCGAATTTACTACAGCTTAGCAGCTTACTAATACGCAAAATAAAATTACAAAGAATGACATAAAAAAACAACAGATGCCGAGATACACTGTTATTGTATTGAGTCAGGTTAGAAAAAGTCCCATAGAACAAAACTTAAAGAGAACAGGCATGCAAAGCAGGTAAATAAAACAATCGGTGTTTGTATGATTAAAAGTTGGCAAGGTTAAAAAATCACACAAATGAAACTATAAGAGTACAGCAAGCAATGCTGACAATAAATACAATCAATGACTGAACGGAAATTAATGCACTGACGGTTTCCAGCGACAAACTCACAAACAAGCAAAAAATATTAATAAATATTATTAAATAAATAAACAACACTTGATTAAAATTGTTAGCCACAAATATTGTAATATATACATGGGACTTAATTTAGAATACTGTGTAAAGTTATTTAAAAAAACCACGTTTTGAAGCAGTTAGAAAATCAAATAGTAGTGTAAAACAGAAAATGACACAACCGTCTGCAACAAATCACACATTCTTAATTTGGTGACATTAGCTGCATTCTTAAAGTTCAGAAATATAATAAATAAATACATAATAAAATTAATAATTAAGTTAATGCAATCCAAGTACCAAAAGTGCATATGTTAATGATTCTTCTTATTTGGTGCTGGATACCATGCATACTTTCCCCGTGGGAAGCACTGGTTTCAACAAAGTTCATGAGGGAAAGCACGCAAAATTTATTTACTGCACTTCTTGTGACACCTGTCACTGTCTTTACCACAACTAAGCGGGCAACACCATCTCTTCCAAAGAAATGCTTTAACACTCCAGCTAGAGGCCAGCACAAAGTAGACATAAACGAACTGGTAAGAACGCAATTAGGGCCGCTGCTTTAGTCGACTTTTACCTACACTGGAGATGGATTACTCGCTGCCAATCATCTAGGCGAATAAAGTTGATATTCCTTAAATCAGGCCTTAGAAACAAAACATCAGTGCCAGCAATTTAAAACAAGTCCAGCAGTTAAGAAATTTAGGTTACAATAATCCAATTAATGTGGAAATAATAGACACAAAATAATAATGGTCGAGAGAATGCAGACGAATATTTAAAGGTTTTGAAAACTAAGATTAGATGAGCCCACAGATCTGTAAATATGATGCTTTGTAGTTTTTACAGCAACTTTCCACAGACCGCCAAACCGTGTGAAACGGGAAAAAATAATTGCCACTCAATACTGTCAACCAAACAGAATTAATAAACTTTACCCACATATGAGTTTCTCAATAACAATGCTTTAGTTGATAGAATGCGTTTTTTGCTGTGAAGTTTGTTACATTATCGGACCTAAGCTGATAAGATTCTCCATGAATAAAGATAAAATAATTTTGCGTATTCAGGAATGAACGAGTTGAGAGATTCTTTGCAAGTTCCAGGTACACAGTCTTGGCTGTAAATCAAATAAAAAACGCTCTTGTAGCATTTGACAGGGCTGAATAATCTATCCCAGTGACTTGCAAGACAGAACACCTAGTAATTTTACAGGTTTACAGCCCCTTAGGTAAATCAGCCATTATATTATATGTTCTCTCAGTTCTACGACCATAAATATTCCAGTACAGCGTCGTATCGACGCCAGCAGAGAGCATGGTCTAGCGTGAAAATAAGCTCATGAAATATGATTATACGAAAACAGTCAAAACAGTATAAATTTATCAGAAAATAAAATATTAAAAAAAATTGACCAAGAGAACCGATTGGTATAGAGGTACGTGCTGTTCATTACAAAGCAGAAAGTGCATGCTTGGATTTCCATTTGTATAAGTTAACGACGAGCATTATCAAAAGATAAATGCACAGATCACGTGGCCAAAACACCAACGTGAGAGACCCCAAAAAACAAGTGCACAAGGGCCAACGTGACCATGGCCCAAGTGCATGATCATTTACGCAACGTGCGCTGAGCCAGCACATTCCAAAGACGACACCATCATGGGAACGTCGAAGGAATAGGACACCATCACCAGCAACAACCAGCGACGTCGGCAGAGGCCAGCGGCAGAGGCAGCTTTTAGATACTAAGTACAAATTTTGTGAAATTAGTCTTAAGATACCTTTCGGTCAATACAGAACATTTTTTTAAAATATATAATAACCGATAAACTTAATTGGTGCCCGAGCAGGGACCAGTACGCGCGTAATAACTCGAAGGACAATAAAGGAAAAAAATAAAAACTATCAGTGAAAATATCCTTGAGCAAAGGTGCCTCTAAGAGCCACAGCTAAGGAAAAGAAACATTCGTATAGTTAAATAAAAGTGAACGGCGGCAATAAACAGTGAACATCAATCTCTTACACCAAAACGTGACTAAATAATCGCAAGTGAAAGTGAAAATAAAAAATAAAAAAACAAAAACAACGTTTACATCCTTAAAAACGACACACCAAAAAGTGCCTTAGCAGCCACAAGAGGGTGAATACAAAAAGGAGTACACAAACATTTTAATAAAACTAAAAAATTGAAAAATTACAATCACACACAAGAACAGTGACAGTGATTAACATAATTGAGAAAAATATTTGTGGTTCTTCGTATAAAAGAAACTTCGTTATCCTTCGATTGTCTGCCGTACTGGCCAGAAGACCGCCGATGGCTTTGTTGTACAAGTTCGCAGAGCGCCGCGAAATAGGATCCCGGAGGTGCCTTAGTCACCTGCACTACAGTACAGGACAAACGGGACTTAGCCAAGGGGACATCGCGGGAGATCGCCGGAATGCTGTTAGTAATGTAAGTCTTACAGTTAAGTGAAAAAGAAAAAAGGAAATACTACAAATTACAGAAGTGGAAAAAATAAATTTTAATAAAAGTTAAAAATTAACAGTCGAAAGAATAAAAAAAAATGAATTAAAAAGTATAAACATAAGACAAATTTTAGATAAGAAAACCTGAGAGTGGAACACTCGAGGAAAATTTTGTTTCCCATTAATAATTATAAAAATATATGAAATAATTAAAGAATAGGAAAACAAAGTGAAAAAGGTTATAAAAATATATGAGAGAAAAATAACAAAAAGTAAAATAATAAAAAAATAAACACCACCGAGTAGTTCGGTATAAAAAGTCCAATCCTGCGAATCCCATGGGACCCTCCAGGATAGAAGGAACGAGCCAGCCACTGGTTCTTACGCAATAAAAACATAAATAAATAAAAGCAAATACACCCACTCAAACAAAACTCTATATAAAAGAAAATATTTACTTTATAATTTTAAGATTCTGAAATCATTTGTCAATTGTGTTACTACAAGAAAGAACTATTTCTGTAAAATTGTTCATGCAAGCAGATTTGTCCGATGCAGTGGCTGCTCTCAATTTGGGAGCAGACAATCCCAGTCGTCCGTTTGCTCGACCAAGTGGTCGACCAGTTACCAGTACTCCTATAGCGAGCTCCGAGTTAAAGGACCTGATAGTAAACATGATCAAAGAAACGTTAGAAGGTGGAGATTTAATTAGGCAGGCCGTCAATAATGCGGATAAACCAGATTCCTTTTTTGATTTGCCGGTTGCTAGACCTGACCCACAAATAACAAACGAAAAAATACCGGAGGTGATACGCCTCTAAAGATAGGACCGCCTTCAGCTCATGGAGAAAGAACATTAATAGGATCATGAGTCTGTATGAAGGCAGAGAAGATACTTACCAATATTATCTTGTCACCCTTGATGTACGCAACAAGGTTGTCGGAGAAGCGGACGTAGTCCTTGAGTCTTATAATACGCCTATGAATTGGAAAGCGATTTCCAAATGTCTCACCTCACATTATACAGACAAGAGAGACCTGAAAACTTTAGAGTACCAATTGTTCTCAATAGTTCAAGGTCGCATGACAGTGAGCGGCTTCTATCAAGCAGTCTATCACCAGCTTTCCCAGATATTGAACCAAATAGGTGTTCAAGAGGATTCGGACGAAACGATAGGGGCATTGACTAAAAACTATAGAGAAAAAGCTCTTGACACATTTGTTAGAGGGGTTAATGGTGATAAACCGCGCCTGTTGGCAATAAAGGAACCAAGGGATTTGAGCCACGCGTTTCATCTGTGCGGACTGGTAGAGAACCAGGATTACAGAAACGCATTCACTTCAAAAGTGAGATAACAACCCCCACCTTTACCGCCCAAACAGTCACAGGGCCAACACCCTAACAAATATGCAAGGCACATACAAGATAACACTGCTGTTCAGCAAAAAAAACTTCGATCATAATTTGTACTACCCCCCTAAACCAACCTACCGACCACCACAGTGGAACTCTAATAAAAACTACTACGGTAACAACAACCAATATAACCAACATCAGACTTATAGGCAAAATCCAGGGCCACCACCAAGACCTTTCGCGCAGAAACCGGAACCTAGACCGACATCAATGGAAATTGATTCCTCGGTACGATCTAGAAATCCTAACTACATAAGTAGACCACAAACGATTGAGACGACAGGTAAACGACCGCCACCTTTGAGCCATAGTGGCCCAGCCCAGAAGTTTCAACGAAACTTCCACGTCACTACAGGGGGCAGCGAACAGCAAAAGTACGAGGACGACTCAACTGACACTTACGAAACAAACTTAGAAGAACAAAATTATTTAAACATAGTTGCACACGAAAGGGCTGACGAATTACCAGACCAGTTCCCAGACCATTAGGACTCGTATTACACCTACGACTCTGCAGAGGCCGCAGAAGTCCAATTTTTAGATTAGATTTCTCCTCGTTACCATACTTCAACTGTATAACGAGGGATGGTAGGGCACTCAAATTTCTGATAGACACAGGATCTGACCAAAATTATATAAATCCGATATTAGTAAAAAAATCCGATAGAAAATGAAAAACCCTATTTAGCAAGTTCCGTAGGCGGACACAAAAAGATAACTCACCATACATTTTTAAACCTTTTCGGGAAACACGACATTCCTATGAAGTTCTTCCTTCTACCGACTCTTACTACTTTCGACGGTCCTTTGGGATACAACACTATGAGACAAAATAGGAGCTGACATTTATAATACGAGGGACTACTTAGTAATTAACCATAACTATAGAATCAGAATCAGACGGCTTCCTATCGGGGCGATAAATACCATAGAATTGAGGACCGATCATATGACTCAAGACCAAAAGACAAGTATAGAACAGCTATTCGCAGATCCCGACAAAAAACTCACGTACGCAACCGAAGTAGTTGGCGAAATCAGGACTTCATCTGATTCGCCAGTATACAGGAAATACTACCAATACCCGATTTCATTGAAACAAGAAGTAGAGACACAAGTACAGGAATTGCTGCGTGATGGCATCATCAGACCTTCACGGTCACCCTATAACGCGCCAGTGTGGGTTGTCCCAAAAAAAACTGACGCATCAGGGAAAAAGAAATATAGAGTAGTAATTGACCATAGAAAGTTAAATGACATAACAATTTCCGATCGATATCCAATCCCAGAGATTGGAGAAATTATAGCACAGTTAGAAAGAAATAAATTCTTCTCAGTCTTAGACTTAAGAAGCGGTTTTCACCAAATAATTCTCAAAGAATCAGATAGCGAAAAGACAGCTTTCGCCATCAACGGTGGCAAATTTGAATTCACTAGATTACAGTTCGGTTTAAAGAATTCCCTTACAATCTTCCAGAGAACTCTAGATGACATATTGAGAGATCATATCGGTAAGATATGCTTTGTGTATATCGATGATATTACTGTCTTCAGTAAAAACGAAGACGATCATGCCAGACATTTTGAAAGAGTCCTTACGACATTAGAAATGGCAAACATGAAAGTCCAAATCGATAAATGCGAATTTTTTAAGACAGGAGTAGATTTTTTGGTGTTTACAATATCCCAACATGGTGTTAAATCCAACGCAAACAAGGTCAAGGCAATAGAATCCTTTTCAATTCCAAAAACTTTAAAGGAACTTCGCTCCTTCTTAGGACCTTCGAGTTATTACCGACGATTTATTCGGGATTATGCTAAGATAGCTAAACCCTTAACAACCTTACTACGAGGTGAATACGGTAGACTCCTTAAAAATATATCCAGCAAAATAAAAATTAATATGAATAGAGAAGCTATAGAATCATTCGATAAATTAAGGAAAACCCTTGCCTCACAAGATGTAATACTTGTGTACCCAGATTTTAAAAAGGAATTCCAATTAACGACTGATGCATCTAATTTTGCTATTGGAGCAGTATTAGAACAAGAAGATAGACCAATTACTTTTATTTCACGCACTCTCAATAAAACGGAGGAAAACTATGCAGCAAATGTGAAGGAAATGCTGGCAATAGTTTTGGCTCTCCAGAGTTTGCGGATGTACCTCTACGGTACTGCAAAAGTAATAATTTACACAGATCACCAGCCTTTGACTTTCGCTTTAAGTAGCAATAATCACAATGGCAAGTTGAAAAGGTGAAAGAGTCGTTTAGAGGAATATAATCATGAGCTAAGGTACAAACCAGGAGTATCGAACGTAGTAGCCGATGCACTTTCTAGAAACCCAGTAAACACACAAATTAACAACACATCGGCAACAGTTCATAGCGACGAAAGTTCAGCACACAATCTAATACCTTGCATAGGAGTTCTAATTAATGTATTTAGAAACCAAATCATCCTACTACTCTCGGAAAATTACGAATTTACACATGCAGCTTCTATTAAGTTTCTTATAGAAGACCAGTTAATGGCCAGAACGTACACCACACCACCGTACAACTCGACAAGCAACGGACAGATCGAAAGATTCCACTCAACGTTAAGCGAAATCATGAGATGTCTCAAGAAAGAGAACAATAATAGAAACTTCGGGGAGTTATTGCTAAAGACAGTACAAGAATATAACCAATCCATACACTCCACTGTAAAAGGTAGACCCATAGAGATATTCTTTGCGAACAAGAGGATTAGGGATCCAGCCGAACTAGAGATAGCCAGGGAACAGATTACTAAAAAAATAAAAAACAAACAAGAAACAGACCTGACCTACCATAACAAAAATAAACAGCAACCAAAAACCTACGAAATAGGAGAAACGGTCTACGCAAAAATCGACAAGCGTTTAGGTTCTAAATTAACAGCAAAATACAAGTAGGAAATAGTAGCGGAAGACAGGAATTCCTGGCTACTATAATAACACAATCAGGAAAAACTATTCACAAAGACAAACTTAAAACTTAAATCATTCTTTATCCCGACATAGGTTTTTCCTACCCGTATGTCTGGGTATGACCACAATACTCGACTTCTCCACGGCGCAACTGATATCACTAAAGACAGGACTTACTGCACGACGGAACGGTACGTTCAAAATCATTTACATTTTTGATATGACTAAATACGAGGATGCATATAAATTACTAAAAGAGACAGTTGACAACCACACGGCTGCGAAGTCTGTATACCCCTTCTTAAATTACGAAATAGAGAAAATAGGTAACGACATAAGAAAGTTAAGACCCCACAAGAAAGTAAATAAAAGGGCTATTAATGCTTTAGGGTCAGCCTGGAAATGGTTAGCGGGTACTCCCGACCATGACGACCATCAGATAGTAATAGAAAAGATAAATGAACAATTAGAAAACAGTAACAAACAAGTTATAATTAACAAGGAACTCAACAGTAAGATAAACGAACTAACTAACATGGCAAACAAAATCATAAAAATAACAAAAGAAAATAATAATATAAATGATGAATCATTGACCATTTTGAGATATCAACTTTAAATATTTAGAGATGATCTAACTAACATCGTACATGCCATAGACTGGGCTAAAACCAATTCAATCAACTCTGTGATCCTTTCAGGATAAGAATTTGGAATAGTAGAAAATATGCTTGAAAATTCGACAGAACTTTTGCGGAACAAACGCCCCCACTATTCCAGTTAATGAATGCCAGGAAGACCGTCGAGGAGGTACTATCGTTACAAATGATGAGGGAAATTCACAGTAATAATACAAGGAAACTGAACCTACTGGAGGAGACCAACAAATCAACGAAGAGATTGAATATAACACTTGCGAGCATACTACTAGTAATAGCCACATTAGCTATCAGTAGTTGGGTCGCCCGGAGGTACATCATCCCCCACTGGAAAAAAAAGCAGCAACACACCGGATATAGAGGCAGCAGCCGAAACCAATGCAACAAACGTTAAACGCTTTTACATCGCGTCCGAGGACGTCCGCATTTAAAGGGGGAGGAGTTAACGACGAGCATTATCAAAAGATAAATGCACAGATCACGTGGCCAAAACACCAACGTGAGAGACCCCAAAAAACAAGTGCACAAGGGCCAACGTGACCATGGCCCAAGTGCATGATCATTTACGCAACGTGCGCTGAGCCAGCACATTCCAAAGACGACACCATCATGGGAACGTCGAAGGAATAGGACACCATCACCAGCAACAACCAGCGACGTCGGCAGAGGCCAGCGGCAGAGGCAGCTTTTAGATACTAAGTACAAATTTTGTGAAATTAGTCTTAAGATACCTTTCGGTCAATAAAGAACATTTTTTAAAAAATATAATAATCGATAAACTTTATTTATAAATATGCAAATGTCCTGTGCATGGTAACAACACAATTGACAAACTTACAAATAGCAAACATGTCAACGACAGGTAGACTGGGTAAAAGCGTTTACAAAAGGTTTATTGACTGGGTCCAAGAATGGGTCCAAAACTGTCACCTCAACTGATGGAAAACAAGGTAATTAATTAATAGGTAAAATTTTCTTTAGGAAAACAAGGATTACGATACCAATATTCCGATTTTTCTTGCCCTAAGAAGTAATCCTGAGGAAAATTGATCCAAAGGATTAACAGCAGTAAGTTAACAGTTAACTTGTGAATAGTGGAATAGTGGAGTAGTCGAAGATATTAAATTTAGCAGGCTGTGGTTTTAGCCAGGATAAACAGACAGTAAATCAGACCAGCAATAAGTCAATTAAGTCAAAATAAATTTGTAAGCAATTTCAGTAATAAGTTAAGCAATTAGAGTTGCTTCATTACATGCATTAAAATATCCCTGCACTGTAATAGCCATTTTCGGATGTGAACCCAATCAACGAAATATGGACGACGTTAGTTATTAGTTATTAGTTATTACCGATGTTAGTTTATAGCTCCGGTGAGCGAATTCAAGCTCTCATCCCAATAAAGTTTTTCCTTTCAAATCTGTTGTAGCACTCGAACCATCGAATACCTCCGAGCCATCCTTAAGTTGCGGATGAAAATATTTGAAATGTTGCAAAGGCACTGAAGGAACGAGAATCGTACTGCTCAGATCTATAAGGCACATTATTGAAATCAAAGTTGTGGGTGTTTCTGTTTCGTTCTCTCAAGCGAAACAAATCTACGATATGACTATTGATATGACGAGAGATAAAGCTTCCTACAAAATGTTCCTCACACTCAGGCTCATTCTTAGTAAATGTAGATTTGCCGTAGGTTCCAGTATGGTATGAATTTCCAAAAAGGATAAGTTCGAATATTTTTAGTGACGTGCAACACTAGTTATAACTTACCTCAAATGAGTCATGTGCAACAGCAGCAATTCTGTCAATTGAATTTATCCAAAGCAAAGCAAGCCTTTAAAAAGATTTGCTTAAAAAAAGAAATCAAGTGTTTGTGGTTATAAAATGGTGGAACTGCTAGACGACTTCAAGCAGGTACTTTCTAGTAGTTATTGTCAATTAAAACATTTGGCTCGTTGTTTTAATAGTTGGTAATTAATGCAGTACTACTCGATTAACATTCAGAGACTTGAGATTTCATGCTCAATGTTATTGAGGGGCACCTAGAATTTTCAATGGACCAACAACAAAAGGATCAATGAAAATATTTATTGCTAAGCTTTATTTCCCTTATTATGTTACATTCCTTAAAGCTACCATATATATATTACTAAATTTATACAGAGTTTACAATTTGCTTTACAACTGAAATATTTGATATTGTTATTAATTTTTTGAAGTTATCAACGTTTATTTACAAAAATTAAGTTTTACAAGGAAAAATGTGGGAGGAAAAAACCCTTGCTTTCATTAAGTATATAGCTTACTTACTAGCTAACTTAAAGAAATTTTTAGTGACGTGCTATATATAGTTTCACAGTTTGGACTCCAGCCGTTTTACAGTCCTTGTATAATATGGTAAATTAAATAATAGTTTTAATATTTTGTTTTGGCATTTTGGCATTTTATAATATGTGTTTGTGCAAATTTTCCCCAGATGGAGCATCCATACATAAGAACTGGTCTGAATATAGTCTTAAAGATTATATGTTTATTTTGTTATGACAGTTTTGATTTTCGATTATTAATAGGGTACATTATGCAAATAGTTTTAGTTATTTATTCTAATGTACACCCGATAGGATTTGTAAATATCGAATATTTTTTACCTATTGCATTACATAAGTGAAGACAATTATTAGGTACATTGCAAGATTTTCTTCGCTTACTGAAAAATATGGCGTTCGTTTTATTACGATTTATTTCAATTTTCCATCTGTGATAGTATTTTGCTAATTCATTAAGATAATTTTGCATAGTTCTGTTAAGTTCATCATACATATAGGACACCAGCAGTGTAAACATCTGCGACATCAGCAAGTAAGGAAAGCTTACAACTAGTTGTTTGAGGTATGTCATAAGTGTATATATTAAACAGCACTGGCCCTAATTGAGTGAATTGGTCACTGTTAAGGTCAACGTAAAATTTACGCTGGGTCAAAAGCTCTTGACTATTTTAATGAGATATGAAGGCGTTTCTATAGTCCTTAATTTATGCTCTAATCCTTCGTGCCAAACTGTGTCAAAAGCAGCTTTATTGTTAAGCGTCACCACTTCCACAGATTGTTTATTTAGAATTTTGTCTTTTATAAAATTCTTTAGCTTTAAGCAAGGAATTGTACAGTTTAGTCCATTTCTAAACCCATTTTGTATGGGAGGTATTATGCTGTGCATGTTCAAATAATCGAGTCGCGACAGAGCTCTCGTCGAGTGCAGACGTCGAAAATATCAAGCGGACAACTACAACGCGAGATAAGCAGCACCGTTACTACGGTAAATTCCACAAGCACATTTGCCGTTTCGGCTCGTGCGTTTGGTCGCTCCTATCGCCCCATTTTTTCAGCCTGTGCTCATCGGCCAGGCGGTGATAAGACGTGCTTAGCAACCACACCGTCAGAGCAAATCCAAGCCATCACCAACGGGAGCTTGCTCCCCCCCTTCCTAATAACTGGCAGTCTGCTACTCCGGCTAGCAGAGTACCCACAAAGCGTCGGATCCCACACAGCCCAAAATCCGGTAGCAGAAAAAGCGCAAAAACCAACATCCCAGTATCCAGTAGCTCCGAAACCTCATCAACGGAGTATTTTGAGACCGACTCATCAGGAAATGAACCAGGCGAAATGAAACAACTCAAGAAGAACCCCGTCACCAAAACAAGCAAGCAGAAAAAAGGTCAGCTTACACCAGGGAACCGCTTCGCCGCTTTAGCTGAACCATGCACTTCAAAAACAGCAGATAAAATCATCAACCAAAACGCCAAACAAAAACTGCGGAAAATTCCCGCAACCACAGCAAACGACACACTAACGCCACCTACACCTAAAGCGTCACCAGTGTTCATTCCTGACGTTCACAACATCACGCATCTTCTGACAGAGGTCGCTTCCGTCATGGGCAGCAACTTCTCACACAAAACGGAAAAAACAATCGAGACAGAATCGATCCCGAGAACAAATCAGCACACAAGGCCTTAGTTAGGCACCTAAAAGAAACAAACAACAGATTTATCACCTTCCAACCCAAAGATGAAAGAGCTTATAGGATTGTGATAAAAGGATTACACCCTACAACACCTCCAGAGGATATAATAGAGGCGCTTTTAAACGAAGGGCACTCAGTGAGAGACCTCACCAACGCTAAACAAAAAGGTACTCGGACCCCACTCCCACTTTTCTTTGTGAACCTAGAACCGGCTAAAAACAACCAAGAAGTATACAATATAAGAAGAATTTGTAGAGCCGTTGTAATCATTGAACCTCCAAAGAGATTCAACGATATACCACAATTCCACAGGTGCCAAAGATTCGGGCACAGCAAAAAATATTGCAATATGCCAGTTGTGTGCGTAAAATGCGGAGACGGGCACAGCACAGCTGAATGCACAAAAACTTTAGAAGCAGAGCCGTTCTGTTGCAACTGCCATGGTGACCACACTGCGTCATACAGAGGCTGCCCAGCCTATATCGACGCAAAAAAGAACAAAGGACACATGAAATCCCCAACAACCACCCACAAATCACCACCATACACCCTCCAACAAGCTCCTCCACATCAGAGCTACCAACACCAAGGCCAACGAACATCCTACGCCAGCGCAGTAGGAGGTGACTATACAAAATGCGACCAGGAAACACACAATGCAGCCCCACAAATCACTGTGAATCCTCAGGCTTCCAGAGTAGAAGAATTAATGATAAACATGCTTTTACAAATGGCTAGCATGATGCAAGTAATGCAGTCCCTTTTAATAAAGCTATCCAAATAAATCTGCCATAGTTCTGTAGAACGCGAACGGTCTGCACAAAAGCAAAGCAAAATTGAACAATTCATAAAAACAAACGGCGTCGATATATTAATGGTTGCAGAAACGCATTTCACCAGCCGCAACCATCCCAAAATACATGGATACAACACCATCACAGCTAACCACCCAGATGGCAGAGCTCGAGGAGGAGCAGTTCTCCTAATAAAAAACAGAATAAAATATGATGAAACCGAGCTCATACGGTTACTCTGGGTTCAGTGCGCAAAAATAAGAATACACAGCCCCGCCGGACCTCTGACAATAGCAGCGGCATACATGCCTCCTCGACACATCATCTCAGAGGATATGTTTGCGTCAGTATTAAAGAACCAAGGTAACAGATCCCTAATTGGTGGGGACTTCAACGCTAAAAACTCCTGGTGGGGATCAAGACTCACCACCACCAAAGGGCGAGCTCTCCTCAACGCCATACAGAAGGGGAACCATGAAATCCACACTACGGATGAGCCAACATACTGGCCTACGGATCCTAACAAACGCCCTGACATCCTCGATTTTTCCATATCGCATGGCATAAGAGAAAATAGGATTACGGTCAACAGCTGCCTGGACCTATGCTTAGACCACTCAGCAGTTGCTATCCATGTTAACATTCCGGTCAATAAGGAAAAAAAGGTAAACTCATTTACAAAACGCACCAACTTGGCTCAATTCCAAAACTGGATTGACAACAGAATAGATCCCAACATGGAATTCAGATCCGGTCAAGACATTGATGAAACAGTGGAAAAATTAACCATCATTATCAATTAAGCAACTAAACAGGCAACACCAGCGCAATCGAACACCACAAGACAAAAGAGACCTGCACTTCTGGACACCTGAATTAGCAACTCTGGTTTCAGAAAAGAGACGACTGAGGAGGGTCTGGCAACTGTCAAAAAACCCACGCGACCAAACCGAGCTTAACCAAGCTATCAAAGGCCTAAAACGTCTGCTGCAGGAATTACGCAACAACTCCATTAATGAGTTCCTAACCAAAACAGAACCAGGAGACATCGACAACAACCTCTGGTCTGCCACAAGATATTTAAAGAGGCCCATGAAAAGGTTAGAGCCCATAGGAGACGCCAACGGCTCATGGTGCCGCTCAAGCAGGGACAAAGCTGAAGCCTTTGCAGCACTTCTAAAAGGAATCTTCACTCCGAATTCCAAGTGTCACCATAGTGAAGAAAAAGAAACATTGGAATTTCTAGATGCCGCGTGCCCGATGGACCCTCCAATAAAACCAATAGAACCCTCCGAGGTGGCCAAAGAAATCAAAGCTCTGAAAATCACAAAAGCCCCAGGTCTAGACCGGATCAATGCAGCTGCCATCAAGGCTCTCCCCCCGAACGCCATCGAGCTGATTACTGCAATCTACAACAGTTGCATATCACTGAGCCACTTCCCATCCAAATGGAAGTGCGCTAAAGTGATACTGATACCAAAGCCAGGCAAACCGAAGGAATGCCTAACTTCTTACCGCCCAATCAGCCTACTGGCAATCCTAGCAAAAATACTCGAAAGAGTATTTCTGTCTAGGCTTCTGCCAGTCATCGATGACAAACAGCTATTGCCTGACCATCAATTCGGCTTCAGAAGAAACCACGGCACCCCAGAACAATTCCACCGAATTGTCGATTTCATCACCAACGCCTTTGAATGAAACCAATACTGTTCTGCCGCGTTCATTGACATAAAACAAGCCTTTGACAAGGTATGGCCCTTACTACCTGTTCGCAAAGAGCTACATCGCGGAAAGAAGCTTTGTGGTAAAATACGAAGACGAGCTGTCAGGAATGAGAACCATAAACGCAGGAGTGCCGCAGGGCAGTGTACTGGCCCCAGTCCTCTACACATTGTTCACTGCCGATATGCCAACATGCAGAGACGACAACACTCTGGTTGCAACTTACGCCGACGACACCGTCTTCCTATCTTGCTCCCCAGACTCCAGCTCCGCTTCTCAAGCTCTACAAAGCCAGCTTCTACAAATGGAAACGTGGTTATCTCGTTGGAACGTCGAGGTTAACTCCGACAAATCGACGCATGTCACATTCGCACTCCGCAGAGAGGACTGCCCAACTATCTCACTACACAACACCCAAATTTCCCACTTCGACAAGGTGAAATACCTGGGATTGACGTTGGACAGAAGGCTAACTTGGAAGGCGCATATAATAGCAAAAAAAAACACAGCTCAACGTGAAGGCTAGAAGTATGCATTGGCTTCTCGGTCCGAAGTCAAAACTCAAACAGAAAAATAAACTCTTACTGTATAACAGCCTCTTAAAGCCGATCTGGTTGTATGGACTTTACCTTTGAGGAACCGCCAAAGCACGTAACCTTAAACAAATTGAAGCATTCCAATCAAAAATT
The DNA here is from genome assembly GCA_035045065.1 of Hirtodrosophila trivittata. NCBI lineage: Eukaryota > Metazoa > Arthropoda > Insecta > Diptera > Drosophilidae > Hirtodrosophila > Hirtodrosophila trivittata. Next base: position 183,272 of record JAWNNK010000869.1, read on the forward strand.
CTTAGACGCACTACTCAAGCGCCGTACTTCATCAGAAACACTGATATAAGGGAAGCAACCAGGGTACCTTCACTAAATGACACCATAAGGATCCTCAGCCAGAAATACGCAGATAGACTGGAAAACCATGTAAACTGCCTAGCCATAAACATCCTGGACAACAGCTCTACAACCAGACGTCTCAAAAAGACTCCACCCCCTGGATCTGCCATTTAGGTTGCCTTAAATCTAAGCCTAAAATAATATATCCAAGTCTAAAATAGTAAAACACTACACACAAGTACCCCAACTAACACTACCCAGCACCAGCACACCAACTGTTATTCTTAACTCCTCAGCCACAGATCTAGTTGTCATATAAGCTTAATGCTTGCCAACAATTTAAGGCAAAACACAACATTAAATAATTGTCCTAAGCAAAGACAGATTTTTAATAAACTACAAATATATCATAAAAAAAAAAAAAAAAATGTTCAAATAATCAAGTAATCGAGCTTTAATTATGTTCACGTATGTTTTGGAAAGTCCAAAAGATTTTTTTGTAACTTGCGCTTTAATAATATTGAGAGTTTCAGAATTTGTAATTTTTTAAAATTTCTACGCTGGTAGTGCAATCATTAGCAATGTTCTGTATAGTCGAATTAACTAGGCTGATCGTTCCTGAGTTTGAGTATGAAGTAGTTGGCTTATGTTTCTGTTCAAAGGCTTCTGCAAGTATATTACATTTTTTATTTTCAGAAACATAACTTGTGTCTCCAAGGTAAAGACATGGTATAAATTGTTGCTTCTTTTTAGAGCTTTCGCTGTGTTCCAAACGGGCTTACTAAATTTTTTTAATTTTCGTGGTTTTTTGTTCCATTGTTCATTATTATGAACGAACAAATGTCTAATAATATAGATAAGGTGGTTACATCTAGCATTTAGTAAAGCATGCCTTGTCCTGATCCATTGTCTCTGGATTTTGTTACTTATTTTAAATAGTTCATATATATGCTGGGGAATCTTGAAATTTCTAGGTACTATAATTTTATGAGGAACTGATTCACTAAAGATTCTGTCACTGATTATTTCCTTGAACATATTCCAGTTTGCTTTGCTGATAACTGGTTGATATCTTTCAGGTAGAGAGAAATTAATTGAATATTTTAATATTTAAATATTAACAATGTAAATGGAATGATTGGCGTATAATATATTAACTTTTCTTAAGTCTGACATATCATATATATATATTACACATATATATTACCCCAACAGTTGGCTCGAATACAGTTCCATGCCTTGTGACAAGAGTTGTAATCACCACAGGCTATACAATTTTCCTGCAGCTTATGTTTGTTTATGTTTGCACAGCTCGGGCATTCTATGCTATAATATTTAAAATATTAGGAGGGTTATTTGTTCTTATAGACACATTTGACTTAATCGCAAAACAGATCACAGTGATGACCGAGTTCTTTTACGGAAATTTAACAAAAATATTTTTCTGAAGCCCCAACATGCTACAGATCAATGGAATTTGACAGCCGAAAATCCACTAAGAGAGCGCACTGTCCGACGACGTTTAATGGAAGCCGACTCTAAGACTTTTAAAGCAAAGGACGTGCCGTTCATACCAAAGAAGAAAATAAGCTTAAAAGACTGGCCTTCGCAAAGAAATATCTGAACAAGCCAAAGGAGTTCCGGAGAAGCGTATTATGGACAGACGAAAGCTCCTTTGAGTACAAATTTTCAAAAAATAAATTTTTTGTAAGATTGCCAACAGTAGTAAGGCAAAAAAGATGGCCCGTTTGTCAAAAAGTGAGCCATGGTAGAGGCCGTGTGATGTTTTGGGGATGTGTGGCGTATAATGGGCTGGGTGACTTGGTTCTCATCGAAGGCTCGATGAACCAAGGACAATATTTTAGTACCCTTAATGACAATGCATTTCCGTCCGGGGATAAGCTAATAGGGGAGTCCTTTATCCTGCAACAGGACAATGCCCCATGCCAAAAAGCCCGGATGTTAACTAACTTTTTGAAAGATGTTGGTGTTTCAACTTTGGACTGGCCACCTCAGATTTGAATATAATAGAAAACGTCTGGTCTCTTTTGAAACGCAAAAGAAAAGTTTCGTTAAATAAAACCAGAGAGGAGACAATTTCTGAGGTCACTTACCTTTGGAAAGAGACATCTTCAGAGATTCTTCAAAATTTAATTGACTCAGAACCAAGACGGCTTCAAACAGTTATTGAAACTAAAGGAAGTTATATATTTTACTAAATTTCTTTTGATTTCTTTACTTTTGTTAAGTTGAAACTTTGTTATTCTTAGTATATGTGGCTGTCAAAATACTTATGCCACATTATCACATGAAAATTACTTTTGTTTATTTCCTTTTCAGATCTTATGAAAAAATGTCTATTGCATTATTTTTAAGTTTGTATTAGCAATAAGTAAAAGAGAAAAAAATTATCAAGTTATATTAAACCAATCAAAAGTTAAATAAAAAAAAATTTTAATTTTTTTTCGTGAAAATAACTGTGCCGACTAGTGTAGTTCTCTTACCGTACAAGAATAAGTAAACAATCACCGAGTTCCATTTGAGACAACCGCACACGACAATAGCTTGTCGAAGACTGAATATTTGTGAAATTATGGACAACATACATAGGAATACTGCTTCATCTAGCAGCAGCTTTATGGTAACCAGAGTGTCTTTCACGATGTGATGCATCATAACAAGTTCATCACTAACTGCAACTATACCATGCATTGGTATTATTATAACCATAACCACTCTGTTGCCAATCACTCTAAGCAAAAAACAGTGATAAGGGAACAATGGAATGCTTTTCAAACCACGATAATAATTTGGCTAATAACCCAAATAAAATACCGACTGCTTCTCGCAAAAAAGTGTTAAAATAAGGACCATCCAGGAGAAGAAGAAAGTGAAAGAAATATGCCTTCAAATAAACCTGCCTTCTGATCATAAGGCGAAGCAAAAAAAAACCACCAATATTAACACTATAACGAAACTGAATAACACCAACTTCTATGCCGATCATCAGGAGGATAACAGTATAGAGAATAACAAAATAATAATGACATTGGTATTCTCCCGGTCTGGAAAACTATACTATATATATATATATAAAACGTCAGCCTCTTCGCCATATGTCAATCATAAGCAATAAGCAATTTTGAAAACAGGTTAGAACCATTCTGTCTTGCTCCTGATGAGGAAAAATCGATATGGGAACACAATTAGATATCCCACTGCAGATGGATTTGCCGATTAAAGATTTATATATATGACACATATATTTATATAATAAAGCCAGCGTTGACGCACGTCTTCGGCAGACTAAAGAGGAACAAGTTACTTAAGAAAGACGCTATGTGCAATACCACCGTTTTTTTTAACGGTATCATGAGATTGCACTACTTTCCACCTGAGTGGAAGATAACAATGATTCATAAACAGGGAAAACAACTAAAAGAACCCGATTCATATCGCCCAATAAGCCTTCTCTCATCGCCATACAAAGTGTGGGAATGATTATTCTCCTCCAGGTTAACAAAACAAGTCGAGATTAACAAGCTTATACCGGACCATCATTTTTTAATAGTTGAAATTACGGTACAACAGAAGAATTTCATTGAGTAGTTTAAAGCTGCAACGGCGTCCAGACGTTTAATATGGTCAGGTACTCAGGACTTCTGGCAACGCTCAAACGACAGCTACCTGCACCGTACGTTCTGATAATAATAAAAAAAAACCCATTATATTGAACACAAGCAAAAGCTTCAATTTTGCTATAGCATACAGAGTGACACTCCCCCCGCCGTGTTTCTGAATAATTCGCTAATTGGTCAGGACATTAAAGCGTATTACTTTGGGCTCATAATACACCAGCGGCTGACATTTAGAGCACACATAGACGAAACTTTGGAAGCTTGTAGACGACTGCTTAAAAATTACCCCTAAGACATAAACGGCTAATGTACCAAAAAATGGTACCAATTTGGCGTTATGGGAGCCAAATTTGGCGTATGGCCGACAAAACCAATTGTTCCAGGACTCAGGTCTTACAGAATAAAGATACATGCCTCATTACAGATTGCGAATGGTATGTACTGAACGACATTACACAGAGACCTGAATCTAGCCGCTGTAGAGAACCAGATCAAAGCTTTTAGCAATACATATAATATCTTGAAAGTTGAATTATACAGAAGGTACAACTAACGCCACTGCATATAAATGCGATTGTGGGCCTCTACTATGGCGGCTACGTTATCCAAAAAAGGACAGTAACTCTCAGCACGCACACACACAAAACTAGATAACGATTATAAGAAACTCTATAAAGAAATACATCTAATTTATTAGTAATTTGTTTGGTCGGAATATTTGCAAATAAGTTGTTTTAATGCTTTTTGTTCAACGCATGAACGCATAATTTTTAACATATATCACGTTATATGCTTAGAAGAGTATTTGCTACTGCAGTAGCAGTAGTAGGCAGCGGAAGTGAAGCAACTTTGTCCAAACTGGTAGGAAATAACGCAAAACGGCTACATTAATGGTATAGCCCCTCTTTGCTTTTATAAAACACAAGCATTCATCCGGACGGGCAGATGGACATGGCTTTATTGACTCGGGGTTTGATGCTGATCAAGAATATATACAATTTATGGGGTCGACAATGCTTCCTTCTGCCTTTTACATAGTTTTGCAAAAGTCCATCAACTCCTTATACCTATTTTTTATGGGATGGGTGTCTAAAATAAAACGTATTTTCTTTTGACTAGAACAAGCAAGTATATTTTATCGGGACATTATAAAAACAGCTACATGTGTTTGTATTATTTGTGTAGGTGTGTACATGGTATAGGGGCTTCTTGTAGTTAAAGATACTTTACACTTGACTAGAGATACAGAATTTAATTAAACAGATTGTAGTTGGATTGCCGTTTTAATATTTTGCTTTTAAAAATTTAAAATTGCTATGCAGCAAGCAATTGTAACCTTACAACCGCACACGACAATAGCTTGTCGAAGACTGAATATTTGTGAAATTATGGACAACATACATAGGAATACTGCTTCATCTAGCAGCAGCTTTATGGTAACCAGAGTGTCTTTCACGATGTGATGCATCATAACAAGTTCATCACTAACTGCAACTATACCATGCATTGGTATTATTATAACCATAACCACTCTGTTGCCAATCACTCTAAGCAAAAAACAGTGATAAGGGAACAATGGAATGCTTTTCAAACCACGATAATAATTTGGCTAATAACCCAAATAAAATACCGACTGCTTCTCGCAAAAAAGTGTTAAAATAAGGACCATCCAGGAGAAGAAGAAAGTGAAAGAAATATGCCTTCAAATAAACCTGCCTTCTGATCATAAGGCGAAGCAAAAAAAAACCACCAATATTAACACTATAACGAAACTGAATAACACCAACTTCTATGCCGATCATCAGGAGGATAACAGTATAGAGAATAACAAAATAATAATGACATTGGTATTCTCCCGGTCTGGAAAACTATACTATATATATATATATAAAACGTCAGCCTCTTCGCCATATGTCAATCATAAGCAATAAGCAATTTTGAAAACAGGTTAGAACCATTCTGTCTTGCTCCTGATGAGGAAAAATCGATATGGGAACACAATTAGATATCCCACTGCAGATGGATTTGCCGATTAAAGATTTATATATATGACACATATATTTATATAATAAAGCCAGCGTTGACGCACGTCTTCGGCAGACTAAAGAGGAACAAGTTACTTAAGAAAGACGCTATGTGCAATACCACCGTTTTTTTTAACGGTATCATGAGATTGCACTACTTTCCACCTGAGTGGAAGATAACAATGATTCATAAACAGGGAAAACAACTAAAAGAACCCGATTCATATCGCCCAATAAGCCTTCTCTCATCGCCATACAAAGTGTGGGAATGATTATTCTCCTCCAGGTTAACAAAACAAGTCGAGATTAACAAGCTTATACCGGACCATCATTTTTTAATAGTTGAAATTACGGTACAACAGAAGAATTTCATTGAGTAGTTTAAAGCTGCAACGGCGTCCAGACGTTTAATATGGTCAGGTACTCAGGACTTCTGGCAACGCTCAAACGACAGCTACCTGCACCGTACGTTCTGATAATAATAAAAAAAAACCCATTATATTGAACACAAGCAAAAGCTTCAATTTTGCTATAGCATACAGAGTGACACTCCCCCCGCCGTGTTTCTGAATAATTCGCTAATTGGTCAGGACATTAAAGCGTATTACTTTGGGCTCATAATACACCAGCGGCTGACATTTAGAGCACACATAGACGAAACTTTGGAAGCTTGTAGACGACTGCTTAAAAATTACCCCTAAGACATAAACGGCTAATGTACCAAAAAATGGTACCAATTTGGCGTTATGGGAGCCAAATTTGGCGTATGGCCGACAAAACCAATTGTTCCAGGACTCAGGTCTTACAGAATAAAGATACATGCCTCATTACAGATTGCGAATGGTATGTACTGAACGACATTACACAGAGACCTGAATCTAGCCGCTGTAGAGAACCAGATCAAAGCTTTTAGCAATACATATAATATCTTGAAAGTTGAATTATACAGAAGGTACAACTAACGCCACTGCATATAAATGCGATTGTGGGCCTCTACTATGGCGGCTACGTTATCCAAAAAAGGACAGTAACTCTCAGCACGCACACACACAAAACTAGATAACGATTATAAGAAACTCTATAAAGAAATACATCTAATTTATTAGTAATTTGTTTGGTCGGAATATTTGCAAATAAGTTGTTTTAATGCTTTTTGTTCAACGCATGAACGCATAATTTTTAACATATATCACGTTATATGCTTAGAAGAGTATTTGCTACTGCAGTAGCAGTAGTAGGCAGCGGAAGTTAAGCAACTTTGTCCAAACTGGTAGGAAATAACGCAAAACGGCTACATTAATGGTATAGCCCCTCTTTGCTTTTATAAAACACAAGCATTCATCCGGACGGGCAGATGGACATGGCTTTATTGACTCGGGGTTTGATGCTGATCAAGAATATATACAATTTATGGGGTCGACAATGCTTCCTTCTGCCTTTTACATAGTTTTGCAAAAGTCCATCAACTCCTTATACCTATTTTTTATGGGATGGGTGTCTAAAATAAAACGTATTTTCTTTTGACTAGAACAAGCAAGTATATTTTATCGGGACATTATAAAAACAGCTACATGTGTTTGTATTATTTGTGTAGGTGTGTACATGGTATAGGGGCTTCTTGTAGTTAAAGATACTTTACACTTGACTAGAGATACAGAATTTAATTAAACAGATTGTAGTTGGATTGCCGTTTTAATATTTTGCTTTTAAAAATTTAAAATTGCTATGCAGCAAGCAATTGTAACCTTACATTTATAGGGTGATCCAAAAGCTACGCTATTTTAGAATTAAGTAGAAAACACAATTTTTTGTTTATTTTTGTTGTAAGTTTTTTTTTTTTAATCATGAAGTACAAAGAATAGGGTTTATATGGAATAACACATCGGGCAAATGGCCTCCACGGCTTTTTATACACTAATGAAATTTGCAATTCTTGTCCACGGCGAGGAATTGAGGTTTCTGGATTGTCACTGACACTCTCACGTACTGTTTCAATATTGGCATTTTTTTTTTTCATTTAAACGGCATTTTCTTGGACGGAACCTGTCCCCGGAATTTTTCAATCAATCTCTTCACAGTTGACAAAGTTAAAACACAGTTTCGACCATATTTGGTATGAAATTTTAGAACTGCGGCCGCCAAACATTCATTATTTTTGAAATATTGTTCAATAAGGAAAACACGTTGTTCTATCGTATAGCGCTCCATTTTTACAAACCTTAAACTGTCAGATATCGATTAATTATTATTTTTTGGTTGCCAACACTTTATTGCACAAATGGCGGCAAATTCAAAACTTGCGTACCTTTTGGGACATCCTTTATATAAATATATATATATATACGATATATATGTACATGCATATATATATGACCATACATTTCTCTACTCCTCGAATATTACTTCAAATTGTATGTATATACATATATACATAATAATATATATATATATATATATATATATATAGACTTACTTGCTACAATATCAAATAGTGTTTTGGCCATCGGGTTAGAAAATCTCAACATCCACACCCTCAACTCTTCCCCTGGGACGCAATTACTTGTAATTGTAATTATTTTTGATACAATTTATTTAAAAAACACCGTAAAACATAATATAAATATAAAATTTGTAAGTTTACTAATAACTACGTACAAACTTTTGATTTCAATATTTTTTTGGATCTTATCATATTAATTCTGTGTATATCATCATTATTCTTTGTGTTCATGTGCGGCGCACATGTGTGGTTGTAGTCGTGTCAGCTGAAAACCGTGAGCCCCCGTGCCAGGCACCGAATGCTTAACGAGCAACACCAACAAAAACGAAAAACAACGTCCACAACCAATACACACAAAGACGCAATAAAAAAACGTCGACAACAAGAATGATACGATATTGTTTATACCGAGCGACCGAACAACAATAACAATAATACGAAAAATTACCAATACGCAAAAAGAGATGTCGGTGTCTGACGATAAGCTAAATCAAGTAATTTTGTGTATGCAAATTAAATAATATTTTTCCTTTGGATTCCTCGAGATATTTGTTAGATATATGACATAAACGAATTTTATATCGGTTTAAGATAAAGTAAATGAATGTTATAATTGCAAAATTCTTGACTTAAATACAAAATGTGGTGATTTTGGCCTACATTGTCTTGGAGGTGAATACATTCATACATATTATATAATTTATCCTCTTTATAGCCACTCAATACTCTAAATTTAGATTAATTTTATTGATTTTTTGTGGCACGCTGATATTATAAATAAGGAAATGGTAATAAGCCAAATTATTTGTTGTTAGTCACATAGAAAAACCACGTTATGTGCTTGAGTCGTAGTGGCGAGAAGTGGCTTACGACTACCAAGGGTAGGGGCCAAATTTGGAAAATAGAATGTGTGTATGTATCTTTTTTATAACATAAAAATTTATTTTTAAAATTAACAATTTTTTAAGATTCTTGGTAAATTTTAAGTATCTTATATACCGCGTAAAGTATAAATATAAATAGGAATCAATATTGAGCCGCAGATCATAGCAGGCACTCTTACTTATGTGCGCAATCATATAAATACGCATACAAGTATATACATACATATACTCAACTGTGCTAGAGGTATGAATGTCTGTATGTAATGTATTTGAATGTTGTTAAATTAAGTGAGTAAAAATGTATTCTGTATTTGTATTCTTTCGTTTTATTATTTGTCACGAAAACTCTCATCGAAAAAAACGAGCGTAGTGTATGAGTTGTGACTAATATTAATAACTCCGACTTATTCTCTATAGCCAGCGAATAAAAAACTCACCACTACTTGCACAATAGACAAAAATTTAAGACTCTAAACTTAAAATCTTATTTATTCTTTACGCAATAAGCCTGATAACTTAAGCCTTATCAGCTCCAAGGGAAAATATGATCGAAATTCCGTTTAATTTTGCTAAGCAACAAAAACCACGTATTGTACTCTCGTAAATGGACGTTTCATTATTGTTAAACTGCATATGCTAGTAAACTTTTAAATAGTCTTTCTCTAATAATGACGTATAGTAATTGGCGCTACCGGTAGGATTAATAATACGTTATAACAGAAATGACATATATTTATTCTTCCTGTGCAGCAACTGGGCTTTGCATATCCATCGATCTTTGCAATTTATAAACAGTGGATGCAGTTATTACAGTGATCTATAGTTCATATCCGGGCATTGCGTATTGTTCCCTGAAAACCTTGAACAGTGAATCATAGCTTAATAAAGCTGACTTTATTCAAACTTTTTACGTCTTGTAGCTGATGAGCTATGATCCCTATGACAATCGGTTATTGACAATTATTGTCTGTTCACACTCATTCAAGGATCTATACTACACACTAAACATCATCGAACGATTCACCGCCGAACGAAACTTGGCTCCATCTTTGATCTAAGTGGACCATATTCTTCAATCCACCTCATCACTGGAGACGCTCAGAAGCAGGCCAACCGCCGAGAACAAACCGTTCATTCCATTACCAACACTCATTGATAGTATAAATAAGATGCAACACAAAGCTGGCATCCGTTAGTTTGTAGAATGTTTAAGAATATTGTAAGAAAAAGGTATTGCTAATAATATTATATATAATGCACTCATAAACGAAACCTTAGAAAATTGTATAACTGAACAATTTTCAATTTTAAGCACACTAAAAGGTTGAGAAAAAAGTGCCAAACAAAAGACTTACATGATATAAAATAAAATATCAATCTTTATTTCACGTAAACAATTAGTTACAATAAAAATAAATTAGATACACAACAAAATCGATTTAGAAAGCAATATGAACAAAAAATAAGATTATAAAAACGCAATTATTTAATTTTATTATTCAATTGTAATCATTTAAACAAACTAAACACAATAAAATAAAACTTTATATGTGTCTTATTCATCGAGTTATTAGCATTAATTTAGTGGTTAGAAAATATTTGGTTTATTTGAGACCAGAAAAGTTTTTATTAATGAATTTTGTTATTAATTTGATATACAATAATATTGGATTATCCCCTTACTGATGCCATGTCAAGCGAAAATAGACTACCAATTAAAAACAATTACTTTGAACGATATATATATATATATATATATATATATAAAACGATGCTTAAAGCATATAAAGATAATGTGATTTATTTGAATGAAGAATTATTATTATATTCAAAAGAGATTCTCATCTTAATGAGAAATAGATATCTGGGTGGTAAAAAAATATCATTAAAGTGAATTGCTCAGATTCGATCAATGTCACTGGCACTTCAAAAAGAAAATATTTAAGATAAATGGGTACACTCCTAAAAAATTAGGCAGATCAAAAAGTTCGAAGTAAAAAAAATAAAAATAAATACCAGAATGGCCCTTATAGATGCTTAGGGATAAAGGGGCAACCAAGACAGAAGTAAAAAATTTAAATATTAAAACAATATAATAGTTTTATTCAGTCTAAGAATAAAATGACTCGAAGTTAAATTAAAACTAAAATTCATAAATTAAAATTAAGGATTAATAATAATATTATTAACATACAAATTTGGTCCAGAAAAAATCTTAAGAGTCATGGTCATGACCAAATAAATATATCCATCTATACCCTATAAAAGTGCAGCTATCGTCAATTGCAAACTCATTTGCTCAGAGGGAGCGTAAAACGAGGAGAAATATATAAAAAACCAATGTCTTATTATATTTCAATGTACGTATGGCTAGTGCGACACAATGGACGTAAGGGATCAATCGGACAAATGCAAAATGGAAGCGTGTGCAGCAAAATAAACGGAAGAACACAACAGAAACCAAACCGCCCTGGGGACGCGGTGGATGCCTATACTTCGCACCGTTGATGAAATTAACACTTTTCTCGTTTTACTACCACAAAAGTTTCGTTTCTAGCATGGACCCAAAACTCGAATCGATTTTAAACTTGATTAGTAGTCTTTTCAAGATTGGATAAAATCTCTTGACATTCTCAGTGAAATCTCAAAATGTAGAACTGGGATAGAACGTAGAAAATAAGAATTTTAAGCAACTACCAACACAATGTTAGATACGAAGAACTATATTAGGCTATAAACTTACAATGATACCCACAAAAAAATTATTTACACTATAGGTTAACCATAAGGCTGTTTATTAAATTACTCTAAATAAAAACATTGAACATTATACGAAATATTAAAAGCTTTAGCTTGTATAAAACGAGAATTAAATAAAATGTATGTATTTATAAAAAGGTTAAATCGTATATAAAATATCAAATATAGCAATATTGGGACCCCAATAATATTAAAAAATAAAAATATTATATTCCAGTTTACCCGACTACGAAAAACCCTCAACCCATGCTGCAACCAACCAATCGTCTCTTAATACGTGTTTTTAACGATCGGCAAATAAAAAAAGAATATAATCAAGCATATTTGGGACATGGATTAATTGCAAAGTACAGTCGTGTACGATCAAGTAAAGTGGTCGTACTTATTTTCGGATCCTGATATGCATTACAACTCTAGTATTGGCATTTGCTTGAGGCGGGCAGCTTATTTTGCTTGTGAACTTGCAAGCTAAAGTATCTACTACATGATATACTACGTGGATTGACAATAGTTTTGAAACAATGGAAGAAATGCAAAGCAATAATAATATGGGATAGGTGTTACATAAAACGTTCTATAAAGATCTTTAGAAATGCTTGATAGAATATTAAATTACGATTACCAAGAGAGTCAAGTTTGGTTGGTAGAGCTATGACTTTGTAAGCAACCGATTTTAGGAAAATTTGCCTGTTTTTTTTTTGGTCCACTACATTATTATGATATTCATAAATAAATCAAGAGAGTGAGCTTACATATATAACGGGACATGATTTGAATGGCGTTCCACCATAATAAATGCAATTAAAAGTTTTACCCCACTTATTATGCTGCAAAAATGTATCATCCGAAACATTGCTACGATATCAAGCCTAGTCAATAAATTTATTGAAGATAAAACATAAATTGCCAACTTTAAAGATGATGATAGATCCATTTTATTCTATGAAAACCAGTGGAAGTTTTTATTTATTTATCCAATAAGTACGTAATAAGGAATTAGTTAGCAAGTATATTTGTAAAAAAAAATTGTAACAAATACAAATGTTCAATATCAAATTGCCCCATAGATCACAAATTTAACGTTAAAAGCGCATTAACATTAAAATTACCGTTAGACCGATAAAAAATTTCAAACTTTTTGAAAAAAAGTCAATTTATATGGGATATGTACGCGTAATGTGTAAGAGCTTACTTGGTTTGAGTATTTAAGTCGTGTGTTAAATGTATTTCTTAATCGTAATTGGTTATTATCATCTTAAATAGTAAATATCAGAATATCGTTAAAAATGGTGTACATAAATATATATGTTACTTACCGGATGGATTATGTAAATGCGCCTCACCGCAAACAACGCTAGCGAAATTATTAAGTGTCATAATGGCCAGAAGAAGTATGCCGAGGGCGTTTATTTGAGGGCTTATCCACAATTTGCTGTGCCTATTTATTTTTCGTCTAGTTTCTTTTGTTGTCGTTGTGGTTTCTGTTTTTGTAGAATTAGTTATAGGTGTCAAAGTATATTTTGGTATTACTGATTTTGTTGCTCGTAAGAGCCATCTCAAACGCATCTTGCATTTGTTGGGTGGTTTGCGTCCGCATCCAAATCCAAATCCCACAGACCTTAGACTCATTTTCAAAACTTGTTCTTGTTCACTTGTGAGTTTACTTATAAGTTGGTAAGTTTTTAGGTGCCTTTCCTATACGTTGAATTTGTGGAACTTCAGTACACTTTCCAGCTCCGATCTTCTGCAACATTCAAATTATTATCACTGCACGTTTAAAACGAGTTGGAAATCAAATGTTTTCAGGTACAACATATCCTGAACCTAGATCTGAGACACACAGTGGTAAATATATTCAACAATTACACACGTAACAGCGAATTGTTTATATTATGGTGACTTTCTTCTGATATGTACTATAGTACTATGTACAATTTATTTTTCGTGTGGAAGCAGAATATTATGTTAAATGAACTTGATCTAGGTATTAAATTTTATACATCAACATCCCAAAAGCGATGCTTACAAATGAAAAATTATGTTTTCAAATTTTTCAGATTTAAAAAAGGGTGTTATAAGAAAACACAGTCAACTATAGAATTTTTATTCGATACTATTAACGTTCTTTTTCATATATATAACCATTATTTATTAATAGTCACAAACATTGTATTATACACAATGATCTTCACATGTATATTTTATTTATATTTGGCATTTGTGAGTGCACTTTCCAAAATTTTTGAAAATTTGCGTAGTGACTGAATTTTTTGTTTTTAGTATTAACTATGTAGGCTTTTTTTGGTGGCGAGCTCTTAATATGTATTTAAAATATAAAAAATTGTCCGTACGAAAAAGAACTCCGCTGATAAAAACACATGAGCGTCCTGACTGGTGTATTTCCAATATAAATTTTATAAGTCTGCAATGAGAAAGATAGAGTGGTATTACGATTAATTAATCGTACAATACAATATATGTAAATTCGTGCTAACACACACTGACTCTTTGTATGGGATTATGTATATACAAGTGTGTGTATGCATGTAGCTATGTATATATGTATAAATGTATGTATGTACTATTGTACAAGCATTGGGGCAGCTATATTTTTCGCTGTATATGGATAGTCTAGATTATTTTAATAATCCTATATAAGAATACATGCAGTCATAAGTACATGCACACATACATAAATATACAAATACATACATACATACATTTATACATATATACATAGCTATATACCTATATGGTATCTATCTATGTATGTTTGTATGTACAGTACACGTTATTAAAATAATCCAGACTATCCATATACACCGAAAAATATAACTGCCCCAATGCTTGTACAATAGTACATACTGTAAACTATGTAAAAATATAAACTTGAAGTATTATATTATACAAGATTTAAACAAACTAAATCATATGATCACAATTGCGGCATATTTTGTTAAACTATTAAATCATCAATTGTACTCTCGTAAACGGACGTTTCATTATTGTTAAACTGCATACGATAGTAAACTTTTAAATAGTCTTTCTCTAATAATGACGTATAGTAATTGGCGCTGCTGGTAGGATTAATAATACGTTATAACAGAAATGACATATATTTATTCTTCCTGTGCAGCAACTGGGCATTGCATATCCATCGATCTTTGCAATTTATAAACAGTGGATGTAGTTATTACAGTGATCTATAGTTCATATCCGGGTATTGCGTATTGTTTCCTGAAAACCATGAACAGTGAATCATAGCTTAATAAAGCTGATTTTTTTCAAACTTTTTACGTCTTAGCTCATCAACCACTATGACAATCGGTTATTGGCAATTATTGTCTGTTCATACTCATTCAAAGATCTATACTACTCACTAAACATCATCGAACGATTCACCGCCGAACGAAACTTGGCTCCATCTTTGATCTAAGTGGACCATATTCTTCAATCCACCTCATCACTGGAGACGCTCAGAAGCAGGCCAACCGCCGAGAACAAACCGTTCATTCCATTACCAACACTCATTGATAGTATAAATAAGGTGCAACACAAAGGTGGCATCCGTTAGTTTGTAGAATGTTTAAGAATAATGTAAGAAAAAGGTATTGCTAATAATATTATATATAATGCACTCATAAACGAAACCTTAAAAAATTGTATAACTGAACAATTATCAACTGACTTATTTATTCGTTTAAAAATCACTTCCACCGCCACCACCTACGCCCACATCATCAGAAAAGTTGGAGTTAATGCTCAAACGATGGCTACGTAGACGATAATTGTTATTATTGTTCGGGTATCGTTGAACTGTTTGGGATGTCGACGTGGATACGTCTTCTCCAGTTTCCTCCTTTATTTTGTTTTTCAACGATGCAAACATTTTGTATGTGGTCGCTATCGCTATCAGCACACTAAAAGATTGAGAAAAACGTGCCAAACAAAAGATTTACATGAATAAAACAAAAATCTGCTAATAATGCTAATTCAAATTTCAAAAAAACTGAAACACCAATATCAATCTTTATTTCACGTAAACAATCAGTTACAATAAAAATAAATAAGATACACAACAAAATCGATTTAGAAAGCAATATGAACAAAAAATAAGATTATAAAAACGCAATTATTTAATTTTATTATTCAATTGTAATCATTTAAACAAACTAAACACAATAAAAAAAAACTTTATATGTGTCTTATTCATCGAGTTATTAGCATTAATTTAGTGGTTAGAAAATATTTGGTTTATTTGAGACCCGAAAAGTTTTTATTAATGAATTTTGTTATTAATTTGATATACAATAATAT
This sequence comes from Hirtodrosophila trivittata, assembly GCA_035045065.1. Taxonomy (NCBI): domain Eukaryota; kingdom Metazoa; phylum Arthropoda; class Insecta; order Diptera; family Drosophilidae; genus Hirtodrosophila; species Hirtodrosophila trivittata. The sequence continues at coordinate 199,437 of JAWNNK010000869.1, forward strand.
TGGGTTATCCCCTTACTGATGCCATGTCAAGCGAAAATAGACTACCAATTAAAAACAATTACTTTAAACGATATATATATATATATATATATAAAACGATGCTTAAAGCATATAAAGATAATATGATTTATTGGAATGAAGAATTATTATTATATTCAAAAGAGATTCTCATCTTAATGAGAAATAGATATCTGGGTGGTAAAAAAATATCATTGAAGTGAATTGCTCAGATTTCACGATTCGATCAATGTCACTGGCACTTGAAAAAGAAAATATATAACCAAAGCGCCAGTATACGAAAAAAAAAATATATATATACATGTATGTTCCCCAATCACAAGGTACGTGTATGTGAAAAAGAGGTAATAACAAACTGATGATATGTTAAAACAAGGTATTGTTAGAAAATCAAACTCCTTTTATTGAACTATCTAATGTATTATAAAAAAATAGCAGACTCCTCTTATTGTATTTGATGTGATTTGCAAAAGAATCCTAATGCTAGTGGGAAAGACATGTTTTCTTTGGCATTGATTATCAAAATCTTAATGAAATCACTGTTTCGGATATGTTTCCAAAGATAAATGGGTACACTCCTAAAAAATTAGGCAGATCAAAAAGTTCGAGGTACAATAAATAAAAATAAATACCAGAATGGCCCTTATAAATAAGGGGGCAAACAATATAATAGTTTTATTCAGTCTAAGAAGAATAAAATGACTCGAAGTTAAAAGTAAAATTCATAAATTAAAATTAAGGATTAATATTAATAATATTATTAACATAGTAGTAGATAGTATTTCGTTTGATGCTAACATTATTATCTTTACTGAAACCTGGCTAAAGCCCGAAATTTCAGATTTTTCGTTATTTTGCAAAAAATACACATCTTTTGGATGCGATCGTTTGTCGCGTATAGGAGATGGTGTTCTTATTAATGTAGACTCTGATCGTTTATCAAAACCTATATTTTGTCCTTGCCTAACTAACATTGAATTTATTGCCGTTAAAATTATATATAAAAATTTTTCTTTATATATAACGTGCTCTTATATTCCGCCACAGTCCGATTTATCTGTATACCTAGAGCATATTTCTGCTATTGAGTCCATTTCGTTACTACTTTCTAGTAGTGATTACCTCTTTGTATTTGGTGACTTTAATTTGCCAGATGTGGTATGGTCTGATTCTCCAAGTGTTTTGATGCCATCCACATCTCACGAATTTATCAATTCGCTTTTAGAGATGTCTCTCTCTCAAATTAATCCGGTTCGAAACTGTAATGGTCGTCTACTTGACCTTATTTTTGCATTGGATCCTTTTTCTAGTACTGTGATACAAACTTGTCCTTAAGTTGTCTCGAAGACCCCTATCATCCTACTTGGACTTAGTTTTTGAACTGCCTACATGTGAGCATATTTGTTCTATTAACCCGGTCGTTAAATCACGCTGTTTTCGAAAAACAGATTTTATAAAACTTAATTCATTAATTTTAGAAACAAACTGGTCGCAACTGTACTCTTGTACTGACATTAACAGTGCTACTTCAATCTTTTATAATATTATAAAATCACTTTTTGACCAATGCGTTCCAGATGAGCTTCCCAGGAGAACTAATAGACCTAATTGAATCTCTAAAGAATCAGCAATGCTTAAAAATGTGAAGTCTAGATATTATAAAAGATTTAAGAGTTCGAATAATCCTTCAGATTCTTCTCGTTATGTCATCGGCAGAACAAAATTTGTTGTTTGTAATTCGCGTTGTTACAATAATTACCTAATCCTAGGCAGTTCTACAACTTTATCAATACTAAACGAAAATTTTTCTTACTGCCCTCATCTGTTTCTAATGAAGACATGAAAGCAAATACTGATCAGGCTGCAGCCGATCTTTTTGCAGAATTCTTCCAAACTACTAATTCATCTTCTAACTTTCTCCCAAATTCTTCTTATCCGCATACCTTGCCGAAATCTAACTGCATTTTAAGTCCTGTGATCCTGGAAAGTTCAGTACTTAACGAACTTAACTTAATCAAGCCAGGTTATTCACCAGGCCCAGATGGAGTAGCAGGATGTGTACTTAGGTACTGTGCTCATTCTCTATGTAAGCCCTTGCTTAAATTATTTGAATTGTCTATTAACTCTTGTTACCACTAACATACTTGAGCTTATCTCCCTTGTTATCAGAGGTTTTCAGAACAAAAAGCAGACTGATTTCGCTCACACAGATTTCAGCACGTCTTTGGATTCAGTCGCTAGACTATCTCTTGCTTAAAAAACTTAGTACTATCGAATTTCCACACAGCGTTCTTATGAGGATTTCCGAATATCTTTCTTGTAGAACCCAAAAAGTTCTTTGTAAATCCTCACTGTTTAAGCCTGTCTTTGTTACCTCTGGTGTACCCCAGGGTAGCCACCATGGTCCTTCAGTTTTCAAACTATTTATTAACGATCTCCCGTTTATTTTCCTTCACTCCTATGTACTAATGTACGCCGATGATGTGAAGCTGTGCTTATCATATAATGACAACAACTGTCCTTATTTAATGCAATCTGACCTGGATTTGTTTTTGGCTTGGTGTAAATGCAACTTGCTGTTTCTGAATTGCTCTAAATGTAAGGTTATGTCATTCTATAGAAGTACGCCTCACACATTTATTTACATGCTCGACCGGGTTTCTCTTGAGAGATTAGACTGTGTAACCGATTTGGGAATTCTTCTCGATCATAGATTAAAATTTGACAAACATATGGCGCTTACAGTCAACAAGGCGACTCAATCTCTTGGATTTATCAAACGATGGTCTAAAGAATTCGACGACCCTTATACGACTAAACTGTTATATACTTATCTTGTTCGGCTTATTCTGGAATACGGATCTTGTGTGTGGTCTCCTCAATATTCGGTACACCAAGACAGAATTGAGTCTGTTCAAAAGAAGTTTCTTCTTTTTGCTCTTCGCGTATTGAACTGATTTACCTTCATACCACAGTAGATTGCAATTAATTAACCTTTTTTTCCCAATCCTCGCAACAATTGTTGGATCATTTACTATTCTCATTTTGAACACCCCAGATATTAACTTTAATTTTTTACTTAAATACTTCATTTTAAATTTAAATTATATTTTTTGACTTTAATTTTATATTAAAAATTGTATTGTTGCTTTCAAATTTTGGTCGACTGTTAATAGTTGATATTAAATAAATAAATAAATACAAATTTGGTCCAGAAAAAAACTTAAAGGTCATGACCAAATAAATATATCCATATATACCCTATAAAAGTGCAGTTATCGTCAATTGCGAACTCATTAGCTCAGAGGGAGCGTAAAACGAGGAGAAATATATGAAAAACCAATGTCTTATTATTTGTCAATGTACGATCAATCGGACAAATGCAAAATGTAAGCGTGTGCAGCAAAATAAACGGAAACACACAACAGAAACCACACCGCCCTGGGGTCGCGGCGGTTGCCTATACTTCGCAGCGTTGTTTGTGGAATGGCCGTTTTAATGGTTCTCGTTATTCTGGCAGCTAGGAGGTTCAGATCGTTGGTCGAGGCGAACTGAAAGAGTATTTTACTAACAAGAAGGTACTCCAGTTGGCATGGTCGGATTTTGAACTTAATTATATGTTGGAGTTTTTTAGGTTTAATATGTGTCAGAAGGTTGAATATAATAGAGAAATGATCGCTGCCGTGCAAGTTTTGGTTAATGGACCATTTGTTGTATGCTACCAGGGTTGTGGAAGCTATACTTAGGTCAATGTTAGTAAAGGAGTTGTGATTAGAATGGTGGGTGGCAGAGACGTCATTTAAAATAGCTAAGTTAGTTGTGACTGTGAGATCTTCAACTTGATACCCTTTTGAGTTACGAGAGCAGGACCCCCAAAACGGGCTCCAAGCGTTAAAGTCCTCGACATAGACAATCTGTTTTTGAGCTGACTCTACAATATTTATTAAATCTGTAGCTAATAGTCTTTGGTTAGGGGGTATATAAGTGTTAAATATTGTTATATTCGGATGGTATAAAAGGTCATTGCTTATGGAACAAGTGCATAAGATTAAATTGATAGTTTTGTGTTAGATGTTTCGCCGTATAAGTATACCAACGCCATTGCTTCACGTGGAAAATCGAAAGAATTAAAGAAAAAATAACCAATAAATGGTTTGTGAGTTACAACTTGAGAAGTAGTAAATTTGACATTAGGCTGTTGGAGGCATATAATATTTTTTATTTGTTTAATTAATAATAATAGTTCAATGTTATTGTTGAAGTATCCGTTTATGTTCCATTGTAGAATTGTTAAAGTAATTGCTTGGAAGAGATTAAGTGGATATTATATGCAATGGAAAATAAAATCATCTGATATCGAATCATTATATATTCTTTTTGTTTTAAATTTGTAGAGGTAGTTGGGAGGTTTGGGTTAAAAGTTCTTTTGTATTGTTAGTTTTAAGTAATTTTAAAGATTCAGTAGGCAGGCCTAGAGATTATCATAGTCAACATCGACTGTTCCGTTTGTTTTACTTTCGTGTTGTTTTTTGTGGTAAGACAGCAGTGTGGAGGAGGTGTTTGATGATGATATTCTTATTTTTTCTCTATTTGAATCGGTAATTGTCTTATTATGATTTGCAGAATTTCTCTTTGCTGCATTTGGCTTTGGGGCATTGGCGAGAGGAAGATGGGTGATTTTCGGAGCAGTTGACTCATTTTGATTGTGTGCAGGTGTCAGGTGAATGGGGAGGTAAAGCACAATTAACACAAAGTGGTTCGTTTTTTCAGTGTTTGGCTGTGTGGCCAAGAGGCTGACAACATTTGCACCTCATTGGGTTTGGTATATACTCCTGTACCTTTACTGAATGGCATGCAATATCGATTGTGCTGGGAAGGTGATTCAGATAAAAAGTGGCAAGAATTACTCCAGAGGGTTTAATACCAGATTCTGTGGTTTTGGTGAACTTGAAGATATCACAGACTTTTTGTGATGAACTGTGATCCAATAATTTCTTCGTTGGGGAGAGATATGGTATATATACTTGGCTTACAGTTTCATGCATGTGATGTCGCAAATGCCCGGTAATAAAGGTGAGTTGATGAATTAGTCAGCCTTGTTTTGATTCTTAACTAGCATCAGCTAGTTACTGACACGCAAGGTAGGGCGAAAGAAATACACCGATAAGACTCTGCTGATAAGAAAACTGGTGTTTGCCCGCAGCAAGATGTAGCCAAATACCGAAAAAAAGAAATAAAAAAAGAATACTTTTTAAAGAATCAACTAAACTTTTCCTTTAAGGTCAATGTATCTAACTATATATATATTTTCACTCATATTATATTTCATAGCTCCCTAACAACTGCTATTAAATCTTTAAAATCTTCTCTCTCGTTGGCCTGATAACATTCCTAGTTATGTGCTTTAGGAGTGCTGCACTTCTCTGGCTGAATTGTAGCTAAAGCTTGTTACTATATCTCTTAAATCTGCTATGTTCCCATTTCGTTGGACAGCTCGATACTTAGCTCCATAGAAAAGAAGACAATTCACGTTTCTACCGTACAGTAAACGATGCAAAACGATGCCAAGTTGTTGCAACAGCCGCCTTATTCGGCCAATATGTCACCCTGTGACATTTTTTGTTCTGTTGAACAAAGGAACCCATTTTGAGTCGATTACGGACATCCAGGCAGCCGTGACAAGGGTACTCGCGGACATCCCTGTGAATCCTTCTAGAAATGTTACAAAGCATGCGAATCCTTGTATAGTTGCCAAGGGGATGAAGGGAATGGCAGAGTTGTATAATAATTTTTAAATATACGGTTTTATGGAATCAGTCTTATTACTTAATTGTCAGACCTCGTTTGACCTCGTTTCAAAATAACTCTCTCGTTCTTATTTAAAGTCAAATTTTTTTTATATCTAGAAGTCATTAATCAGTGCTCGTGTCAACAATTGATTTGAAATGACGATAATCAAAGTTTGAGAAAGCTGCGAAATTTGTTTCGACTTTTTCAGTCAGGAGCAGACTACCTCGTGGGGAAATGAGAAAATGGAAAAACCAGACTCTTATATGCTCGTTAAGCATTTTGAGAAAACAAAAACATTACGGAAATCAAGTCAAATGTTGACAAATACTATGGGGACTCTTCACCATTAATTTCAATCGTCAAAAAATGATTCACCGAATTTAGTTGTGGTCGTACAAGCACGTAAGATGCTCAACATTCTGGGCGCTCAGTTGAGGTCACTACACCAGACAGAATCAGAAAAATTCACGATATTGTCTTGGCTGACAGGGGAATAAAAATCAGATATAGTGTGGAAGCCATAGACATCTCAAATGGATGCTACGTTTTGTAGCCTTGGACAAATCGTAGATTAACCACAATACATCAGAGACCAAATAGCAGTCAAAACAGTGGGTTCCAAGATATCCTATTTTTTGGAAGGGATGAAAAGATTGGAAAAATGGAAAGAGGAATATGTTGAAGAGTAAAATGGTTTTTTTTATCCAAAAACCTATGTATGTCTAAGTGACCCGCCATCGTTAAATTGAAGATTTCACTAGCGCTAGGCTTAGAATCCAAGTAATCATCAACATATGTTTTTCCACTGTAAAAATTTTTCAGGGGTGCAAGTCTTCATATTAGATATTAATTATATTTTTAATTCTAAAAATGATGATGAAGTAGTTCCAAACAACTTGACTATCATTTATGAAAATGCTGGCATTTTTTTTGGTCGAGCTGCTCTATAGGCTGCAGTTCTACCGCTGTCTGTAATTCTCACTTGGTAAAACATTTAGCGAGTATCTGCAACAACTGCTATCTTCTGTTGAAAAAATCAGAATTCCAACAGCAGGTTATTGTTTAGAGATGTACTAATGCACTCGATTATAGCGTGAAACACTAAATCCATTTTGCCGTGCTTGTTTGGGTTGCTGACAATAAAATGCGCCAAACACCAAAGTATGGGGTTTTGAGAACAATTATGTCTGCTGGACTGCGTACATTTTATCCAAAAATGTTTGCCAAATTGATTTTTAACGTTTTTCACAACAGAGTCGTTTTGTCACAGAAAACGTTTGGAGTGTGATGACGTTAGACGACGATTGGAAACCAATAGGATTTTGTTCCAAAAAGCTCAACAGTACAGAGAAGAACTACAGTACATACGACAGAGAACTACTCGCTATTTTCGAAGCTGTGAAATACTTCAGACACTTAATCGAAGATGCATTCGCACGTCTCTGCTCAATTGCATCACCGACAGCTGTAGATTTGGCGCAGTTCGAAAAGGCACAAGAGGAAGATCTTGAATTAACAGAACTATAGTACTTCAAGCCAACACATCTCTCAAACTACAACGTGTACGCTACAACGAGAATACAGAAATTAACTGTGATGTATCGACGGGGTATGTTCGACCATACGTTCCAAAAGTTCTTCGACATCAAGTGTTCGCGTTTGTTCACAACCTGTCTCATCCGAGTGGAAGATCAACATTACACCAAATTCGTCAGAAATACGTGAGGCCATCAATGAATAGAGAAGTTATAAGTTGGCGCAGAAACTCAACGAGCAAAAATACACAAACATAATCATCTAATACCCAACAAAATCAACGTTTCAAGTGAAAGATTCGATCATGTGCACTTAGACATTGTGATTATGCCGTTGGAGCAAGGCTATCGCTACTGCTTAATGCTGATTGACCATTTCTCTCGCTGGCCTTATGGCTGTGCCACTGAGGGACATCACAGCAGGAACGGTAACAACTGCGTTCTGGATAAACTGGGTAGCACGATTTGGAACTCAAAAAACGATTACCACTGACCAAGGGACGCAGTTTGAGTCTGCGATTTTCAATGAATTAGCTTAACTAGTCGGCAGCAAACATATTCATACGACTGCATATCATCCTCAATCCAACGGCATGTTAGAGAGATGGCACAGCTCGTTCAAAGCAGCTTTAATGTGCAACGGAAGTACGCCGTGGTTACAATTACTACCAAGCGTATTACTGGGACTTCGTACTTGCTACAAGCAAGATCTGCAATCGTCTGCTGTAGAAATGCTATATGGAGCACCGCTTCGATTACCAAACGAATTCTTTGAGGATCTCGATACGAAGACGAACCCTATTACATTTTTGTCAGGATTCCGAGAGCATATGCGTCAAATACGGCCAACGCAGACAGCGCATCATATCAAGGCCAAGGCCAAGATGTTCTTGATGAAAGGGATTGAGCAGTGTTCTCACGTTTTTATTCGGACGATGCCGTTAAGCAACCACTTGAACCACCTTATTCAGGGCCTTATGAAATTGTTCGACGTCAAACTGACAGAGTGTACGTACTAAAAATCAACAGCAAATAAATTGCAGTATCAATTGACCGGCTTAAGCCCGCTTTCATCATCAAGGACGACGACAACATGCAGCAACAGCGAACCAATCCTACGCGATGTACATACGAGAAACAATTTCGTGTACAATTTTTCAATTCGTGACGCAGTCACTGGAGAGGGAGTACTGTGGCGGTTCTAGTGTCGCACTCTAGCGACCACAATAGGCACTAACAGCCAATTGGTGACAAGGCCAAGTAACGATAATTAGTTTTCCAACACTAGAGAGAGAGGAGTCGAAAAGCTTACGATCGAGAATGAGCATCGGCTCTAGACAAGGGAATTTAGGTAAAAGACAAAAGAGACGCAACAAATAAAAGCATTCAATCAAAAATCAAATCAACAGTTTAACTGAAACTAAAGATTTATTATTATTAGCGTCATGTATGTATCAGCCTTCGAACTAAGCCCAGAACCGAGCTTGCGTGATAATGCGTATTAATATTTCCAAACACAACAGTACTGGATGTGAGTAAAATAGGTTATTAAAGGCGAATTAAGTTATTGATTGTTAAATGTTTAGTATTAGCAAAGTATGGGCTTAGCCCTTTCGAATAGGTACACACAGTGTAATCAGCACATTCGTTTGTATTCTGTTGACCAGCTGTGCGCAACCCTATATATTCTGAGTCCAACGACTATGATGCAGGCTGGTGCTGTAACAACTAAGCTTATATTTCACCAAAAACCACGCTGCGCATCAAGTAGCAGCCAGTCATGTGTCTGGGTGTAGCGCTTCTTGCGGGTTCAAGGACTTTATTACACCACTTATTACATATTGAATTTCCCCGGTCTATGCCATATATTTTCCTTTGATCATATAGGGTTCAATGTTTTATTCTGTATTATGAACATTTCATAAAACTATTTACCATATATGTAAATTTTTTATTTATCGGTCCACTTACTTGTGCGGTATAGTTACTACATCGTCTAGTATCTAGGCACTAGCTCTTTTAGCCTCTGAGGTCCACGTTCATCCGCTCAGATAGACAAAGGGAAATAACTATATCGACTTGGCTATTCATGCTGATTAAGAAAATGTACATTGTAAAGCGTCGAGGATGTACTTTAACACAAATTAATTAGCCCCTTTTAGCCATTTTTAAGGGTTGACGAAGCAAAAATTTATTGTTTATGTATGATTTATTTATTTTAGCCAATTGATCGCTTGCGTCAAAATGTCATATATTCAATATTCAATGTCAACTATCGGAGATATGCTAACACTGCATGTATGCAAACATTTTCGGCATTATAGTTTATGCATAAGAGCGATAAATACCGTAAATATACATTTTAAATGCCTTGATTGCTCTATAATAACAACGTCAGCCGTGTCGCAACAAAAATGCAAGAAGAGACTTGCTTTTTTTTTGTGAGCATCAGCGAATACGAACAGAAAACACAGATGAAAATTAAAATTGAACATGTTATAATTGAATAAACTGGATACGTTACGCTCTATATAATTGTCATTGTTTGGTTGTTAGTAGGGGCCGTCGGAAATAACAAGGAAGTTGCAATGATGCGGGAACCTAGTAAACAAAAAATTAAAGACTGTACGAGCTACATCCGGAAAATTTTTAAGTACACTACGGAAAAAAGTTATTAAATCAGATAATAATAAATTGATGAGTAGACAGCTGCTTAAATTAATAATTGCGATAGTTACTGCTTAATCAATAGAAATGGTTAATAAGATCTAATGAATTTATGGAAAGTATGTGAGAGGCAAAAGGAAGCATCTTCGACCCCCGCACTAGTTAATGTGTACGTAAATATGTGTATACATGCCTTAAGGGTATTTTTTTACACAAACACACAGAGACACGCAACAAACACACATATGCATATATACATATTATGGTGCCGTAGATGTTTCCTTCTACTAACTTCAATTTTTTCTAATTTTGCGGGATTGCGGTTGGGAAATTCCAAAACATGAAAAAAACTTTATTTGCTGTTTTGCAATTTGCAGTTATGTCGCAATAAAGTCGAAAATAGCTGTAGAGATGTTACGTGCTCATGCGACAACAAAAATGGATGTTTTCTTCGGTTGAGTTTGTTCTTTATTGACTAAAATTGGCAAATTATTAACATAAAAAAATGGTGATGCCAATATTTAACAATTGGTATAAAAATACTCAAGGGTGAAGCTATTAGAATGGCTGAAAGAGGTATTATAAGTTTGTGCAAATATATGTTGCAGGTAAAAAATAGCGAATAAAAAAGAAGCGAGTTTTACCGTATAGTTTTGCTGCATTGATTTAGTTTACTACAATTTTAATCAGTGCTGTACATTTTAAAACGATTAGATAATAAACACAGAAGATATAATGAAAATCAATTCAACAGAATGCTGTGCTAAGCTGTTGGTAGCACCGTCACAGCAGAACTCGTAAAAACGTAAGCAGAGACTTGACTGCAGTGTGTTTGCAAGTGTGCATATGTGTATGGCTGTAAACTTCAGCAAGAGTGTAAGTGACAATATCCCACTTATCGTAATAAGTAACTCCAGCAATTTTATTTGTTTTTCTTGAAGCTGAAATACAGGTCTGATACAAGAGAAAATTCATTTTAAAATCTGAGAAAACAATAGCCATATACATATGTATGTGTACATACATTTTTGTTATTTATTTACTTATACATGACGAGTATTGAATATTTTTTATTACATAATTATATGTTGCTAAGTTGATTAGAATATTAAAATTAGAGATGGACTCGAGATAATAGGACCCGTAAGACAGTTTACAACGATTTGATAATAAACACGTAGGATTAGTAACCAGGAAAGAGTATATATATATGTATATACATGAATTTATAACGTATACAAATTGTATTTCTAACTATATTTGTTTTAAATGATTAACATTATCATAAACGAAATAAATTTATGTTATTTTTGAGATAAGTGTTGAAAAGTGATGCTTTTAATAAATTTAAAAACAACATTGGTTTTAAGTTATAGCTTTTGAACGAAATTATTATACTATTTGTTAGTGATAAAAACCACAAGAGTTCATTAAAAATTCTTGCTATAAGCAAAATTTGATGGGAATATTAGCCACCGCGCTTATTTTTTAGTCTGACGCAGAACTAGAATTGTTGTGTTGTATATATTGTATAAAGATCAGAATAAAGCGTCTCCGATTATATTAAATACATATACAATCTTGATCAGAATTATAACAGGGCCTAGTATGTCTGTCATTCCATCTATATGTATTCTATATATTCTCTTCATCTATGCCCTAAATTTTATACCAATCGGACAAAGGCCGGTACGTTAGTAATTACTTAAATCAGAATACTACTTGTAACATGTTTGTGTATTAACATGTTCATACTCGTACGTGTGCGGAGAACAGTACTACTGTGTGTTACGGTTACGATTGCAGCATTTGTCCTTCAATCAGTTTCTAATGTTGCACTTTTAGTTTTGTTGTCGTTTTTGCTTATAATCTGAACGATAGAGTCGGTTTCGCTTGATTATTGTATTGAGCACTGGATCTGTATGTTTGTGTGGACAAGCAGGTATCATTCGTATAACACAAAAAGGCGAAAGAAATTGGGACAGCGAAAAAGAACGATGGTTTCGTTGTAGTCACCATAATTATTATTTTTAATTATTTATGTGCAAATATATTATATAACATATAATATTATTATTATATTATATATATATATGTATGTATATTTTTGTTTTTTGACATGCTCTTGAAATGACTACGCTGTTTGTGGGTAAAGGTTTAGCTATGCGCGCTCGTTTATTGTATTTAATGGCCATTATTATCATATCATTCAAGTTTGAATCCACTTACCTCTTATTTGTTACAGCTATAGTTTGTGTTCTGCTTCTGTTTCTTGTTTTGAACCTCAGTTGTCTTACTGCCTGTTCCACTCATTTTATTGTCCCATTTATTCGATTATTTGCTTATTTAATTATTTATAATGATCACGCCATGCGTCAGGCTATGTTCAGTTTAAGCCATCCAACAGTGATATAAAATATAATTCTGCATATGTAAGCTTATTGCAAAGATTCAAAACTTCGTTTGCCAGTTTTTCATGTTTACTCAATTTAACAAACAGCGTGGTATTGTGTTGATGGAGAAAGACGCTGCGGTGTACCAAACCTGCTCATTGGCTTTTTGACACAGCGTTATACCGGTATATATATATGTACATATATGTATATGCATATATATATATATATATATATATATATATACTGATATAACGAGATAAACGTTTAATTGACTGGACCGGCATATTCTTTTTGACTCACTCCCTGAAATGAACTGTTATGTTTACATGAGCCTAATGTACTAATTTTTCAACTTTGCAATACACTTATGTATTGCAGAAAGCTTCTGCATATATATAATAATTTTCTGGGCATACCACCTCTTTCTTTAATTACAATTATGTTGAAAATGCTTCTCGTTTTTCTTTTTTTACATACCGTTTTTTACATATTTTGCTTGCTTATTTTTTAACTTTCACCTTTATTTAGGGAATTTTCCTTTTGCAACTCATTTACTTCCGGATTTTTTTAGGCTAGACGAGGAGGTGAAATTAAGACTTTGAAAACGTTTTGCGCAAATAAAACATTCTTTAAAATTTGGTTAATTACGCATTCACCCGGTCTACTCATGGGTCTACGTCGGCGGATTTACTGGCTGTGTTCAAATTACTGGCTCTTAATGATTGCTGTATAGTTTTAAATGAAGTAGCCCACAACGTGACGATAACCATCAACGGCAATAACAATTGCAGATTGATTTAAAAACGTTCGTTTGCTAATTTTGTGCCCAGTATAAATTGGTTTGGTTATCCTGTGCGTTGCCGTTGTACTGGTTCTGCTGCCTTGAAGTTTGTATATTTTTTAATATACTATATACAATTATAACTTACTTAAAACAATGTTAAAAATTATTATCACAGCAAAAAAAAAGTGCAAAAAATTACACTCACATTACCAAAGCTATTTATATTATAGGTCACCGAATATAAATATTAACGTTAACTATGTTTATGTGCAGTTTTAGTTTGAAAGCCATTTACTATTCAGGAGACTCCAACACAAGATCCATGCTTTTACCTTTCTACCGCGCGTTAGCAAACCGTTTACGACAACGCTCGGAGAGCAACTGATGCGTTGGCCATGACGCTAGCCGTGTTGAGCAGCTGGACACATAAGCATAGAACATCAGCCTCGCAACACGTTGTCGCCAACAACAACAGCAGCTGCCACAACAATAGTGACCAATGAGTTGGTTGTGGTTACGGATCTGCAGTGCCGTCCATTCAATTAGGATCGATCAACGAGTTGGAAAAAAATAATCCATAACGTAATGTCGTGATCATTGTCAACAACATTAAAATATAATTATAATTAAATTTATAAATTTCAGATGGATTAAATAAATAGATATGGTAGAAAATATGTATTAACCTAAAATGTACTATGAATGCAGAATGAATTTGTATACCCTTTTGTACCTTTGTTACTTATTATAACACATGTTGCGCACTTAGAGCTGCTTAAAAAGTTTTGTTGGCTTGTCGGTTGGTTCGAACACGTTGGACGGGCAGCTAACGTGTTGGCTTCCACTATGCCACGACTGCAACAGGTTACTTTTGAATTTTACAATGCTTTGGATCTTTATTACAATTAAACTTAAAGTATATATTTTACATGTTTAAATGTTATACTGATACTTTATTAATGCCTTTTCTCGGTGTGTCGAACTGGTTTCTATAAGAAGCAAACAGCACCATTGCAAAGGTGCGGCGTTTGCTTTATGGTTCAAGCAAATGTTACGATAATTTTTTCCTAAAATACACTGGTAGTGCACAAGCACATTCACTTCAGCAGTTCTTGAAACAAATTTAACCTAGTGAAGTCGACTTCCATATACAGTTTTCTCATACGGTACCTAGCTAATATGTTATCTGGCTTATGTACCGATTTTAAATTGGTAAAACAGCAGATAGAGTTTAAAAACTTTAAGCCTAATAAATAATAGTCCTCTATTCGAGTGAAGCCTGATATACATATCCTAACAAATACATTAAAACGCGGGTAGAAATTGTAGTATAAGATTGTCTATAGAAATGTATCGATTTCATAGACTAAATTAATTATATGAACGTTCTTGTATACTGTATACAATAAAAGTTTCATAAATTGGTTCAGCTGGCAAGTGTTAATAAACACACCATGGTCCTAAACATTAGTTTAAATTTCATGTGGATTGGATACCAAACACAAAAATATAAAAAAAAAACAATTTAATAATATATATCGCGAGAGCTACAACATCATTGTCAGATATGTACAATGAATTATTAGTGTGAAAATGTGTGTGTTTCTATTTTTTTATATATGTTAAACTTAGTATTTGTACAGTACATTACATTAGGTATTTGTGACGTAGGTTGAGGATATCAGTTGGGCCCATTCATACATAGCGTTCTATCCTTATTTTGCGTGAGGTGATGCTGGTGAATAGTTTTAAATTTGCTAATAAATTTACTCTGGGTTTGCTATACCCATAATAATAATACAAAATTATGATAAATCAAATTTCCAGTTTTTTGCTCTTATGATCTTTAAGATCGAAGTGATTATATGGATGGCCACAATGAGAAAAATATATAAACCGTTTAGCAAAGTATATAATTTTTACAAGCGCGGAAACGTTTTCGTTTTTGTAGCATTTGCACAACTTCACATGAAGCTATGAGGTAAACGTATGAAACTTTAACCGCTCCTTGACAATTTTAGACAAATAAAATATTTCAGTCGTACGAGTTAGACTATTAGATACCCTGAACCCAGATATCACTTGCCTGTGAAAGGCATATAACCACTCTTACTCAAGGTAGCGCAAGTTTGTTTTAAAGTTTAGAACTTCTCACCCTTAAACTTAATTTTTTCATCAGTAGCTTTTATTTAGAATAAAGGTTTTATATTTAATAATTAAAATCTTCTAGAAATCTTCTAGTGCTGAAAATGTCATTCACATCAAATAATAATCAGAGAAGTAATTCAACAAGCGACTTTCCATTACGCAGCTCAGGATGGTGTGCAGTAGCATTCCACTAGTGTTTATGTCCGTGTAAATGTATGTGCATGTGTTGGCGTTTGTATATGTATGTGGAGTTCAGTTCAGTGTAAGTGGGGGCGTATCCCACCTTGAGCTAAGGGTTTCTCGTAGTCGGGCTTACTTTAATACAGCATTCTTACTTGTTTTTTTTATAGGTTAAGTATGTATACAATTGCTCCGCTTTTACGGTGACATCACCAACGGCTACGAGTTATTCGGAACAAAACTAATATTTTACGATTTAAACTTTTAAGTCAGGTAAGACTAAACATTACAACTTAAATATTTATTTCAGAACTATAGAGTGTGGTGAGAGGGGGGTTGTACTAAATGCAGACTGATACTATTCGCCATAGTCATGTCCATTTATCTTTTAGTCTATCCGTCGGTCCGTCTGACTATTTGCAGTTATGGATCTCAGAGATGAGAACAGCAAAATACACCAGCTCATATATTTACTTTTTTGTATATATATGTCATACTACATACTACAA
Organism: Hirtodrosophila trivittata; assembly: GCA_035045065.1. Taxonomy (NCBI): domain Eukaryota; kingdom Metazoa; phylum Arthropoda; class Insecta; order Diptera; family Drosophilidae; genus Hirtodrosophila; species Hirtodrosophila trivittata. The sequence goes on from JAWNNK010000869.1 coordinate 215,464, forward strand.
TCAAGTTTTTAACCTGGAATCCTGCAAAATGCAACAAGTAATAATTCTCGAATCGGGTGTACCAGACTACGCGACACACTTAACTAAAGCTTAAAAAACTTATTTAATAAAAATCTTATTAACAAAAATTCTAACACACCTTGCGTTTTAATTACTACGATGTACAGCTAAATGTTGCGTGTCCTTTTTTAATGGGAATAAAATTATTATATGGTACAATACATAGGAGGGTTTGGAATGCCAAAAGTACAAACTCTGTTTGTTTCTCTTCTGTATGAATGCCCGTGATTTTGGTATAATTGGTTCGCAAAAAGTGGAGGTAGATCAGAGTAATTCGTATCAGCTGTGATACACTGATCAATAAACCACTTAACAGATATAAGCTAGACTACTAGCCAATAATATCGAGTGACCTAGCGACAAATTCTGTTTTCAATAACTTAAAAAATTGCCTAGACCAAAAATCTAAATACCTAGCGCATGTTTTAATCACATCTGAAATTCAGTACACCTCATTCTGAAATAACTGTCTTAAATAATTTAATTTTAGGTCAATCATTTATAAATAAATTAAAAACCAGTGGGTTTTAATATATCAGAGGTAAACCAAACTAGATCTTATGTAATGACAGTAGACTTACCATAAAATGTTTTTTTTTGCTTAATTTTGTAATATTGTAGCGAGATATGTGCACACTGTTCATACAACCGGCGATTCGTAGTAATAGGCCTTTTGAAGGAAGTCCCCTAAAAACCGAGACGAAAACGGCTAGCTGAAAATTACCGACAAGAATTACCTTTTTTTGTTGGTAGCACCGTGGTAAAGCGTAAATTTATATATAAGTAAAAAAATATACACCAGAAATTTGCATTATGCGAGCTGTAATACATACTATATATAAATAGACTCAAAGTCATATTTCAATATTTAAAATATCAAATTACATTATCTAAAAATAATAAAATCGTTTCCTAAATTTAAATCTAATATCCCACAAACATTGGTGGGAAAGTAACTAAAGCTAATGACAACACAGACAATGTACGGGGTTTTCAAAAAGTAAGTTTCCCTAGTCTTGCGTTTCACTCAGACTCCACTTAGCGGACTCTAGCTGAACAAAGTTCCAGTGTAGGTTCTACCGAAAACAACGGAATTAGTTTTGATGACCAAGAATACTGTTTTCAGTAATACGAGTTCGAAAATCATGGAGTTACCAGTGCAAAGCGAGTCCAATTGTGAATAACGTTCGGTTATTCGTTTTTTAACTGCAAAAGGGTTAAACGGTAATGAGATTCTACAGTGAATTGGTGTCTATTTATGGTGAAGACTGTATGAGTGTCCAAACGGTGCGAAGATGGCGCACAGATTTTTTCAATGGACGCGCAGAAGTGCACGATGAGCAGCGTGCTGGACGCCCAAAAAGCGTCATTACGGACGATGCAATTGCAGCGGTTGAAAAAATTATTCAGGAGGACAGACGATTGACTATTGACGATATTTTGGAAATGAAGCCTCCTGAATGTCAAATTCACCGAACTTCAGTCCATACAATAGTGTCGGAGAAGCTTGGTTACAGTAAAGTTTGCGCTAGATGGGCCACGCCTGCTTTCCGTTAATCACAAACAACAACGACTTCACGCCGCCCTAAAGTATTTTTTTAACCATCCACCTTACTCTCCAGACCTCGCACCAAGTGACTATTTCCTTTTCCCAAAGTTAAAAGAAAACTTGGGTGGCCAGCACTTCGTTTCAAGTGACGAAATCAAACAAGTCGTCAAATCGTGGCTCAAAAACAGGGCACAATTTTTTAGGAAGGTTTACTTAAGCTATCAAAAATGTATTGATGTCCATGGCGACTATGTAGAAAAATAGTTTAAGAGGCAAAGAATAAATAAATGTATTTTTACTGCCTAAAACTTGTTTTTTTTATTTACAACACAGGGAAACTTACTTTTTGAATACCCCTCGTAATTAATAATGAAGAATTTGTGGATAACACCGTACATCTAGACTTAATATTTAAAATGCAATCACCATTAGAGTTAAACTTATTACTTTAAAAATAGTCAGTCGAGGCAATAATGTCAACAAAATTTGGAAAAAAAAATACAAACAAAATAAGATTTTCCAGTCATACATCAGCGATATTCCACTTGTCAGATAGATGTCAAAACGATAGAATAGGCCATAATACAGATAATAGATAGCCAGGTGTCTTTTAATATAAACATGACATCTTAAGGACAGACCCTTGAGAGTTTAGAAGAAATTACACTTAAAATAGACCCAAATAGTTCAAAAAAATTCAGATACACAATTTTTAAGGACAAACCCGTTAGAATATATAAGACATTCCACTTAGAATGGACCCAAATAAACGAACAAATACAGATACATTATACATTAATAAGAAAAATTATATGTATAAATGCCTAGCCAAAAGCGTCCCCATATTGAGACCAACATTAGTCAAACACACTGAAGCACTTGTAAATAAATAAATACAATGAAATCAACAAGTTGGTTCACGTTAATCATCACAGATAAATAAGCTTACAACAATTGCAAACTTTAGAAGTATTTAATCGTGTACTGGGAATAAAGAAGGAACAATTCTTCAAATAATTTGTAAGCTAAAACCATCTGTTAAAGGTGAATCATAATAGTTATTAAGCGCGCGTCAGATCCAATATTGCCAACTGTATTCCTGCCTTGTGCGGGAAATAATTCTACAGCGGTGAAGGCAGAGAGAAGAAGTTGTGCATGTTCAACATTTTTCTGACGGTTAGTGGAATGAGGAGTTTGTGTTAGGCCGAGTTCGCGTGAGCAGCACGCGCCATACATAACCTCAAAGTGTGAGTGAGACACACTCAGGTAACTGAGTCTGTGCGCCACACCGTTTCTACATAATTTTAAAGCCTGAGGAAAGTGCACTCAAGTACTAAAAGGCGCGTAAGGTGCACGTTACTAACGTGGTCTGAGACTGCCACTCTCTACGATCATAAAACTTGCGTAAAGAGCTCGAGGATTGATAACTTTAGTTATCACGCCAGTCTGCGAACACATTTCGCCCATCAACGAAAACGCCCTTGAGAGCAGTCAAATTGAGAGTGCATGACTATCAGTGTGGGCCACAGGGCACAGGAACATAGACCTGCCCATACATTCTAGCACACTGGAAGATTGACTTTTATTAATTAGCAGCTACGAGCACTCTACCAAAAGATGCGGCTTTAGTTGCGGTAGCATTTAAAACTTGAATAAATTTTGATGTGGACAATTTTATCTATTTTTTTTTTACACAAACTTTATTTGTTCCTTTCTATTTTATTTCCAGCATGTTTTGAATATACTACTGTGGGCAAAAAGTAAGGAATTATTTTCAATTTAAACTTCGTGGGCTTAACATTTCGGACTAGTTCTCTTTTTCTTTTGAGTTGGCAGGACTGTTAATAAAATCTGGGCCAAGGTCATGTCAATTTCATTATTCATTATCATTATATATATACGCTTGTGTTTACCAAACGACCAAGAATTAATTTTTCGATTTTTACAATGTCTGATTTAATTGAGCAAATAAGTGTTATCAAATTCGGTTTGCGGAATGAAATTTCGGCTCCGGAAAACGTTGAGGATGTTGCGGAAGGTTTGGTGATTCTACCATGTCGCAGAAAAATATTTATAAGTGGTACAAAGACTTCAAAGAGGATCGAGAAAGTGTTGATGACTTGGAGCGCTCCGCTTTCGTGGTGTGGTGCACTATGAATTCCTTCCACCTCGCCAAACTGTTAATTAGGAATATTATTTGACCGCTATGCGTCGTTTGCGTGAAGCAATTCGTCTAAAAAGACCAGAATTATGGGCCAACAACTCGTGATTTTTGCCTCACGATAATGCACAGTCTCACACTGCACTCGTTCTTCGTGACCATTTCGCCAAAAATTCGACGCATATCGTTTCGCAACCACCGTATCGCCTGATTTGGCTCCGTGTGACTTCTGGCTATTCCCAAAACTCAAGAGACCACTCCGGGGAACGCGTTTCGAGCCAAGGGACTATATGGCATGTTTCGTGGATTGGAAAAAACGTTGGCATAAGTGTATTTTATCGGGAGGTGATTACTTTGAAGGGGATGGAATTGATTACAAAATAAATAAAGATTTTTCATTTTACAAAGAAATTCACCTTTTTGCCCACAGTAGTAATATCCAACAAAGGACCACCTTTATTTTTGATTCAAAATTATGCTCTTTTTCTTGCATTTTGCATCACATTTTTCAGCGTCTCGGTGGAAATAAGCGATATTTCCCGGTGAATATTGGCTTTGATCCAATAGCCCGTCGATAAATCAGGCGAACGCGGATAGTCAAAATCGCCGTTTTTCGATATGACGCGTCGGTCGAGCATCGTGCGGAGTAGCGTTATGAAAGGCGGCTAGTGTGCTATGACTCCGTCCTGTTAGAACTAGAAGTGGTCCATGTCATTTTCAGTCATTTCCGGAAACACAAAGTCACGCAGCATCGCTCTGTAGCGCACGCCATTAATCGTAATGGCTTTGACAGCCTCGTTCTCGTAAAATACGGCCCGATAATTTTTTTTTGCCTATACGCAGCTCCAAACTGTCACTGTTTGACCATGGAGAGGCTCCTTGAATATCTCACAAGGATTCTCATCGGCCCAAAAGTGGCAGTTTTGCTGATTAATCGCGCCATTCAATGTGAAATGAGCTTCATCGCTCATGATGATTTTGAACAAAACTCACCATCACCATGGAGCATGTTTTCGACGAAATGTTAGGTATTAGTTGATTCATGGCACAAAATAGACTGCTGTCAGCCTGTGAACCTTTATGACAAACGCAATGAAAAGCTACAAGACTAAAAGATATTATGCACGCAGAACTAGATGTGCTAACTGGACTACTGGCGATTTTCTACGCTTCAGAGAAACTCATATAGCAACACCCGGCGATATACGAGACATGAACTACCATACGTATAAATTGAAAGCGATCCACAGTAACACATATGTAGGTGATTAGCAGTCTGAAGATAGTTAATATGACATGATATAACTGGAAACTATTGTAAGGAATATTCACTTGGACGGTGGCTTCGAAATGAAAAGCGATACTGCCAATTCTACCCGCTTAATTCAGGAACTGCATGGTGAAAATGTTACGGGCAAAGTCATCATTACTTATGTTGAGGACCAAACACGCTAGGAATGTGGTGGCTACCAAATAGGAATCAGCTGACCTTCGTTAGGAAACCGGAGTTGCTTGCAAAAGCATTTGCTGCCAAGCCAACGAAACGTCACGTGCTAAGCGTATTTCAATAATTGACCCACTTGGTCTCGTTGAGCCATAATCATAGTGCAGCATATCTGGCGACCCGGAGTCGGCTGGGATAAGGCGTTCACCAGCAATAACGAAGACGATTGGGAACATTAGTTAAAGCCATGGTCCATGCCAGTGCGTATTTTTAGTCTATAATAATAAAATATCTATAAATGTATGTATTTATTTATTGAAGTCAACTAAAAGCAGCTGAATTAAAATTATAAATTTAAAATAGGAATTCAAACAAATTTAAATTTAAATCTAAATCTGGGGAATAAAAATATAAGAAAAATTGATTTATTTAAATCGATCCAACATTTGTTGCAAGGATTGGGGAAAACCCAGAAAAACCCAATCAGATCAATATATTAGTATATAAGTGTAGAATAAAGGAGTATTAGAATATAAACAGTAGACCATTTCTTACTTATATAATATCAGGAGCAATAGTATATAGAAGCATAGTATATTAAGTATTAATGTATGAGAGAATTAGTAAATAGGGCTTACACTGTTACTAATTAATATACTATTAGAAGTGATAGTGTATAAAAGTAGCAGTATAATGAAGAAAGGAAGTTAATTGTTTCTACTAAGATATAGAAAAAGAGAATATTTTAAGAAGAAAGAGAAGATGCATTTGAGATCACGTTGTGTAGATTATTATAATTAACACATAAAGCGTGGAAAGAGCTGTGTAATGCGTAATCTGTTGTGCATGTAGGAAGGGATAATGGGGTAACGTTCCTAGTAAAACGACGAGGCAGACTCAATATTGCCTATAATCAGTTTGTGTAGAAAAACAGCATTAAGAGTTTTTCTACGATTAACTAGTGAAGGAAGATTTATAAGAAGAAGCCTACTGGAGTATGACGGTAGACGAAGATTGGGGTCCCAGTTTAGTCCACGTAAAGCGAACACCACGAATTGCTTTTGTACGGATTCAATTCGATCCTGGGTGGCACAATACTGAGGGCACCAGACGCACGAACAGTACTCCAGAATCGGCCGAACAAGAGAAATGTAAAGGATTTAGTGGTAAAAGGATCATTGAATTCCTGTGAACAACGTTTAACAAATCCAAGTACTCCCTTGGCTTCATTCGTGATAGAAGAGATATGCAAATTTAACCGTGGACATACGTTGCAATGGAATATTGTGAATCGTATAGGATCCTAAAGAGGGTCTAACGCGACTAAATGTCATAAACATACGTTATGCACTATTCAGATGCAATTTATTGGTCAAACACCAGCGTTGCAAAGCATTCAAATCCTCTTGCAAATAGTTTTGAGTGTGATGTATGAACAGATAAGCTTAACATCATCTGCATACATGCGACAATGGGAATGAGAAAGGGTGGTAGGTAAATCATTAATAAATAGAGTGAATAAAAGGGGTCCTAAATGATTACTTTGAGGTATACCAGAAGTGACAGAAATTGGCCTCGAAGTAGAAGACCTCAGTAACACGTTTTGGGTTCTATCTTTCAAATACGAGGAAATCGAATATAATAAGGAGGGTGGGAAACCTATGCAATCCGGCTCAAAGATAAGAAAATTATGATTGACAGAGTCAAAAGCTGTACTAAAATCCGTGTAAATAACATCGAATTGACTTTTTTTTAAAAATGCATCATTTACCAAAGTGGTGAATTCCAGTAAATTGGTCACAGTGGAACGACCTTGTACAAAGCCATGTTGGGCAGGAGATATAATTGATTTACAGCAATGCTGTAAATTAGAAACAAGAATCTTTTCAAAAAAATTTAGGAATTGCAGATAACTAGATTGAATCTTATCAGAATCGTTGTTAGCTTTCTCTAGCCCTAGAAAAAAAGAAGAAGGTAAAATTGAACATTTTCCTTTCAAATTTATAAAATTGTAAAACTACTTAAAATCGTGAGAAAACTGTATATTACAATGAACAAGATAATTTTCGTAACATACAGAGTTTAGTAGGGCAAAGTTTGACTTGGCAACAGAATATTTGTACCAATCAATACTAGAGCCAGTTTTCTTGTACTTTTTAAAGTGTTTAGACTTAACATTTTTTAAGTACGAAAGTCAGCGAGAAATCCCAGGGGGCTTTCAAAGATTTAACGACGGGATGAAGTTAGGGATACAAACATCCAAGAGTGATTTTGTGTCATAAAAAGTGCCAAGGGCAATATGAATATCATTGACTCTATTAAGAAAAGACCAGTCAGTTGCAAGAATAAGATCATTAAGTAGGGAGTAATTACCCCTACAAAAGCAACGACGTGGTACTTGCTGGTACAAAATAAAACAAAAGGAGAGTAAAATAAAATAACAGCGAGTGTCACTCAAATTAAGCGCACAGCAAAAACTTAAAGACAAAAACAAACACTTCTCTAGAGCGACAAAAGAAATATTGCTGTAAATATTAGCGATCACGGCTTAACCAAGAGAGCGAGACAGCAACAACAACAAACGGTCATAGCGCAGTCCACAATAAAGCGAAAAACGCAATCAAAACAAAACAAACAGTTGCACTAGGTAGTTGCACTAGGAATAACAAAAATATAAAACCAAAAGGTTACGTAATTGCACAGCAGATTAAACAAAACACGAACAATTACCAACCTTTATTTAAAAAATTTAATTTTATTAACTATAAAAAATAGTAAAGACGCTCAAAAATATCACGAATATTCAAGTTTGGCACAGAGGAATAAAAAACGCGTCCTTACACAACGAGCTCTCAATTGCAATTGCAATTGCCTCACCCGTACCAATTTATTAAACTAGAGCGGTTGTGATCGGCACAATGACGCGTACTGGAATAATTACGACCTTTATACAAGAAATCTTGCGAAAGGCCACTTCACAGTCTCTTGCAGTTAATATGTGACGAAGGAGCAGACTCTGTATGTATACGCGTTTGTCAGAAGGTTTGTGCAACCGTAACAGCTCGATGCAAAAGTGCTCTTACCTTGACAAGATGGACATTCTAAGAATCAAAGGACGAATTGATGCAATACAAGGCAAAGAAATCACCGTGAAGCGCCCTTTTATCCTACCAAGTCGTCCTAGCGTATAATATCTGTTAAGTCGTAAGTACGCCCAGCCAGTGCAGGCGGTCGTGGACTATTTTGGTCGTAACAATGTATCCTTTGAACAAAGCGGAGAGAAAATGTGGTGTGTGTTGTTTACATGCCTTACAGCAGTGTCACTGTCCATTTTTTTGTATGTATCCTAAAATGATTTATCACCTGGCGCTGCGTACCAACGATTATGATATCCAAAAAGGGAAACATCTTTCGGAGCGTCAGTTCTAAAGGAGGAGATCGAGCGCGACCTTGGAATTCAACTTTATTCTACCAGGTTCCCTACATATGAGTGGCAACTGAAAACGCCTGGTGCGATCCACTAAATCTTCACTGTTTCGTTGCGAATATGGAGAAAATTTAGCGCGCGCCTGTATTAATATATCTTGCGGGATTACTGCAACTTTAATCGGCAATTCCCTTTTTGTCCTGTTATATTTCATCTCGCTGGCACCTAAAGAAGCTTAAGGCTGCAGTTGTACGATTGAGTTGTGCTTGTGACTGGCTGCGTCATTGCCAAAAAATAGATCGACTAGACAAGTCGTTAAATAAGCAATGGCGCGGACATAGTACAATTGTAAGTCATCAATTACCAAAAATTTGAAATTGTGTAAATAAATTTGACGTCGTTGCACGCGAGAACGACAAATAAACTTATGCACATAACGCTTGCTTTTACTTTATATTCCACATTATTACAAGCACCTTCTTAACTCATTCGGAAAATTAAATTTATTTCAAAAGACTATTAATTTTCTGTACCCAGTCAAGAAATCCAAAATAGTAAATTAATTGGATCCTGTATTACAAATTCAAAGCACCCCTTCATTAGTATTATACTTTTATTTAAACTGTGAACTTTAAAGATATAACATATAAGTCATTCAACCAATATGATATAATATGAGACTCCAAGACTGAAATACAAATTTTCCGCCGCAATTAAGTAATACTCTTTTGCACGGATTAATTTATATAATAATTTTCATAAGAATAATAATTGTCGTTTTAATATTTTATAACTAGAAATTAGGATGAAAAGATGATAAGTCCATTAATGTTAAGAACTTAAAAAAAAACCCTTTTTCCAAAAAAAAAAAGAAAATACCGCTAAACTCATTTAAAAAAAAATAAAAAGAACCTTTCGTATAAAAGAAAGAATTGCCGGGAACTGACTGAAAAAGATAGAAACTTGTGATTGGTTATCGCAAAAATTAAAAAAAATTAGTTAAAATAAAAATAAACCGTTAGCAAATTACTTTCCATTCAAAGCAAAGAAGACGTTCCTGACCTATTAAGATGACACAAATATATTGTAGTAAAGTAGTTTATAAAGCTGCATTAAACTATTTTGTTTAATAAAAGTTTGAAAAACTTGCAGGTTGTTTCGTGCAAATGTATAAGGGGTACGGTGACTTCCGTGACATACTGTATATCGTTCTCTAATAATATGTATATACTCGTGCATAAGTCTACAAAATCGACTCAAAGCTATCACGTTCATACAAATGATGCTCGAATGATGCTCTCTTTAAATATAGAATGCTCTCTCTTTATATAACGGAATGTTATTGTATTCTCCTTTATGAAGTATCGGACATTTTTTATTCTCCAACATAATTTCGCTTATGTTCAAGTTAACCATGTTTTGTTGATGACATATACAAACTCGTATAACTTCTCGAATGATAGTGGTGTCCGTATATTGTGGAGCATTCAGCCACGGTATAATTAAGCAATCGCGCTAAACCGTTTACCACCATATCCCAGTTTTGCATAATTTGTACGCAATGGCTTATATAATATAAGTTTCAACGGAATAATTGAGCTTTAACAAGTATAATAAACAATCAATACAATGCAAAAAACTCATTTATATTCGTTTTGCTTTTATATACTATAGACTATAGACCTGTGCTTTGTCGTAGACGGTTGTGTTTATCTGTGCTCGTGGTATATTTTTTTTTATTTTGTTTATTTGTGTTAAAAAACTTAATTTTTTTCCTTATACAACTATTTTATTTAGTGCGATACATCGTCCGCCTATTTGTATTACTATTTCAAGTGCTAATTTTTCTGTAAGTTTTGTTTTTGCTTTTCTGTTTTAGTGTCGGTGCACTCTCGCGCAAACGCTAGTTGTTGTTACTGTCAGTTAGCTTGCTCAATAACAGTTCCGTCTTAGCGCTCTTTCTTATTTGCATGCATTTAAGCATACTAACACTGTTTGTTGTAGTTGCTTTTTTTCTCGTTCTTGTGCTAACTGCATTGCTTGCGTCCTAGCGCTAGTAGTTTTTGTTTGATTTTGAGTATTCGTGCATTAGTTTTGTTTCTTGTTTTTCCCTTTCTTGTGCAGGGCATTTGTTATTTTAGACTCATTTTCTATTATTTTTTTCTCTTTAATTTTCATTTCATTTATAATTATGTCGGTCTGCTGCATTAAAAATTGTAAACATCAGTCCGACTCCAAGGCCGAACTAATTTATTATTGGTTGTGTGACAATATAGCACATGGTAAATGTGCTGGTTATGCAACCAAAGTGAAGGATTATATTTCCAGTAAGTCTGAACTTAGGTGGTGTTGCGAGTCTTGTCGCGAGCTGAATTAAATTTGCAAAAATTCCTGAGGCAGACAAGACAGGGCTTTAATACCCTTCGAGCAGCATTTACCAAACTACATGGTGATTTCCAGAGCTTTGATGATAATTTTAATAATTTAAAATTGTCATCCATGCCACCTGAGCCGAAGAGTGTAATGCTGTCTACACCAGTCTCTTCGGCGACACCACAATTTTTAACTCCTCACCTTTCGCCTACACCTTGTCCGAATTCCCAAAATTATTCAGATACTGTCGAGCCTACGAGTTATTATTCGCCTGCTCCTATTAGGGGATCGAGCGAGATTGCAACTGATTCGTCGGTCAGCAACACTGCTCTTAGTTCTCCCAAGGCATTGTCCGTATCTATTCCCCTTCATGCAATTAGGGCTGCTAAGCCTCTAATAGCTGTCCCAATTAATAAACAAATTTTTATCTCTAGGCTTGCCCCTGACATTTCGATTGATGATGTTAAGTCCTACTTTCAATCGAAATCAAAACTATCTGATTTATCTGTTAATAATTTTAAAAATTTTAAATTTAAATTAAGTTATGCCAGAGAAAACCTTCTGGCCAAATGACTTCATTATAAAAGAGTTTGAGTCAAGTAGAAGAAATCGGCCTCCGATTGCTCTGCTTTCTTCATCTACTTCATCCTCATCTTTTAACAATGTAGCAAAAAACTAACACTTTCCATAACTTTTCAGAATGTTAGAGGGCTTAACTCTAAACTTAATAAGTTTTATGTAGATAGTTTTCCTTTGATGCTAACATTATTATCTTTACTGAAACCTGGCTAAAGCCCTATAGGAGGTGGTGTCCTTATTGCTGTAGACTCTGATCTTCTATCAGAATCTATTTTTTCTCCTTGCCTAACTAACATTGAATTGGTTGCCGTTAAAATTATATATAAAAATGTTTCTATATATATAGCGTGCTCTTATATTCCGCCACAGTCCGATTTATCTGTATACCTAGAGCATATTTCTGCTATTGAGTCCATTTCGTTACTACTTTCTAGTAGTGATTACCTCTTTGTATTTGGTGACTTTAATTTGCCGGATGTGGTATGGTCTGATTCTCCAAGTGTTTTGATGCCATCCACATCTCACGAATTTATCAATTCGCTTTTAGAGATGTCTCTCTCTCAAATTAATCCGGTTTGAAACTGTAATGGTCGTCTACTTGACCTTATTTTTGCATCGGATCCTTTTTCTAGTACTGTGATACAAACTTGTCCTTTAGTTGTCCCCGAAGACCCCTATCATCCTACTTGAGACTTAGTTTTTGAACTGCCTACATGTGAGCATATTTGTTCTATTAACCCGGTCGTTAAATCACGCTGTTTTCGTAAAACAGATTTTATAAAACTTAATTCATTAATTTTAGAAACAAACTGGTCGCAACTGTACTCTTGTACTGACATTAACAGTGCTACTTCAATCTTTTATAATATTATAAAATCCCTTTTTTACCAATGCGTTCCAGATGAGCTTCCCAGGAGAACTAATAGACCTCCTTGGTTCTCTAAAGAATTGGCAATGCTTAAAAATGTGAAGTCTTGATATTATAAAAGATTTAAGAGCTCGAATAATCCTTCAGATTTTTCTCGTTATGTTATCGCTAGAACAAATTTTGTTGTTTGTAATTCGCGTTGTTACAATAGTTACCTAATTCGTTGTCGTTTGCAATTTGCTCAGAATACTATGCAGTTCTACAACTTTGTCAATACTAAACGAAAAACTTCCTTATTGCCCTCATCTGTTTCTTATGAAGACAAAAAAGCAAATACTGATCAGGCTTCAGCCGATCTTTTTGCAGAATTCTTCCAAACTACTTATTCATCTTCTAACTTTCCTCCAAATTCCCCTTATCCGTATACCTTGCCGAAATCTAACTGCATTTTTAGTCCTGTGATCCTGGAAAGTTCGTTACTTAATGAACTTAACTTAATCAAGCCAAGTTATTCACCAGGCCAAGATGGAGTACCAGGATGTGTACTTAGGTACTGTGCTGATTCTCTATGTAAGCTCTTGCTTAAATTATTCGAATTGTCTGTTAACTCGTGCTCTTTCCCAACCATTTGGAAGGAATCATTTATAATTCCTCTTCACAAAAATGGTTCAAAGTCTGATGTTGAAAACTATAGGGGTATTTCCAAATTATCCGCGATGCCTAAAGTGTTTGAAAAGCTGATAACATCTCAACTACAACACTCATGTAGCTCTATCATTTCACCCTGCCAACATGGTTTTATGAAATCGATTTCAGAACAAAAAGCAGACTGACGTAATTTACACAGATTACAGCAAGGCTTTCGATTCCGTTAACCACTATCTCTTGCTTAAAAAACTTGGTACTATTGGTTTTCCACACAGCCTGCTTATGTGGATTTCCGAATATCTTTCTTGTAGAACCCACAAAGTTCTTTTTAATACCACACTGTCTAAGCCTGTCTTTGTTACCTCTGGTGTACCCCAGGGTAGCCACCTTGGGCCTTAACATAACAAGGCGACTCAATCTCTTGGATTTATCAAACGATGGTCTAAGGAATTCGACGACCCGTCGCATGATGATGGGAGTTCTGTTTTTACATAAATTAATAATTGGCAAAATTGACTCATCTCTGCTATTGAGCCAAATTAACTTTTCTGTACCTTTGAGACGTACTCGTAACTTCAGACCACTTTCTCTAAATACTTGTAATACTTACTTTTCTCAGAACTAACCTTTTCGAGTTCCCTGTGTTGACTATAACAGACTATTTCGAGTCTTCAACTCAGAGTCCTCTTTTGATACGATTAAATACCATATCCTTAACTTTTAAGCACGTAGTAACTTGCACTAATTTACTTTACTAATCATAGTGATCTGATTGGGTTTTTCTGGGTTTTTCCCAATCCTCGCAACAAATGTTGGATCATTTAATATTGTCATTTTGAACACCCCCGATATTTACTTAAATTTTTTACTCAAATACTTCATTTTAAATTTAAATTAAATGTTTTCAGTTTTAATTTATATTAAAAATTGTATTGTTACTCTCAAATTTTTGTCGACTGTTAATAGTTGACATTAAATAAATAAATATATAAATAAGTAGATAAATAAATAAATAAATAAATAAATAAATAAATAAATAAATAAATAAATAAATAAATAAATAAATAAATAAATAAATAAATAAATAAATAAATAAATAAATAAATAAATAAATAAATAAATAAATAAATAAATAAATAAATAAATAAATAAATAAATAAATAAATAAATAAATAAATAAATAAATAAATAAATAAATAAATAAATAAATAAATAAATAAATAAATAAATAAATAAATAAATAAATAAATAAATAAATAAAGAAATAAAGAAATAAATAAATAAATAAATAAATAAATAAATAAATAAATATTTACTTTTTCAGTAAATAACACAAGTACACACGGTTCTGGTTCTGAGATACTAAACGCTGTATAAGGGGGCAAATTGGGGCCTAAATCCAAATCAACAGCCTGTTTTTTAAAATTTGTTTAAAATTTTCGAAATATTCAATAAATTCATTATTTTTTAACCATTAACGAGCATTTATTGAATTAAAAGTATAAATAAAAATGAAATGTGGTTGAGCTATGTGTTCTATACTGTTTAGGATTTGTTTCACGCATTAGGGCCCAACAGTAGTCATTCATCATGCCAAAAAACTTGAAATTTGCTAGTTCGTTGCTGGACGTCAAGCTTCTTCGATAACCCTTCCAGTTAATAATTTCCACAGAAAAGCCATAAATAAAACGAAAACTTTGGCATAATATGATGACTTCATCAGCCACATATATTATTATATATCATACCATATCCTATACTCCACATAAAAGTCCTGAAAAATGGTGCGAGAGCTTAATAAGATAATGACTACCCACAAGCCAGTTGGTGTATCGCACGTTTTACCAAAGGTGCCGCTGGATTTGTTCCATAAGTGACAGTGTCAAGGTTTTAAATTTTCACCTTACCTGTAGAGGAGATATTTCCTCCAGATCCCGTCTCGACACACATACTGCGCGGGTGTATGTATTCGATCCACCTTATGTTTGTCTCTATGCTTCTTGTGCACAAATAGCTGGGAACCGAAACAGTTTGCTTAAATGTGTGCGTTTGGCATCAAGGACTGGAAACCAATAAAATACCACGTCGGGTTCACCAATGTCGAACCTTTTCGATAACATTTTAAGTTTATAAAATCTAAAAAAACAACTTGAGTTGAAGCAGTCTGAAGTTTAGTCTGTGCACTGTATTGGTACAATTTGTTCTCGCTGAAAAAAACAGGTGAAGTGACGAAACGAAATTAGGCTTGCGTTAGAGAGATAAAGCGAACTTGCAAACGAACACTACACAGAATGTAAGAACTAGCAAATTTTGTGTGCGAAAGCGTTAATCAGTGCAAATGCCCGCAGCTATTGGGCTCAATGCCCAAGAAAAAACGAGCGCACATATGTTAAGCTTTTTAAATTAAGTTATCTGCAGATAGTTGCAATTAAGCTCTCAACAAGTGCTGACGTGTGTTTTTGCAGAGTGGATTGTATTCGTCGAGTCTAGCGTTACCGTTACTTTTGACTTCACATTGTCGTAATTGTTTGACGAATCACTCCATTCCTTCTTATTGTGT
This sequence comes from Hirtodrosophila trivittata, assembly GCA_035045065.1. Lineage (NCBI taxonomy): Eukaryota > Metazoa > Arthropoda > Insecta > Diptera > Drosophilidae > Hirtodrosophila > Hirtodrosophila trivittata. The sequence goes on from JAWNNK010000869.1 coordinate 231,133, forward strand.
CATTTCCGTAGTCAGGCCTGAAAATTGCTGTTTATCAACTGCAACTAAAAAGCAATATCACCAATAAGCAGAGTTAGCTCCTCTTCTTCCCTCTTGTAATTAATCTGCATGAATGGAGACGGCTTCTTTTCCCCGCTAGAAGTCGGCTTTGACCCAAATTTGGTCACCACATCCAGCTGTCTTTACCTATGCTCAGATCCTAGTGCGATCAAAATTCTTTAAAATGTTCCAAAGCTAACACTTATCCTAGACTCTTCAGAAAGAGCTCAAGTCATTCACTTTTTCGAACCTGAATTTATGAAGCAGTTTATCCCATCGTTTCTTCAAACACTAAAGAGGACACGGTTGAGAAATTAGCTCAAAAAATTTGCACAGTAGCTGAGCAAGCCTGCAACGAGATCATCTGCTTTCATTCCATGAAAAGAGCTGGTCTCCAAAAATCCGTGGTTGCTGAGGAAGGAATGCTGAGAAGACTCTGGCATCTCTCACGAAACCCCCTTGATAAATCAGCTTTAAATTATGCGGCCAAGATACTGAAAAAACTGCTGTACTTCTTGCGAACACATTCTTTGGATGAATATTTAATCTCAGCCGAACCAAAGTGCGAGCCACACAACCTTTGGAGAGTAACCATATACGTCACCAATAACAACACCAATAGATTTTTTCCAGTGCTAGATGAGTTGGAGTGGTTAGCTGACCATTAGTTTAGTTTTCGAAAAAGACACGACACGGTCACAGACGCTTGCAAAACCAAAAAATATTGCTCGGCTGTGTTTATTGAGGGAATGCAGGTTTTTGATAAAGTTTGGCGCCAATGGCGGCTGTTTAAACTAAGAAGAATGCCGCCAATTTACTATTGTATTATTATATATTTTAGGGGTCATACCTTTCTTAAAGGTCGTATCGTGTGCGCTTTGAGGTTAAGTACTCTAACATTACTGCGATCAATGCCAATGTTTCTCAAAGTAGTGCCTTAGCACTTATCTAGTACACTTTATTTACCGCTTATATAAAACTCAGTTACCAGGATCTTCCAGCTATAGCATACGTAGGCAATACCGCCTTCTTGGCTTTATCTTATACTACGGAAGAAGGTGAGGCATTACTCTAAGCGCAGCTTCATGTGCTCAAACTGGCTGGAAGAATGAAATATACAGGTGAACGCGGATAAATTTACACACGTTACTTTTGCAACGAGATATGGAACATGCCGTCAAGTGACTTTGTACAGCTCGCCTATTCTTCACGCAACTGACGTGATATATTTATAATAGGATTGACAATGAATCGGCGGCTCACATTGAGGCCCCACAGATGTTCTAAAAGATGCCTCATGCAATATTGAATTTTTAAAATAATGAGACTATAACTAAATCCTAACTTGCTTTTGTACAAAACTCTTATAAAGCCAACTGGGACTTACGCAATACCAAATTTCCAAAGCACCATTATTTGCGACTAAAGATATTAAATCTGCCACTGGCATAAGTTCGGGTTATGAAGACATTGTTAAAGCTAGTACAAAACATATCAATAGAAAAAGCAATCAGGACAACTTGATAACAGTTTAGACATAAAACGCTTAAAAAGACTACATATTCTAGATGCTCTATTTAGACCAACCCAATTAAGTTATAGCTCTAAGTTATGTTTACGATCTCATCATACTGCGTATATTAAGCGTCTTTATTTTTTATTAAGCATGTTTAAAGCATTTTGAATTAAGCAAACTGTTAATTTACAAGCCAATGAATTGTTAAAAAATTATGGCTGTGTCCATTGCAACAGTTTTAAATGAACCAAAACAGATTAAATAAATCAAGAAGAAAAAATTTGCGCTATTTGTGGTTTTAGCTGCCGCTGCGAAAATCCTCGTATTAGACTCTAGCTACCGTCTGAACTATTCGGACAAGCGAGCACTTCAAAGACCAAAGATTCCTGTTAAGTATTATGCACATAATAACGTGAAGCTCATTTGAAGTATTTTTAATTTAATCGTCTCCAGAAGAGCTTCTGCACGTAAGTAACACGCTTGCATGATCAAACCGATAAGTAAGAAGATGACCTAGAGTCAAGATCAGAGGGATTTTCTGAAAGTGGAGTAAGAGGTCAATTATTGCCTGAATTTGGTATACCAGTGTGTCCAGCTGTCAGTGTCAGTCAAAATCGAGAAGGGATACACCAACCCAGCTGTGCAAATTTTGCAAGGCTATTATTACTGCCGTCTGCCAATGATCTCCAATATGCGGTGTACTGGTATGAAGCGCAAATCGATATAGTTTCCGAGACAATAAGCACGCATTTACTCTCGTAGCGCCTCCAACTTATTATTATTTCCAACGAATTTAGTGGCATTATCGAATCAGGTGCATTTTGGTGAGGTAACGTTCGACAAGACCATTACTAGCTTCGTCTAGACTGTCTTAATTCAAAGCAAACAAAGACGTTGATGTAGCACTTTTAAGGAGATATAGTGTGCACGTCAGTCTCGTAGTCTTGTAGCAAAGTGGGACACAGTACTCTACACCGGTTACGGTAAACGGCCTGGAATCTAGCATGTAATTCTTTTGCAAATGAGCCATTATATGCTTAAGAAGCCTAGGCCTGGCTATGCACCATATGATGCATATTCTAACCACCTGTTGTCCAGAACTGCAACCAGATTGACTGCCGACCTTCATAGCATTGAATTTCTATGGCTAACGCAAATCAAACCGAAATGCTCTCGAAGGGAGCCAGCGATATAATGCTGTTTGACGATGACAGAACATGATGCCTGACTTACTGCTATAAATATGTCTTACATATCCGAAAATGCGGTGCATGATGGCTTTTGTATTGATGTATCTAATCGGCAGAGTAATATTGCCCCTACTATTCGACGCTAGTAGGACTTCGTGATGAATTTCTGAGTGCGTAATCTCGGCTAATCTCTGTTTTGGCCAGATGCTTCCTTCTTCTTATAAAAACGCTGGATGGGAAGAGCTCTCTTGGTGCAGCTCGTTTCGACAATATATCGGCCGAATCCTTGTTTGTTAGCAGATAATGTCACTCCATGCTAGCAGTAGGATACAGAATGACACAAATACTGTTGTCAAAGATGACGGGTACGGCTCCTTTTTTAAGCCATGAAAGCACACAGTACACATTTGTATCTGACGAGAAATAAAACTCTAAGTAAAACAGTTCCATTTTTGTGATTTCATGACCAAATTGAGCGAGTGCTCTGCTGCACTGAGCTCCTGCTGGGCAGAAAGGGGAGATTTCAAACACAGTTTGAACTTAACTGTATGTAATAGTCATTATATGAACGAGTATAAATGCAGGCAACATATGCTTCGAGGTTAGCAACACAAAACGCATGACATCAGCAAAATCACTGTATAGCGAAGTTCAGGTAGTGAGTATGACTAAAGCTTCCCGTTCCAGTGTATTGTGTCTCTTCTCATGCTCTGCAAAAGAATTTTGCCCTTGGTCAATCAGGCCGAGCGTTTCGTAGTATCGTGCGATGGTTGCCAACACCAGTTTGTGTGCTTTCCAATACCAATTTATGGTGGAAGGTAATTAAGCTTTTCATTTCGTGGCTCGCAGACATGCTTAAGCATCTTTAGTATGTCGCTGCCATAATAAACTTGAGAAAGCTTCTCGGTCAACTACTGGAACGACATTAAGGACGAACATCAGAATCTAGGTATTCAGCATCAGTTTCTGAAGTAAAAGTTGCTCTTAGCAAGTAGTCCAGTGATCAAATTGTACCATATTCTTAAGTCAAACTTGCCCGTAGCAAGAATTTGCTGATCTGCTGCATGAGATAGTGCACCAGCGATAATCTTTTCCACGTAACCGTCTCGAAAATGG
>JAWNNK010000870.1:0-115364 GCA_035045065.1 Hirtodrosophila trivittata
GCGCCGACGATAAAACAGAAAAACAAAGACAAAACTTACAGAATTAGATATTAATATTATTATTAAACGAGTTAAAATAATCTTTAACCACTTGAAATTTTATGTAAAGCGCTAACGACGTAAAGCACTAACTAAAAATAGTTTTACGAGGTAAAAACATTATTTATTTTAACACAAATAAACAAGATATATCACGAACACAGATATTCACAACCGTCTACGACAAAGCACAAGACAAGTGGTCTTGAACACGTCAATAGAAAAAAAAGCTGGCCTGATCACATTTTATAAATACACATAAATCACATTTAATAAATACTTCTGATTTTTTTTAATAATGATTTTAGAACCAATATGCCAATTTTTTTCTAACAAAACAAAAACAATAAGAACACATACAATTATAGTTAAGCTACATTCAATTACAAACTATATTTACAATTAAAAAAAAAAAATAGTAGTAAAATAAAATATATATAAAAAATTATGAAGTGCTAAATGCTATTAATATAAATTTAGACTAACTACATTATTCGTAATTACGTTTTCCTTCGAAAAAGGAGATGTAGCATGTACATATAACGGGAAAGCACTGTTACACCAAATTGCAATGTTTACGTAGGAAACATAAAGTAAAGTAAACATAAAGTTTGCTCAATGACCCAAAACACTCTTCAAGTCCACTTGTTATAGGGTACTTCACTAATGTGAAAGTCACCAACCTAGCATATTTATGCCGATGGCGCAATTGAGAAATGCCACTTGTCTCACTTCTCTTTCTCCGTTATAGTTAGCGGCCAAGTATATAAGTAAATACATAAGATAGCCTCTCCGTTGCCGACGTCACCCACAACGCAGCCACACGGCTATAAGGTAAGTCCAAAAATGTTATAGACATAAGATTCGTTATCAATAAAGAAGCAAAAGGCTAAACGACGGCTTTTCATAATTAAACATTAATGAGTTCACAACAATATTGTGTTAGCCAATTTTCATTAACAAGTATGGTGGTAAATATGATATCTTTACTCACAGAGGTATTGCAAAATTGTCTGCTATATCAAAGAAGTTTGGAAATATTATTACGAAAAATTTGCAACATCTCTATAAATCTGTTGTTTCCTCTTCCCAACATGGCTTTGGAATCCTCATCACTTATTCACGATGCGTTTCAACAGAAAATCCAAACTAACGCCATTTACACTGACGTCAATAAGGCATTTGACTCTGTACACCATGAGCTATTATTTGTTAAACTCAGTTGTATTGGGTTCCCTCTCTCTTTTGAGGGATTTTTCCCTCCTTGGATTTTTAATTACCTAAATGGTAGACAAAGGTATTGGTTTGGCGTAAGGCTGTTTTATCGTATCCCCAGCCAACCTTGATTATTTATTATTTAATTAAAATACATTATAATGTTTATCAAAAAACCTAAATTTATCCCTATTTCTATCATTAATTACATTTTTCGTAGCTTTTTGTATTTAATTCACTAATATTTGTTTTGTTTCTTCAACTTCACAAAAAAAAAATGCTTTTTAAATATACGGGACTAAAATGCTGTAGTATAGTGTAGTGCAAATAAAAAATACAATAATCAAATTTTCAGGGACGATAGCAAAATCATATTTCTTTGCTTAATGTTACGGCCACTGCCGACTTAGTGCAAACTGCACGGTCAAAAAAAAAAAAAAACAACAATTCCGGTAGGTGGTAGGTACCCTGCTTAAAGGTGCGTATGTATGTACATATGTAAAATTGTTTGAGTGTTTATCACAAGATAATCCGTTATTCTCTGCATCGGTCTGTTTAGTTTTTGATCCGCAACCAGACCAGACGATTATCAAAGAGAAAATCTTTGACAGACTTACTGCTTTGTATTTGGTTCCATCGAAGATTGATTTTCGGCAAGTTCCGTTGATCAGCTGTCAAAAAAAAAAAAGAATCATTAAGAGCACTCACTTAACAAGCTAACGACTGCTTGTTAGCACAGTATTTCACTTGTCTTTTCACTTCACTTTTCTAGTGTATAACATAATAATAAAACATGAACAAAAATAAACTTAAGGAAATAGCCGTTTCAATGTCAGACTTGATGTGCAAGTTAAGATAGTTTACTTAAGCATATTGTAATTACTCGGGTTTCCAACAGGGTGAAGATGTGCCCAGAATGGGTGTGGGAATCGTACCCGTAAAACGCTGACTATGCAGACTTACCCGTTTATAACATCCGCCGTGATAATATGAAGACGAGGCGCAAGCTCAGCATTACCGTGAACAATGTTCCCGGCTCTGCCAGCTATAAGTAAATTGTCTCAAAGATGAAGTGACAGAATAACGATTGAACTAAACTAACGCGGACATCTTTCTCTCCCGTTAACACGGTAAAATACTAATTTAAAATTCGCTAACGAGGAGTAAGGTAACTTGCCAAATTTGAATGCATGGCTCGGACACCCAACCTATACGGAGACTAAAGGGCCAGAAGAAAGGGCCATTTGGTCTGAACTCTGGCATTAGAATAATATAATATAATCACACATGTACTCATCTATATTAAATGATAGTCTATGGTGAATCTGCTCCAACCGATAAGTCATGCAGAGAGTGGTTTCGACGCTTCAAAAGTGGTGATTTTAGCGTTGAAGACAAAGACCGTCCTGGCCAACCCAAAAGTTTGAAGATGAGGATTTGGAGGCTATATTGGATCAAGATCGGTGCCAAATGCAAACTGAACTCGCAGAATCGTTGGGAGTGACTCAGCAAGCAATTTTCTTTCGGTTAAAACAATTGCGATTTATTCAAAGGCAAGGAAATTGAGTGCCGTACGAGTTGAAGCCGAGAGATGTCAATAGGCGATTTAAGCTTCGGAACTGCTTCTTGAAATACATCAAAGGGATTTTTGCACCGGATCGTGACTGGAGATGAAAAGTGGATATATTACGATAATCCCAAGAAGAAAAAATGCTATGCCAAGCCTGCTAAGCCCGTCCCATCATCGTCTACATCGACACCAAAGCAAAACATCCACGGTTCAAAGGTCATGGTCTGCATATGGTGGTGGTGTGATCTGCTATGAGCTGCTAAATTCAGGCGAAACCATTAATGCGGATAGTTATCGACTACAAATAATGCGTTTGAGCAGTGCATTGTATGAAAAACGGCCAGAAACGGCGGTAAGGCATGACAAGGTGATTTTGTAACATGACAAGGCTCGTTGCTATAAAGGTCAAAAATTACCTGAAAACGCTGAAATGGGAGGTCTTACCCCACCCGCCATATTCTCCAGACCTTGGTCCTTCCGACTACTGGCTTTTTCGACGGATGCAAAACGATTTGGGCGGCCACAGGTTCGTTTTTTTTTAAGAAATCAAAAAATGGCTCGATGATGGGATCGAGGCCAGAGAGGACTTATTTTTTCGAGATGGTATTCGAAAATTAGCAGAGAGATGGGAAAAAGTAGTCGCTTTCGACGGACAATACTTTGAATGATGTACTTTTTACTTTTTTCAATAAAAAAAACCAATTTTTTAAACACCAAAAAACGGACCTATCGATTCTACTACATATAAAATAAAAAAAAAGGAAATACTTATAAACAATATCACTCGCCCCAGGACACGACAAAATATGCCACACAGCCCTTAAATCTTTGCCAATAATGAGCTCCTCTTCATAACGTAAATATTTAATGCAATGATGAGGATGCATTACTTCCCGAAGACATGAAAGATAACCAGGATAACGATGATCCACAAACCGGGAAAACCAGAGGATCATCCCCAATCTTGCCGACCTATTGGTCTCATACCTTCTTTATCGAAGGTATGGGAACGTCTATTTGTCAGGTGAGTTACCGAACTCACAGACTATCGAAACGTCTTTCCTGAACACCAATTCTGGTTTCGGGCTGGTCATGGAACCTTTGAGCAAGTCCACAGGGTTGTCAATCGCATACTAAAGGCTTTCGATGACAAGGAGTACTGCACTGGCATATTCCTAGATGTACAGGAAGCTTTTTACAGCGTGCGGCACGCCGGACTCCTGGCCAAGATCATGGCGGTACTCCCAGCTCCATTCTACTTGATGTTACGCGCTTATCTTGATAAACGCCATTTTCAGGTTAAGGTCTGGGATAAATTCTTAAGCCTTACCCCGATGAGATCTGGGGTGTTGCAAGGAAGTGTGCGCGCGCTGCTTTTTTACTGCAACTTCACAGCAGACCTCTCGAAGCCAAACGAGGAGATCATGGCACCGGACAAAGTGGTCCAGGCAACTTACGCCGATGTCGTATTGTACAACTCAAACTGCGAGTACGACACAGCTGATGGCATACAAGAATACCGTGATCTAACCCAGTGTCTTTGAAGAATGTTTCTAATTTTAATAATTCCGATTTACAAGTATATTTAGAAATTTCTAAACTTGTCTTGTATTTTTTATAGCTTAATGAGGGCTAGCCTTAAGAAAAACATAATTAATGAAGGAGTCAAACTAAGTAGTCAATATCATGTGTTGACATTGCTGTGTTATGAACATATTATTCTTCTTTTAAAAGGTTGTCATTGATTATTCTATTATACAAGGTGTGTTCCAAAGTAAACAGGACTTTAAAAAAAAAAACAGAATAAATGGTTTTTTCGGCAAAATCAATTTATTTTATTCAAATAGTTTCCTTCTGCTTCAATACAGCTGTTTTGCACGATTCAAAAGCATGTCGAACGAGTGTTTTAGCTCGTTGGCCGGTATAGCCGCCAGTATGCCGGTGCAAGCCTTTTGAATGGGCTCTATGTCTGCATAACGCTTTCCTTTCATGGGCAAATGCATTTTTCCGAAAAGGAAGAAGTCGCAAGGTCTCATATCAGGTGAATACGGCGAGTGGTTAATGGTTTAAAATTGATTTTTGGTCAAATAATCGGTCACAAGCGTCGATCGATGAGACGGCGCATTATCGTGCAACATCATAAAAATCATAAAAACAAATCGGCATTGTCTTCACTTTTGAATTCTCCATGCGCGATTTTTTGGGTTTCGGCTCACCCGGTGGCTTCCATTCAGCACTTTGTCGTTTCGTTTCGGGATCATATTGGAAACATTATTGTAAGGGAAGTTTTTGACCTCTTTAATGATGTCCTTCGAATGTTGCATTCTGAGCAATTTTTGGTCGTCAGTCAATTTGTGCGGAACAAACCGTGCACACACCTTTCGTAAGCCCAAATGTTCGGTCAAAATGCGATAAATCGATGTTTTGGAGATGTTCAATTCTATTTTCATCAATGATGATTTCGGCTTATTTTTGATGAAAACACGCACAGTTTCGATGGAATTTTTGGTGATCACGAATTTTGATTGGCCCATATGTTGATCGTCATTTATGTCCTCACGACCACTTTGAAAACGTTGAGACCACTCGTGCACTCTGCTACGGGATAGGCAATCATCGCCATAAACTTGTTCCATCAATTGAAACGTTTCGGTAAAAGTTTTACCAATTTTAAAACAAAATTTAATGTTGACTTTTTGTTCGAAGCTCATTTTCGCATCGATAACACAAACATACTGACACTTTAAACGCAATAGCTTCACTTCCAGGGGCGCTAGATTCAAAAAGTCCTGTTTACTTTTGAAAGCACCTTGTAGAGTCCCCAAAAAGCTTTACTAAATATAGGATGAGTTTCTTGGCAGGTGGTCAGTCTTTTGGAATTAGTGAATTGATTTGGAAATTTTTTAACTCAGATGTCTATTATTAAGACCTTAACCTTATTATTCATTGGAAGATATGAGAGACCTTTATGGTATAACATATCTAGCATATTGGCACTTAAGTTGGGAGATAAAATCATTACAAATTATAAAATTACCCTGTATATTCGAGATTTTAAGTACAAGTATGTCAGATTTGAACAGGCTTTTACATGATTACTATCATTATTATTGCATACATATCCAGGGAAATACGCTGAGTTAATATTTATGTTATCATTTGAGTTAGTGTTAATTTGTATGCATACATTTCCAGATGAGCTTTAATATATGAATTTTGTTTGTGCTTTATTTTATTACCAACAATGATGGCAACACCACAACTTCTACTTTCCTTTCTTTCGTATCTGTAAATAAAATAGTGAGGTATGTACAGTGTGTCACTAAGGTCACCGTACAACCTAAACATTTGCACAAAACAACCTGTAACTTTGTCAAACTTTTAATAACCAAAAATGTTCTGATGCAGTTATATAAAATACTGTATTATCTTTAAAAAGAAAAAAGGGTCTTACTTTATTTCAGTCTAATTACATTGCCTAAAATCTAAAAATACCCAAAACATTCCGTCCACAAGAGTATACGTAGTCTCACTTGCCTGCACGGTCAGGCGTCAAAATTCATAATATTTGGTGTGCATTGCTTTAGTTGTACGTAACTTTTAATAGTTAATTGAGAGACTACTTTAAAATGTTCTCTTCCATTGGAACATATACAGGGTAGGCCATTTAAATTGGAAGCATTCGGTTTCGAAAAAAAAAAAAATTAATATTACAATTTTTTTTGTTCAATTAAAAATTATTTATTATAGTGTTCGGAAAAATGTTTGAATTAGTTTTTGAAAGTGATATCGCATAAATGGCCGCCATAACCTTTGGGTGCGAAATGTGCGCTTTTTTCGCATTTTCCATCACTTTTGCCAATGTATCGGCCGATATGGCTCTGATTTCGCGGCGTATGTTGGCTCTTACTTCAGCTAGTGTCCTTGGCTTGCTAACATGTACCTTGGATTTTAAATAGCCCCACAAAAAAAGTCTGGTGGCGTCAAATCTGGTGACCTCGGTGGCCAGTCAAAATCGCCTCTTGTCGATATGAGTCGTCCGGGGAACAATGGCCGCAATAAATCGATTGTTTGTTGTGCTGTATGGCATCCTGTTTAAACCATCCAAACCATTTTCCCGAACAATTGGGAGAACAAAATTATGGCTCGATAGCGATCGCCATTGACGGTTGTGGTGACTCCACGATTGGTTCGGTAAAAATACGGACCGAGGATCATATTCGCACAAACACCACACCAAACTGTGACCCTTTGGTCGTCTAGAGGCACTTCCTCAATAAATTGAGGGTTTTTTGTGGCATAAAATCGACAATTTTGTTTGTTTAGTGCTCCATTTAACGTGAAATGTGCTTCGTCTGACTTGATGATATTATTAATATTTTCCTCGGAACGTCTTGTTCGTTGTCTGGATGAGTGATTAGCATTATTAACATTGCCGGAGTTCATAAACTTAGCGTATAAACGTCTTATGGTGTTGTCACCGGGAGCACTTTTAACTTTTTTTTTTGCACGAAACGCACGCTTGGTTTTCACAATTGCGAAGTTATTTTGAAAATAATTGAAAATTGAAAAATTTCAGCGCGTTCTTTCGGAGTGCATTGCCCAATGGTAAAAATTGTCTTCGAATGACGCTTCCAACACAGTATGATACTTGTCGATCTCGCAGAGCTGTCAAATGTTACAGGGTTGCCTGATACTTCCAATTTCAATGGCCTTCCCTGTAGATTCATTTCAAATTAACTCTGTCAACAAAGCGCTAAGCTCTTCCGTTGAAAAGAGGTTTAATTCATTGTCTTCAGTATTTGATAAGGTATTGATATTTGGGAGCACATTTTTATAACTAATTAGCAGTTAGCATAGAAAAAGCGTTGTGCTGTACTGTAATGCTTTTGTTTACGAAATAAACAATATACAGTAAAATTTTAGCATCAGTACATTGTAAGCCCATGGCCATTAGCAAGGCTATGACAGTTTCATTAAGAAGCTTTTCCAGTCCAGACAATATTGCTTTGTACGGTATTGTAGATTTAGTTTCATATGAGTAAAACATACACTTACTTGTACATTCCTTGAACTAACAATCCATGTGATGTTCAAATATTTTAAGGACAATGGAGATGTTTAAATATAGTACTACTCGATTTTAATATTTTTCATTAGATCGTGGACAATTTTGATATTTTGTTTAAGTTTAGTTATAGGTAATGGATTAATAATGACTTCATCTGCAGCTAACACTTCACAAGTCATTATCATTATTGGTATTGTGATTTTTGTTTTCATCATCGAGGGTCTGTAAAGGGCGGAAATAATTGTTGTAATGATGCATTGGGCAGAAAGCAATTATTAAATTGTAGCATGTTAAAAGGTAATTGAAAATCAAACTAATATCATAGATTTACCTGTAGCGAGAGTGTATCACCGTATTCGTTGGAAGACAACTGTACGTGATAAGATTTAGTTAAAGACTGACCTAACGATATTTGTTTTGAAGCAAAACAAATCTCAAACAAGAAAAAGTGAGCTTGATATAAATGCAAAAATGCATGTGCTGGCACAGATTATTGTAATGATCGCGTACCAATTTTTTTGTTGCTGGTGCTAAAAGACAAAGAGAGGAAGAACGTGCAACACAAAAAAAATAATATTTAATTAGTAATCAGTAATTATCGGAATCTATCACTACAAGAAAAGTACTTGTAGTAGTCATCTGTTCAACACATAGATTGCATTAGAAAAAAAAGGTTTTTGGCAACGTGGAGACATTACTAGCAAACGCAACTATCCTATTTGATGTTTGTTAATCCCACGCTAAGTTCATTATATTGTGAAAATTGGTTCTCGTTTTTGCGCCATTAGGCTTAAGGTTTTATTTATATAAGTAAAGTAGTGCATCATGAATCTTATTTTAATTCTTATGGACATGGTATAATGCAGTATCTTCTGCAAATACTAGTGTTGTGCATCTTTTAAGGATGAGAATGTCATAGGTGTATATATTGTATTGTATAAGATTGGGCCAAGTACTGAGCCTTGAGCGACACCAGCAAATCAGAGCTTGTTGTTGGATTAAAATGTTTTTAAAGAGACGTAAAAGAACCTGTCAGATAGAAACTTGAGTTAAGATTTGGTAGAAAAAACGGGGTTTTGCATTAAACAAGCTTTTGGATAGAGTCAAAATGCCATACCGTGTTAAAAGCAGCTTCCATTTCGACCGATTGACTTTTCTGACCAACATTTTATTCAATGGAACTTGTAATAACTCAGGAGGATGTTTCGTCCAGATGGGGATAAACCTTGCTTTGATGAGGCGTTCCAAATAACCTTTGATAGATTTCATAACAGTCTCAAGTTTTTCTTTCTACTTTTAAGAACTTTTGGGTCTATGAGTTGGTATTATATACATACAGTTTCTTATTATTTATGCGCTCGAGATGATTCAATATAGTTCTGAAGATGGTTAGTGTAGTTCTAGACGAATATGTTTGAACGATGTTTCCATCATATATGAGAATTTCGGTATGAGTAGGGAATTTTTTAATATTGGTTGTCAAAAAAGCCCTGCGGTATTTTTATTGAATTTTCAATTGTTCATAAAATTTGTAACAATAGTGCGATTCAAGTCAAATATGCGCCGTTTTGTTCGATGACGCGTTCCCACGCATTCCAACTTCATAATGCCCCTCTTATAGAAGCTCGCTTCCCTATTGGCAAAAAACTCGGAAAGCCAATTTTCACAGGACTCTCTTGTGGCCAACTTCAGACTACCAAGGGCGTTCGCCATGGACAGAAACAGGTGGTAATCACTTGGTGCGAGATCCGACCTATAGGTGGATGCAAAATAAACTCCCATCCGAGCTCCCGGAGCTTCTGGCGCGTCACCAAAGATGTGTATGGCCTGGCGTTGTCCTGGTGGAACACTACACCCTTCCTGTTGGCCAATTCTGGACGCTTCTGGTCGATCGCCTGCTTCAAGCGGTCCAGTTGTAAGCAGTACAGGTCCGAACTGAGCGTTTGGCCATAGGGGAGCAGCTCATAGTGGATGATTCCCTGCCAATCCCACCAAACACACAGAAGAACCTTCCTGGCCGTCAATCCAGGCTCGACCACCGTCTGGGCCGCTTCACCGCTTTTCCACCACGACCGTTTGCGCCTTACGTTGTAGTAAGTGACCCACTTTTCATCGGCAGTCACCAAACGCTTCAAAAACGGGTCGATTTTGTTGCGATTCAGAAGCGATTCGCATGCCATCGACACGGTCAAAGATGTTTTTTTGCGTCAATTCGTGTGGCACTCATACATTGAGCTTCTTAGTGACTCCAAACTTCTTCAAATGGTTTATATTGACTCATGCCCAGGTCATGACCGATGCTACGGCTGCTACCATGCCGGTCTCCTTCGCCCAATTCAGCGATTTTATCGTAATTTTTGACGACAGGCCTTCCGGAGCGTGGCCCAACGTTGTGAGGTGCAAATGGAAACTGTATCGGGTCCATAAACTGCACAAAGTTTATTGGCGGCTTGAGATGCATTTTCGCCTTTATCGTAGTAGTACTGTAAAATATGCCGTATTTTCTCTTTATTTTGCTCCATGTTTGCGACGCTATTACTCACGAACGACTAAAAACAAACAACCATCAATCAAACACGTGTTAGCGCTTAAAAAAAGGGCTTTCCAAAAAGGTATAGCATGACCCGATGCGACGAATAAAACTAGAACTACTCTTACTACTATTATATAGATTATATAGATTGACATAAGTTGTCGGAAGAAAGATTAAAGTGCACAATAGGCACTAAGATATATCCACGTTAATCTAAGAGCAAAATATTAAGAGTGGATGATTTACTTTTATAATTTGGTATATAGGCATAGTCATTGGGATAAATTATGGCAAATTTAACTAATGTTGAAAGTTCTCACAAAATGTGAACAAATCCGTTAGCTCATGTGCAGTTTATTTCATCGCTGACTATACAACTACCAAAAATACGAAAATAACCTTTAAGCATTTCTTCCTTCCTTTGTTATAACCTCTCTGAGGCGATTTGCCATTGACATCACTAATTTTTTAACATAACCAGGGCCAAGTCCGGACTACTCGTGATGCAATATATTATAAAAGTAACAACGTTCAGCTTTTATTTAAAAAGTTTAAGATAACACGTATAGTTTACTTTTTATATAAAAACTTATATATAATTATTTTTGATTTTTTTATTATTTTAACAAATTTTAGCAGTCAAAAATAACTTTTTTAATAAAAATTAATAAATAAATTCAATAAAAATTATATATGTTACTGTCCCTGATTTTAAATGAACAATCTCAATTTATTAATTAATATCAATTAACTTACAATCTCAAGTAAAAGGTTTTAAGCGAACCACTCAAATAAGAGGTTCAAAAGAACTATTTGAACGCAGGACTCAATATAATTGGTTGCACATGGGACAAGGGATCAAATAAATGCTCCCAGCAGTACTGCCCGGTATCAATAAGCCAAACTAGCTTAATTTAATATTGAAACTATAAATAGCTATCATTACTTAAAAAGAGCCAATAATTTTGTATATTTCTATATCGTTGTTATATATTTAAGTGCTAATCATATGGGTTAATCACAGGCTTGCATACCACAATTTGAAGCATATGGATAAATGATAATACAGTACAACGAGACGAACACAATTCGAAATATCTTAAAGTACAATGTAGAGTGTGATGTAAATTGATCATTGTTATCTATGTATTTGCATGAGTTTGTCCTATTGTCTTAAGGGCTGTTGAAACATTACCCTATTTTTAAGTCATTAAGTTTTCTATCAAACATTTTGTGATGAACAAGCCACCAAATTGAATATAACAGTTTCGGACCCTCGGAACTAAGCGATCTGCTTTCTACAAATCAAAATCAATTGACATTTTATACTGATCTTTACATAACATAACATAAGAAATTTTCATACTCTTTGTTACTATTCATATTTGCTATCATTGTTTTAATCTATTAAAATGATTTCTTTACATATATTATTTGATTTTTTCTTCGGATTGTTTTAGAAGTGATTATTAGCCCCAAGCTAAGCCGCTTGGTGACATTGCTTCATACATCCCTTAATAAAATTGTTCGAGGTGCTTGACACAGATTTCATATATGTCATATAAATCAGAAATGTATTGTGATTTTTTTTCGCATTTATTTATTTTATTTTGTAATTTTCTTAATTGAAGATTATTATTTTTATCGTTTTTTTTAGTTGACCACAGATAAAGAATATATATATATATAAACCACAGAATTGATTTACGCAAGCACTTTTTGACAAATAAAACAAATTTAATTTCATGGTTCTTGGATAGATGTGTTCTTTAAAAAGAATATTCCAATCCTATTAAAACAGACTTTTTAGATATATCTCTGTTTTTGTTTCAATTAAGAAGCCAAAAAATAAGTTTCATAAGGTCTATGTGACTGATTTTTTTATGAATTATTTGTATTTTTTTTGCCATCCACACCCAAGCGGTATTTGAACCCAGGACCCCTCAGCAGGTTTCTGAAATCACACTGTCCAGAACTTAGTCACCGTATAAAACGTTACTTTTCTAGTTTTAAGTTGTAGGTAGTGCGTTAGGAACATTCTACGTTGCTATTCACATTATCGAATGCGTACTGCTGTTTTATTTTTATGTTTTACATATATAATAACGACCTGAAAAGACATTATTCAATGATTCAGATAAATTTATTGAAATTAAAAATATTGCTTTTAGAAATAATAGTGTTTTGAGTCGTGTAACATTTGATTGAATGCAAATATAAGAAAATCAGCGATTTAGTTCACTCGCTCACATCAAAGTTCATTTGAACTTTGTTTAAACGATTTGATACAACACAATGCTAATAGCCTATTTTGCAGTATGAATATGTAAGTAATTATTTTATGTATTTTCTGCCATCGCACCCCTATAAATTAGGTTGCTATGCACCAGTGAATGTAACAGTTACCTTATATACATATTTAGAAACTTCGTTTGTTTATTTAATATGTATATTGTTTTCATTGTTTTTTTACACCAATAATTGTAACATACATATGTTTATATATATATTTACATGAATGTATATGTCTTCAAAGTTTTAGAAACACAAACTTGCATACATTGTTAATAATAAATACGTTTTCTTTCAGATCGGACAATGCTATGAATAAATCATTTTAAAAACTATTATTCAATAACCCAACAACAAAAAATATAAAATTCATAGTCTAAGTAAACGATTTTAGTGGAACCCTTAAACTTACGATAAATATTAATGCGATGGACACCAACAATTCTACCGGACGGCGGCGGAACAATATGTGTGTTAACGCTGAAGATAATGCTCTTGATCAAATTACTAAAGAGGTAGGATTATGTTTGTATGTCGAAATATGTCTTCACAGATTGATTATATTCATATTTAAGTATTATACCCTTTACAAAAAAAAACAAGTGGGATATGACTTACCCTCTTACTGAAATTACCACGCAAATAAATAGACATACACACACACGCACACAAGCAAGGCTCTGCTTACGAATTCTGCTGCGAAGCCGGTTTTCGCTGCTCAGTGCTGTATCATTTTAAATTGATTCTTAATTAACTTTTGTGTTCTTCATCCGATAATAGTGAAATTTACGTCATAGATTATTAATAAATTAAAAAATATTTATGTATAATGTAGTTTACTTAGTTCAAAAAATCAAAAATATTGGAATAAAAATTTGTATGATTTGTGTCCGGTATTAAGTGGTTAATAGCAATATGATGAAGGAAACACATCAATAAATTTATTCAATAGATGCACACTAATTTAAACTAGTTGTGTTGCAATTTGTAAATTGTTCGAATTCCTGGTCGAATTATTATTTTCTGATAATAGTATAAAATCGAGAAAAGACCCACTATACAATCGTGTTTCCACACAAATCTGATTATTAAAAAATATTCCAATCCTATTAAAACAGACTTTTTAGATATCTCTCTTTTTTTGTTTCAATTAAGAAGCCAAAAAATAAGTTTCATAAGGTCTATGTGACTGATTTTTTTTATGAATTACTTCTGGGACCCCAATCTTCGTCTACCGTCATACTTCAGTAGGCTTATTCTTCTTAATCTTCCTTCTCTAGTTAATCGTAGTAAAACTCTTAATGCTATTTTTGAGTCTGCCTTCCTTTTAGGTCATCTTAGTTTTCCTATTCCTCGTCGTTGTACTAGGAACTATATCCCATTGTCCCTTCCTACATGCACAACAGATTACGCTTTACACAGCTCTTTCCACGCTTTATGTGTTAACTATAATAATCTACACAACGTGATCTCAAATGCATCTTCTCTTTCTTCTTTAAAATCTTCTCTTTTCCTATATCTTAGTAGAAACAATTAACCTTCTTTTTAGCTACATTTCTTCAATTTATCTTACTTCCTTTTATTTCTTCATTATACTGCTACTTTTATATACTATTCACTTCTAATAGTATATTTATTAGTAACAGTGTAAACCCTATTTACTAATCCTCTTATACATTAATACTTAATATACTATGCTTCTATATACTATTGCTCATAATAGTATACACGTAAGTAATAGTATATTGTCAATATCTTAATACTTCTTTATTCTACACTAATATACTAATATATTGATCTGATTGGGTTTTTCTGGGTTTTTTCCCAATCCTCGCAACAAACGTTGGATCATTTAATATTCTCATTTTGAACACCCCAGATATTAACTTTAATTTTTTACTTAAATATTTCGTTTTAAATTTAAATTATATAACTTCAGTTTTAATTTATATTGAAATTTATATTAATGTTACTTTCAAATTTTGGTCGACTGTTAATAGTTGACATTAAATAAATAAATATTGCAAATAAATAAATAGATATAAAAATATTATTTATTTATCCGAATAAAATAATAAATTTTTAACTTAAATAAGTTTGAACACAACGGTTTGATTGTGGAGGGCTAAGTATTTGGTACTAAATTAATCACACTTTGCATTATAGTTTGGCCTTTTTTTCTATGTTGACATGAAAACTTTAAGTTCAAATTTTGCATTGATTGTATTAAAGATTAAATCAATAAATCAATTTTATTTTAACTCATTAAAAAATGGGTAAAAATAATAAATGTTATAGAATGTATGTAACAGGCAGAAGAAAACATATTCGTAGCCATAGACTTTTATATACGTATATTTATGCTCAGGATTAATAGCTGAGTCGATCTATCCATGAGCTCAGAGAACGTGTCGATCTCAATGACTATAAGAGCTAGAATCACCAAATTTGATATATAGGTTTTTGTATTTCGTACGAAGATCAGATTTTTGTTCACTACCGCCTTCTATATGTCAAGCAGGGGACTTATTGACCGGTGCGATATATTGCAATTTGACATTATGCACATCGATATACGCTTTTCACTTTCTAAATTTTGCATTGGGATTTTATTCAGAGACAAAAACTTACATGAATATTCTTCGAAACGTGTTTGCTCACGAATCCGTTTTCACCCTGCAGTATGTTTGTGAGTGGGTTCGCGATTCAGGCAAAATCTTTTATAAAACATTTGTAGGAACTGGCCAGCCCCAAAAATGATCTGAACGCAAAGAGAGACTTTGGTTCTACGAGCTCTTGAATGGCGTCTACTTTTTCTAGGCTGATAGTTGTACCGTGGTAGTGGTAACTACAAAACCGAGGAACTCGTGACTTTCTTTAAAGAACTGTTTCACTTCTCTTGCGATTCCCATTTTGGAGTCAGCACGAGCCTTTAGTACCCAGTCTATGTGCCTGATGTGATCGACTTCGTTCTCTGAGAAAACAATTACATCGTCCACGTAGACATAATAGGTTTAACCAATCTGATCACGAAGAAGATTACCAATTACCCTCTTAAAGATGCTGGATGCATTCATCACGCCAAAAGGCATGTGACAGAACTTGTACTTTCATCCGTTAACTGAGAAAACAGTCTTTTCGCGATCGCTTTCAGCAAGATTGATTGAAGGCGGTTTTTAGAGTAAGTGTCGTAATAATAGGGATGCTCGGCTCAGCTTTCTGAAATCGATAACGAGACGTTTCTTTTGTTACGTTTCTTATCGACTACTTATGTGGGGCTCTTGTAGGCAGATACCGAAGGGCGTATGATATTGTTGCACAATAGGTCTTTCATTTCTTTGTTTACGAAGTCTTGTACGCTCATTTGCAGGGGTTATCATTTTGAGTAGACGGGGTCGTTAGTCTTTGTGCGCACATGTGCGACAACAGACGTATTATATGGAAGCAGTTCTTTGGTAGTAGAGAACCCCTTGATCCTGTTCAGAATCATTTTCTTGAATTTTCTTCAGAATCAGTTTTGTTTTTTTCTTTCTTTTTTTTTTCAATTTTAATTTTATTCATTGAAGAATAAATTTTTTCACTGATTCTGCCGTTACGTAATTGTTCTCATGAATTCTGGTAATTAAAACACAATATAGGGTTTGACGTTTTTGGTTTTTTTTTTGATTACACTGTATTTTTTTCAAGCTTAAATATCTCACTTTTGATTTTTTATTGTTTCTTCGACGTTAATGATTTATTTTGTTTTTAAACACTATGTTTACCCTTTAGGCATTAAAATATTATTCGGGTTTTAAAAACGACTGTTAGGCTGTTAGGCTGTTAGGCGTTGATGATATTATTAAACGCGTTGGGCGCCGATTAAGTAATTCGTATTACGAATACTACTTAAGTGCGCGTAAGAAGACTGAGAAGTAAAGCAACCGCTTTAGCTGGTGCTATAATTTATTATAAATTTAATACAGTTTTACATTTACGGTGAAGCTGGCAAAGCCGGCAACATTTTTCGGGGTAATTCTTAGCTTGCGCCTCATATGTCTCTTCAGATTACCATACCAGATACGAATTGGAGCATGCAGACCGTGTGTCCCCCACGTCATTGTTTCAGAGGTTAGTCCCAAGCTTACAATCGGAAGACTTATATTCCCGGGTGGACTTCCGAGTAGTGACAGTAAAAAAAATCTTTTAAAAAGAAATTATAATTGTAAATTAATATTTGTTACAAAAGTTTACAAAAGGGTGAAAAAAAGTTTGATTAATAAAAACTACAATGTGATCACATTCATTTTATTATTTATTAAAAAAAGTGTATGTACTACTGTGGGCAAAAAGTAATGCATTTCTTTGTAAAATGAAATATCTGTTAGCCCGTATTTCTGGTATTTACACGAATTTCATTCCCTTCAAACGTAATCATCCTCCCGATAATAATACACTTATGCCAACGTTTAGTTTCATAGTGCACCACACCACGAAAATTTAAGTTGAAAATTCACCTCACTTTTTGCCACAGTAGTACATATAATTGCATTCAACTTATTAAAACCAACTTGAACTTTTACCTTATATCATATTGTGTTGAAAATTAAATCAATAAATTTTATTTTTACGCCCTTAACTCATTAAATGTGTAAAAATAATGAATGTAGTCTGTTTCAAAGTTTTAGTTTCCTTCACCCGCCCCTGCTGGCGTCAGTATCGCAGCTGGATTCGTACTAAAAAATGGCTTTTAATATGTGAGAATCACATATGAACTGAAAGATAATGCGTCACAAACTTCGTTCCTGGTGGAGGTCCCACATTCTTTTGTAATTTCCCTCCGCTACTCCGTAGCAACTTTGTAGATAAGTGCTTGTACTAGTGTGTTTTAAGGAGTTTTTCTGTGTTAAGTATTAGGACGTAGATTGAAGAGGGTTACGTAAGTAATGCCTACTCGATAATAAAATTATTAATTTTTTTTTTTTTTGGATTTATAACCAATTTAATAGTTTGTAGTTTCCCTATAGTTTCTAGACCAACTGATGTATTCAAATTGAACTTAACTGTTTTGGTATGTGAGGCGAAAAAATTTACAATCGGCAGAGAGGGAGGTTGAAAAAACTAAACCTTTCAGTACAATAGTATTTTATTAAGAATTTACGCAGAAAGGACTGCTCAACAAAACGTAATGGTAGTCCATTACTTGTTTATTATACTTTTTGTTTAATTTATTTTAAAAGTAAATATTTGGACAAAGATAAACAAACAACTCTATTACATGTGTTTCATACTCCACAGACGCGGTCGTTGAACCTGCTGCCCTTGTTGTTGTAGATGCTGTCGTCTTTCAGTCGCTGCTGCCATTGTCGTACATCAGTTCCTGGACCCTTCTCTTGTGCCCGAAATGCTCCAGTGGCTTCGGTGCACATTTGTACATGGGTGGCGGTGTAGAGTGTTCAAATTCTACGCTGCTGTAGATTGGGGGTTTGGTTTGTCAGCTCAAATATTCTCACTGGTCCTGCCGCAATGGTTCTCATAAATTTTGGTAATTAAAACACAATATAGGTTTTAATTGTTGACGTTTTTGGTTTGTTTTTCAATACACTTTTTAGTTATTGCCATTACGCAGTTTATTGCATAAATTTTGAAATATATGAACACAATATAACTAAACTCTATAGTTGTCAAGTGTTTTAGTTTAGTTTTGTCAACTTTTTTCTTTCGTTCTCCACAGAGTAGCAGAGTAGCAAGACGTTAATGAATTAGTTGGTTTTTTAAACACAATGTTTAGCCGTTAGGGTCCTATTTGGTTTTAAACACAATGTTTAGTCGTTAGGGTTCCCTTTGGTTCTTAAACACACTGTACACCCCTAAGGCGTTGATGGTATTTATTAACCGCATTGGGCGCCGATTAAGTAATTTGTGGTAACGAATATTATTTTGAGTCCACGTAAAAAATCTGATCAGTAAAACAACCGCGTTAGCTGGTGCAATAATTTATTCTTAATTCAAAAGAGTTTTACATTCCGTGTATTCCGCACGTCAGTGTTTCAGGAATTAATCCTCTGTTTACAATCGGAAGACTCATGTGCCCAGTTGGACTTCCGTGTAATGTTACTTACTGTAATATCACCCTCCCCTTTAAATACACCCGTCCTCGGGTGTGGCTAAGTTAGTTATTAGCTCAAGGAGTTGCTGGGTTGCTCCCTTTTTCTTCGATCGCTGTAGAAAGAAAAAATAAGCAACGTACTAGGAGACAGGTAGACACTGCATGCAGAATCCAGATGCCCGGCTAGTGGGTTGTTGTTAGGTTATTCTCAACCTGCCGTATGATCTCAAGTTTCTCCTGATTGAGCCGGTGTCAATATGTTAGGCGCAGCACGGGTTCGTGACCTGTTATGTTTATTAACGGTGAAGATGCTGTGCCAGGAGTCTGCTCTAAGATACCCCGTGTTGATACCTTGTGTCATTGATGTAATCCAACTACCGTGATGTCTAGTATTTGAAGTGCCCCAAGGCACTAAATCAGTACGTCAACAATTATATCGGACCGGAATATTTTTGTGGAATAAACTTACATCGAGCTTCTAATAGGTACGTCTATTGATTGATGTTTGTTTAAGATGGACCTCAAATCAGAGAGATCAAGAATGGTAAGATTTATGACCTCTTTTATTTAGCAAAGCTTATAGTAAGCATAAAATTCTGCCGTTCTGTAATGATTACTTTATTTCTAGCTAACAAAAAACCGTAAAGATAAGAATTCTCTAACTAAGTCCGCTTGGCTACCTCTAGTAAGCTATTTACAACATCGGACAAATGGTTAAATATAGTCTGGACTAGGTGCTCAGATTTACCTGCCTGATGTAAGATTCTCTTAGCTGAGACTTGAAAATGATCTTAGGTTATTGACATTATTTGTCTCGTCAGGGATGGGCTTTTCTGAGGCGTACCCTGACAGTTTTTTCGCCTACTTTAAAAATTTTCTGGATTCTGTCTTCCAGGAATACAATGCTTCAGCAGTGAGTTATGGGCTTTTGCACTGATCGGGTAAATCGGGCCTTGAATCTACTGGTCTTTTCTTGTTGATCGAAAGCATAGAACGAATAGTACTATGAAAGCGTTCAACCTTACCATTAGAGGAGCTATGGAGCGGACGGACGTTCACTATGTCCACTCCGTACTTGTTTTTAAGCAGTGAAGTGATAGTCTCGGAGTTTAGAGACGGTTCATTGTCACAATAGTGATAGTGTTTAAAAACACGCTTATCAATGGGATAACCTTTAATGTCGACAATAGTTCTCGAATGTATAGGTTGTACTACAGCAAATTTGGAGAATTTGTCAATATAAGTTAACAACTGTCTCTTTTCGGTGGCGAAGATGTCAATGTGCAACATTTCGGTGGCGTAAGACGGCGATCGCGGGTGTCTAACATACTTGGCTTGAGTGCAAGTCTCACAGTTTAGCACGGCTTTGTAATTTTTGTCAACTTTGGGAAATAATAGTCGTCAAGTAATTGTTTAAAGTTTTCTTGGGCTGCCCTGTGTGCTCGGTTTTGCTCTGTGGAGACTATACCAAGCTGTTCGTTAGAGTCAATTTCTTGCAATACCAAAATTTGGTTTCTCAAAACTTACTAACTATGTCGTACTGGATAACCGCAAGGGTGGGTAGGTCACAATGGATTGCGATTACCACGTCAATCAAGGTACTTCTATCTAAGAAGGGTGTTGTGTGGCGGTTTTTTAAATAAAATAAAATAAATCTGATTGTTAGGGGAAAAGAAGCTTGTTCCAAGATTATCTGATTCCTATAACAATTTAAAGGCTTTTCCGAGGATTCTATAGTGTACGTCAGGGATTGTTCGCTATGAACAGTGGTAGCGTCAGATTCGAATTTATGGTGATATTCTGGCGAGACAAAGCGTCAGCCACGAAGTTCTCTTTTCCGGGCTTCACACACCTCTCAATAAGTCCCTGGCCTAACTAGGAGACACATTTTTTTTTTTAATTTTATTTTATTCGTCAATGTAGTGTCCATCTAAGGCCACACACTCAGTCCAGCGCTTCTCCAACTTTTCGATGCCTTTTTTGTGCAAAGATGAATTTTTACTCACAAAATAGGCATCAGTATCGGAAATCACATTATCTGACTGATATCTCTTGCCCTGAAGGTACTTTTTGAGATCTGAAAAAAGCCAATAGTCGCTGGCGGCCAAATCTAGGGTGGATGCGGCAGTAATTCGAACCTCAATTCATTTAATTTCACCATTGTTGCCGTTTTACTTTCCTCCACGTAGTCTATGTACAAGATCCCATATGCATCCCAAAATACGGACGTCATAACCTTACAGGCCGATATTTGTTTTGGGACTTTCTGACAACTGGGTTCTGGAGTAAATTGATGTATCCATGTTTCATCTATGGTTACTTAACGGCGAAAAAAATCGGTCCTTTTGCGCTTCAACTCACGTAAACACTTCTCGGAAGTTACGATGCGTTGTTGCTTATGGTCCGGTGTGAGCAATCGCGGCACTATCGTAAACACACTGCCCTCTGATATCTTTGAGGCATCAGCTATCTCTTTTAATTTCAGCTTGCGATCGGCCAATACTGTTTTTCGGACTTTTACGATATTTTCTGGCGTAACTGCTGTGTTTTGGGCGACCACTACGTTCAGCGTCTTCGGTGGCCACACTACCACGTATAAACTCATTATACCAGTCTCTGATGGTTGATTTTTCTGGGCAAGATTCCGGGTTATGTTTCTCAAGCCAATTTTTCGCTTCTACCGTATTTTTTCCAATCAAATAACAGTGCTTAAACGACATGAAATTCCTATTTTTCCATATTGAAGAAAAACACAAAGGTTGTATCACTTTAGCGTTTATAATTTAAAAACACGTGGTCGTAATAATCGACACAATCTATCAAAATATCGATTTTTGTTCACTACCGCCTTCTATATGTCAAGCAGGGGACTTATTGACCGGTGCGATATATTGCAATTTGACATTATGCACATCGATATACGCTTTTCACTTTCTAAATTTTGCATTGGGATTTTATTCAGAGACAAAAACTTACATGAATATTCTTCGAAACGTGTTTGCTCACGAATCCGTTTTCACCCTGCAGTATGTTTGTGAGTGGGTTCGCGATTCAGGCAAAATCTTTTATAAAACATTTGTAGGAACTGGCCAGCCCCAAAAATGATCTGAACGCAAAGAGAGACTTTGGTTCTACGAGCTCTTGAATGGCGTCTACTTTTTCTAGGCTGATAGTTGTACCGTGGTAGTGGTAACTACAAAACCGAGGAACTCGTGACTTTCTTTAAAGAACTGTTTCACTTCTCTTGCGATTCCCATTTTGGAGTCAGCACGAGCCTTTAGTACCCAGTCTATGTGCCTGATGTGATCGACTTCGTTCTCTGAGAAAACAATTACATCGTCCACGTAGACATAATAGGTTTAACCAATCTGATCACGAAGAAGATTACCAATTACCCTCTTAAAGATGCTGGATGCATTCATCACGCCAAAAGGCATGTGACAGAACTTGTACTTTCATCCGTTAACTGAGAAAACAGTCTTTTCGCGATCGCTTTCAGCAAGATTGATTGAAGGCGGTTTTTAGAGTAAGTGTCGTAATAATAGGGATGCTCGGCTCAGCTTTCTGAAATCGATAACGAGACGTTTCTTTTGTTACGTTTCTTATCGACTACTTATGTGGGGCTCTTGTAGGCAGATACCGAAGGGCGTATGATATTGTTGCACAATAGGTCTTTCATTTCTTTGTTTACGAAGTCTTGTACGCTCATTTGCAGGGGTTATCATTTTGAGTAGACGGGGTCGTTAGTCTTTGTGCGCACATGTGCGACAACAGACGTATTATATGGAAGCAGTTCTTTGGTAGTAGAGAACCCCTTGATCCTGTTCAGAATCATTTTCTTGAATTTTCTTCAGAATCAGTTTTGTTTTTTTCTTTCTTTTTTTTTTCAATTTTCATTTTATTCATTGAAGAATAAATTTTTTCACTGATTCTGCCGTTACGTAATTGTTCTCATGAATTCTGGTAATTAAAACACAATATAGGGTTTGACGTTTTTGGTTTTTTTTTTGATTACACTGTATTTTTTTCAAGCTTAAATATCTCACTTTTGATTTTTTATTGTTTCTTCGACGTTAATGATTTATTTTGTTTTTAAACACTATGTTTACCCTTTAGGCATTAAAATATTATTCGGGTTTTAAAAACACTGTTAGGCTGTTAGGCTGTTAGGCGTTGATGATATTATTAAACGCGTTGGGCGCCGATTAAGTAATTCGTATTACGAATACTACTTAAGTGCGCGTAAGAAGACTGAGAAGTAAAGCAACCGCTTTAGCTGGTGCTATAATTTATTATAAATTTAATACAGTTTTACATTTACGGTGAAGCTGGCAAAGCCGGCAACATTTTTCGGGGTAATTCTTAGCTTGCGCCTCATATGTCTCTTCAGATTACCATACCAGATACGAATTGGAGCATGCAGACCGTGTGTCCCCCACGTCAGTGTTTCAGAGGTTAGTCCCAAGCTTACAATCGGAAGACTTATATTCCCGGGTGGACTTCCGAGTAGTGACAGTAAAAAAAATCTTTTAAAAAGAAATTATAATTGTAAATTAATATTTGTTACAAAAGTTTACAAAAGGGTGAAAAAAAGTTTGATTAATAAAAACTACAATGTGATCACATTCATTTTATTATTTATTAAAAAAAGTGTATGTACTACTGTGGGCAAAAAGTAATGCATTTCTTTGTAAAATGAAATATCTTTATTTATTCTTGTAAATCAATTTCATTCCCGTCAAAGTAATCTCCTCCCGATAAAATACACTTATGCCAACGTTTTTTCATAGTGCACCACACCACGAAAATTTAAGTTGAAAATTCACCTCACTTTTTGCCACAGTAGTACATATAATTGCATTCAACTTATTAAAACCAACTTGAACTTTTACCTTATATCATATTGTGTTGAAAATTAAATCAATAAATTTTATTTTTACGCCCTTAACTCATTAAATGTGTAAAAATAATGAATGTAGTCTGTTTCAAAGTTTTAGTTTCCTTCACCCGCCCCTGCTGGCGTCAGTATCGCAGCTGGATTCGTACTAAAAAATGGCTTTTAATATGTGAGAATCACATATGAACTGAAAGATAATGCGTCACAAACTTCGTTCCTGGTGGAGGTCCCACATTCTATTGTAATTTCCCTCCGCTACTCCGTAGCAACTTTGTAGATAAGTGCTTGTACTAGTGTGTTTTAAGGAGTTTTTCTGTGTTAAGTATTAGGACGTAGATTGAAGAGGGTTACGTAAGTAATGCCTACTCGATAATAAAATTATTAATTTTTTTTTTTTTTGGATTTATAACCAATTTAATAGTTTGTAGTTTCCCTATAGTTTCTAGACCAACTGATGTATTCAAATTGAACTTAACTGTTTTGGTATGTGAGGCGAAAAAATTTACAATCGGCAGAGAGGGAGGTTGAAAAAACTAAACCTTTCAGTACAATAGTATTTTATTAAGAATTTACGCAGAAAGGACTGCTCAACAAAACGTAATGGTAGTCCATTACTTGTTTATTATACTTTTTGTTTAATTTATTTTAAAAGTAAATATTTGGACAAAGATAAACAAACAACTCTATTACATGTGTTTCATACTCCACAGACGCGGTCGTTGAACCTGCTGCCCTTGTTGTTGTAGATGCTGTCGTCTTTCAGTCGCTGCTGCCATTGTCGTACATCAGTTCCTGGACCCTTCTCTTGTGCCCGAAATGCTCCAGTGGCTTCGGTGCACATTTGTACATGGGTGGCGGTGTAGAGTGTTCAAATTCTACGCTGCTGTAGATTGGGGGTTTGGTTTGTAAGCTCAAATATTCTCACTGGTCCTGCCGCAATGGTTCTCATAAATTTTGGTAATTAAAACACAATATAGGTTTTAATTGTTGACGTTTTTGGTTTGTTTTTCAATACACTTTTTAGTTATTGCCATTACGCAGTTTATTGCATAAATTTTGAAATATATGAACACAATATAACTAAACTCTATAGTTGTCAAGTGTTTTAGTTTAGTTTTGTCAACTTTTTTCTTTCGTTCTCCACAGAGTAGCAGAGTAGCAAGACGTTAATGAATTAGTTGGTTTTTTAAACACAATGTTTAGCCGTTAGGGTCCTATTTGGTTTTAAACACAATGTTTAGTCGTTAGGGTTCCCTTTGGTTCTTAAACACACTGTACACCCCTAAGGCGTTGATGGTATTTATTAACCGCATTGGGCGCCGATTAAGTAATTTGTGGTAACGAATATTATTTTGAGTCCACGTAAAAAATCTGATCAGTAAAACAACCGCGTTAGCTGGTGCAATAATTTATTCTTAATTCAAAAGAGTTTTACATTCCGTGTATTCCGCACGTCAGTGTTTCAGGAATTAATCCTCTGTTTACAATCGGAAGACTCATGTGCCCAGTTGGACTTCCGTGTAATGTTACTTACTGTAATATCACCCTCCCCTTTAAATACACCCGTCCTCGGGTGTGGCTAAGTTAGTTATTAGCTCAAGGAGTTGCTGGGTTGCTCCCTTTTTCTTCGATCGCTGTAGAAAGAAAAAATAAGCAACGTACTAGGAGACAGGTAGACACTGCATGCAGAATCCAGATGCCCGGCTAGTGGGTTGTTGTTAGGTTATTCTCAACCTGCCGATGATCTCAAGTTTCTCCTGATTGAGCCGGTGTCAATATGTTAGGCGCAGCACGGGCTCGTGACCTGTTATGTTTATTAACGGTGAAGATGCTGTGCCAGGAGTCTGCTCTAAGATACCCCGTGTTGATACCTTGTGTCATTGATGTAATCCAACTACCGTGATGTCTAGTATTTGAAGTGCCCCAAGGCACTAAATCAGTACGTCAACAATTATATCGGACCGGAATATTTTTGTGGAATAAACTTACATCGAGCTTCTAATAGGTACGTCTATTGATTGATGTTTGTTTAAGATGGACCTCAAATCAGAGAGATCAAGAATGGTAAGATTTATGACCTCTTTTATTTAGCAAAGCTTATAGTAAGCATAAAATTCTGCCGTTCTGTAATGATTACTTTATTTCTAGCTAACAAAAAACCGTAAAGATAAGAATTCTCTAACTAAGTCCGCTTGGCTACCTCTAGTAAGCTATTTACAACATCGGACAAATGGTTAAATATAGTCTGGACTAGGTGCTCAGATTTACCTGCCTGATGTAAGATTCTCTTAGCTGAGACTTGAAAATGATCTTAGGTTATTGACATTATTTGTCTCGTCAGGGATGGGCTTTTCTGAGGCGTACCCTGACAGTTTTTTCGCCTACTTTAAAAATTTTCTGGATTCTGTCTTCCAGGAATACAATGCTTCAGCAGTGAGTTATGGGCTTTTGCACTGATCGGGTAAATCGGGCCTTGAATCTACTGGTCTTTTCTTGTTGATCGAAAGCATAGAACGAATAGTACTATGAAAGCGTTCAACCTTACCATTAGAGGAGCTATGGAGCGGACGGACGTTCACTATGTCCACTCCGTACTTGTTTTTAAGCAGTGAAGTGATAGTCTCGGAGTTTAGAGACGGTTCATTGTCACAATAGTGATAGTGTTTAAAAACACGCTTATCAATGGGATAACCTTTAATGTCGACAATAGTTCTCGAATGTATAGGTTGTACTACAGCAAATTTGGAGAATTTGTCAATATAAGTTAACAACTGTCTCTTTTCGGTGGCGAAGATGTCGCCGGCGTAAGAGGGGATCGGGGCTTGGACGACTATCTGTTTCTTTTTGGGTGTCTAACATACTTGGCTTGAGTGCAAGTCTCACAGTTCAGCACGGCTTTGTAATTTTTGTCAACTTTGGGAAATAATAGTCGTCAAGTAATTGTTTAAAGTTTTCTTGGGCTGCCCTGTGTGCTCGGTTTTGCTCTGTGGAGACTATACCAAGCTGTTCGTTAGAGTCAATTTCTTGCAATACCAAAATTTGGTTTCTCAAAACTTACTAACTATGTCGTACTGGATAACCGCAAGGGTGGGTAGGTCACAATGGATTGCGATTACCACGTCAATCAAGGTACTTCTATCTAAGAAGGGTGTTGTGTGGCGGTTTTTTAAATAAAAAAAAATAAATCTGATTGTTAGGGGAAAAGGAGCTTGTTCCAAGATTATCTGATTCCTATAACAATTTAAAGGCTTTTCCGAGGATTCTATAGTGTACGTCAGATTCGAATTTATGGTGATATTCTGGCGAGACAAAGCGTCAGCCACGAAGTTCTCTTTTCCGGGCTTCACACACCTCTCAATAAGTCCCTGGCCTAACTAGGAGACACATTTTTTTTTTTTAATTTTATTTTATTCGTCAATGTAGTGTCCATCTAAGGCCACACACTCAGTCCAGCGCTTCTCCAACTTTTCGATGCCTTTTTTGTGCAAAGATGAATTTTTACTCACAAAATAGGCATCAGTATCGGAAATCACATTATCTGACTGATATCTCTTGCCCTGAAGGTACTTTTTGAGATCTGAAAAAAGCCAATAGTCGCTGGCGGCCAAATCTAGGGTGGATGCGGCAGTAATTCGAACCTCAATTCATTTAATTTCACCATTGTTGCCGTTTTACTTTCCTCCACGTAGTCTATGTACAAGATCCCATATGCATCCCAAAATACGGACGCCATAACCTTACAGGCCGATATTTGTGCTTTGGGACTTTCTGACGACTGGGTTCTGGAGTAAAGTGATGTATCCATGTTTCATCTATGGTTACTTAACGGCGAAAAAAATCGGTCCTTTTGCGCTTCAACTCACGTAAACACTTCTCGGAAGTTACGATGCGTTGTTGCTTTTGGTCCGGTGTGAGCAATCGCGGCACTATCGTAAACACACTGCCTTCTGATATCTTTGAGGCATCAGCTATCTCTTTTAATTTCAGCTTGCGATCGGCCAATACTGTTTTTCGGACTTTTACGATATTTTCTGGCGTAACTGCTGTGTTTTGGGCGACCACTACGTTCAGCGTCTTCGGTGGCCACACTACCACGTTTAAACTCATTATACCAGTCTCTGATGGTTGATTTTTCTGGGCAAGATTCCGGGTTATGTTTCTCAAGCCAATTTTTCGCTTCTACCGTATTTTTTCCAATCAAATAACAGTGCTTAAACGACATGAAATTCCTATTTTTCCATATTGAAGAAAAACACAAAGGTTGTATCACTTTAGCGTTTATAATTTAAAAACACGTGGTCGTGATAATCGACACAATCTATCAAAATATCGATTTTTGTTCACTACCGCCTTCTATATGTCAAGCAGGGGACTTATTGACCGGTGCGATATATTGCAATTTGACATTATGCACATCGATATACGCTTTTCACTTTCTAAATTTTGCATTGGGATTTTATTCAGAGACAAAAACTTACATGAATATTCTTCGAAACGTGTTTGCTCACGAATCCGTTTTCACCCTGCAGTATGTTTGTGAGTGGGTTCGCGATTCAGGCAAAATCTTTTATAAAACATTTGTAGGAACTGGCCAGCCCCAAAAATGATCTGAACGCAAAGAGAGACTTTGGTTCTACGAGCTCTTGAATGGCGTCTACTTTTTCTAGGCTGATAGTTGTACCGTGGTAGTGGTAACTACAAAACCGAGGAACTCGTGACTTTCTTTAAAGAACTGTTTCACTTCTCTTGCGATTCCCATTTTGGAGTCAGCACGAGCCTTTAGTACCCAGTCTATGTGCCTGATGTGATCGACTTCGTTCTCTGAGAAAACAATTACATCGTCCACGTAGACATAATAGGTTTAACCAATCTGATCACGAAGAAGATTACCAATTACCCTCTTAAAGATGCTGGATGCATGCATCACGCCAAAAGGCATGTGACAGAACTTGTACTTTCATCCGTTAACTGAGAAAGCAGTCTTTTCGCGATGGCTTTCAGCAAGATTGATTGAAGGCGGATTTTAGAGTAAGTGTCGTAATAATAGGGATGCTCGGCTCAGCTTTCTGAAATCGATAACGAGACGTTTCTTTTGTTACGTTTCTTATCGACTACTTATGTGGGGCTCTTGTAGGCAGATACCGAAGGGCGTATGATATTGTTGCACAATAGGTCTTTCATTTCTTTGTTTACGAAGTCTTGTACGCTCATTTGCAGGGGTTATCATTTTGAGTAGACGGGGTCGTTAGTCTTTGTGCGCACATGTGCGACAACAGACGTATTATATGGAAGCAGTTCTTTGGTAGTAGAGAACCCCTTGATCCTGTTCAGAATCATTTTCTTGAATTTTCTTCAGAATCAGTTTTGTTTTTTTCTTTCTTTTTTTTTTTAATTTTCATTTTATTCATTGAAGAATAAATTTTTTCACTGATTCTGCCGTTACGTAATTGTTCTCATGAATTCTGGTAATTAAAACACAATATAGGGTTTGACGTTTTTGGTTTTTTTTTTGATTACACTGTATTTTTTTCAAGCTTAAATATCTCACTTTTGATTTTTTATTGTTTCTTCGACGTTAATGATTTATTTTGTTTTTAAACACTATGTTTACCCTTTAGGCATTAAAATATTATTCGGGTTTTAAAAACACTGTTAGGCTGTTAGGCTGTTAGGCGTTGATGATATTATTAAACGCGTTGGGCGCCGATTAAGTAATTCGTATTACGAATACTACTTAAGTGCGCGTAAGAAGACTGAGAAGTAAAGCAACCGCTTTAGCTGGTGCTATAATTTATTATAAATTTAATACAGTTTTACATTTACGGTGAAGCTGGCAAAGCCGGCAACATTTTTCGGGGTAATTCTTAGCTTGCGCCTCATATGTCTCTTCAGATTACCATACCAGATACGAATTGGAGCATGCAGACCGTGTGTCCCCCACGTCATTGTTTCAGAGGTTAGTCCCAAGCTTACAATCGGAAGACTTATATTCCCGGGTGGACTTCCGAGTAGTGACAGTAAAAAAAATCTTTTAAAAAGAAATTATAATTGTAAATTAATATTTGTTACAAAAGTTTACAAAAGGGTGAAAAAAAGTTTGATTAATAAAAACTACAATGTGATCACATTCATTTTATTATTTATTAAAAAAAGTGTATGTACTACTGTGGGCAAAAAGTAATGCATTTCTTTGTAAAATGAAATATCTTTATTTATTCTTGTAAATCAATTTCATCCCCTTCAAAGTAATCTCCTCCCGATAAAATACACTTATGCCAACGTTTTTTCATAGTGCACCACACCACGAAAATTTAAGTTGAAAATTCACCTCACTTTTTGCCACAGTAGTACATATAATTGCATTCAACTTATTAAAACCAACTTGAACTTTTACCTTATATCATATTGTGTTGAAAATTAAATCAATAAATTTTATTTTTACGCCCTTAACTCATTAAATGTGTAAAAATAATGAATGTAGTCTGTTTCAAAGTTTTAGTTTCCTTCACCCGCCCCTGCTGGCGTCAGTATCGCAGCTGGATTCGTACTAAAAAATGGCTTTTAATATGTGAGAATCACATATGAACTGAAAGATAATGCGTCACAAACTTCGTTCCTGGTGGAGGTCCCACATTCTATTGTAATTTCCCTCCGCTACTCCGTAGCAACTTTGTAGATAAGTGCTTGTACTAGTGTGTTTTAAGGAGTTTTTCTGTGTTAAGTATTAGGACGTAGATTGAAGAGGGTTACGTAAGTAATGCCTACTCGATAATAAAATTATTAATTTTTTTTTTTGGATTTATAACCAATTTAATAGTTTGTAGTTTCCCTATAGTTTCTAGACCAACTGATGTATTCAAATTGAACTTAACTGTTTTGGTATGTGAGGCGAAAAAATTTACAATCGGCAGAGAGGGAGGTTGAAAAAACTAAACCTTTCAGTACAATAGTATTTTATTAAGAATTTACGCAGAAAGGACTGCTCAACAAAACGTAATGGTAGTCCATTACTTGTTTATTATACTTTTTGTTTAATTTATTTTAAAAGTAAATATTTGGACAAAGATAAACAAACAACTCTATTACATGTGTTTCATACTCCACAGACGCGGTCGTTGAACCTGCTGCCCTTGTTGTTGTAGATGCTGTCGTCTTTCAGTCGCTGCTGCCATTGTCGTACATCAGTTCCTGGACCCTTCTCTTGTGCCCGAAATGCTCCAGTGGCTTCGGTGCACATTTGTACATGGGTGGCGGTGTAGAGTGTTCAAATTCTACGCTGCTGTAGATTGGGGGTTTGGTTTGTAAGCTCAAATATTCTCACTGGTCCTGCCGCAATGGTTCTCATAAATTTTGGTAATTAAAACACAATATAGGTTTTAATTGTTGACGTTTTTGGTTTGTTTTTCAATACACTTTTTAGTTATTGCCATTACGCAGTTTATTGCATAAATTTTGAAATATATGAACACAATATAACTAAACTCTATAGTTGTCAAGTGTTTTAGTTTAGTTTTGTCAACTTTTTTCTTTCGTTCTCCACAGAGTAGCAGAGTAGCAAGACGTTAATGAATTAGTTGGTTTTTTAAACACAATGTTTAGCCGTTAGGGTCCTATTTGGTTTTAAACACAATGTTTAGTCGTTAGGGTTCCCTTTGGTTCTTAAACACACTGTACACCCCTAAGGCGTTGATGGTATTTATTAACCGCATTGGGCGCCGATTAAGTAATTTGTGGTAACGAATATTATTTTGAGTCCACGTAAAAAATCTGATCAGTAAAACAACCGCGTTAGCTGGTGCAATAATTTATTCTTAATTCAAAAGAGTTTTACATTCCGTGTATTCCGCACGTCAGTGTTTCAGGAATTAATCCTCTGTTTACAATCGGAAGACTCATGTGCCCAGTTGGACTTCCGTGTAATGTTACTTACTGTAATATCACCCTCCCCTTTAAATACACCCGTCCTCGGGTGTGGCTAAGTTAGTTATTAGCTCAAGGAGTTGCTGGGTTGCTCCCTTTTTCTTCGATCGCTGTAGAAAGAAAAAATAAGCAACGTACTAGGAGACAGGTAGACACTGCATGCAGAATCCAGATGCCCGGCTAGTGGGTTGTTGTTAGGTTATTCTCAACCTGCCGTATGATCTCAAGTTTCTCCTGATTGAGCCGGTGTCAATATGTTAGGCGCAGCACGGGTTCGTGACCTGTTATGTTTATTAACGGTGAAGATGCTGTGCCAGGAGTCTGCTCTAAGATACCCCGTGTTGATACCTTGTGTCATTGATGTAATCCAACTACCGTGATGTCTAGTATTTGAAGTGCCCCAAGGCACTAAATCAGTACGTCAACAATTATATCGGACCGGAATATTTTTGTGGAATAAACTTACATCGAGCTTCTAATAGGTACGTCTATTGATTGATGTTTGTTTAAGATGGATTTAAGATTTTAGCAAAGCTTATAGTAAGCATAAAATTCTGGCGTTCTGTAATGATTACTTTATTTCTAGTTAACAAAAAACCGTAAAGATAAGAATTCTCTAACTAAGTCTGCTTGGCTATCTTTAGTAAGCTATTTACAACATCGAACAAATGGTTAATTTGAGTCTGAACTAGGTGCGCAGATTTACCTGCCTGAGGTAAGATTCTCTTAGCTGAGACTTGAAAATGATCTTAGGTTATTGATATTATTTGTCTCGTCAGGGGGCTTTTCTGAGGTGCGTACCCTGACAGTTTTTTCGCCTACTTTAAAAATTTTCTGGATTCTGTCTTCCAGGAATACAATGCTTCAGCAGTGAGTTATGGGCTTTTGCACTGATCGGGTAAATCGGGCCTTGAATCTACTGGTCTTTTCTTGTTGATCGAAAGCATAGAACGAATAGTACTATGAAGCGTTCAACCTTACCATTAGAGGAGCTATGGAGCGGACGGACGTTCACTATGTCCACTCCGTACTTGTTTTTAAGCAGTGAAGTGATAGTCTCGGAGTTTAGAGACGGTTCATTGTCACAATAGTGATAGTGTTTAAAAACACGCTTATCAATGGGATAACCTTTAATGTCGACAATAGTTCTCGAATGTATAGGTTGTACTACAGCAAATTTGGAGAATTTGTCAATATAAGTTAACAACTGTCTCTTTTCGGTGGCGAAGATGTCGCCGGCGTAAGAGGGGATCGGGGCTTGGACGACTATCTGTTTCTATTTGGGTGTCTAACATACTTGGCTTGAGTGCAAGTCTCACAGTTCAGCACGGCTTTGTAATTTTTGTCAACTTTGGGAAATAATAGTCGTCAAGTAATTGTTTAAAGTTTTCTTGGGCTGCCCTGTGTGCTCGGTTTTGCTCTGTGGAGACTATACCAAGCTGTTCGTTAGAGTCAATTTCTTGCAATACCAAAATTTGGTTTCACAAAACTTACTATGTCGTACTGGATAGCCGCAAGGGTGGGTAGGACACAATGGATTGCGATTACCACGTCAATCAAGGTACTTCTATCTAAGAAGGGTGTTGTGTGGCGGTTTTTTGAATAAAATAAAATAAATCTGATTGTTAGGGGAAAAGGAGCTTGTTCCAAGATTATCTGATTCCTATAACAATTTAAAGGCTTTTCCGAGGATTCTATAGTGTACGTCAGGGATTGTTCGCTATGAACAGTGGTAGCGTCAGATTCGAATTTATGGTGATATTCTGGCGAGACAAAGCGTCAGCCACGAATTTCTCTTTTCCGGGCTTCACACACCTCTCAATAAGTCCCTAACCTAACTAGGAGACACATTTTTTTTTTTTAATTTTATTTTATTCTTCAATGTAGTGTCCATCTAAGGCCACACACTCAGTCCAGCGCTTCTCCAACTTTTCGATGCCTTTTTTGTGCAAAGATGAATTTTTACTCACAAAATAGGCATCAGTATCGGAAATCACATTATCTGACTGATATCTCTTGCCCTGAAGGTACTTTTTGAGTTCTGAAAAAAGCCAATAGTCGCTGGCGGCCAAATCTAGGGTGGATGCGGCAGTAATTCGAACCTAAATTCATTTAATTTCACCATTGTTGCCGTTTTACTTTCCTCCACGTAGTCTATGTACAATATACCATATGCATCCCAAAATACGGACGCCATAACCTTACAGGCCGATATTTGTGCTTTGGGACTTTCTGACGACTGGGTTCTGGAGTAAAGTGATGTATCCATGTTTCATCTATGGTTACTTAACGGCGAAAAAAATCGGTCCTTTTGCGCTTCAACTCACGTAAACACTTCTCGGAAGTTACGATGCGTTGTTGCTTTTGGTCCGGTGTGAGCAATCGCGGCACTATCGTAAACACACTGCCTTCTGATATCTTTGAGGCATCAGCTATCTCTTTTAATTTCAGCTTGCGATCGGCCAATACTGTTTTTCGGACTTTTACAATATTTTCTGACGTAACTGCTGTGTTTTGGGCGACCACTACGTTCAGCGTCTTCGGTGGCCACACTACCACGTTTAAACTCATTATACCAGTCTCTGATGGTTGATTTTCCTGGGCAAGATTCCGGGCTATGTTTCTCAAGCCAATTTTTCGCTTCTACCGTATTTTTTCCAATCAAATAACAGTGCTTAAACGACACGAAATTCCTATTTTTCTATATTGAAGAAAAACACAAAGGTTGTATCACTTTAGCGTTTATAATTTAAAAACACGTGGTCGTGATAATCGACACTATCTATCAAAATATCGATTTTTGTTCACTACCGCCTTCTATATGTCAAGCAGGGGACTTATTGACTGGTGCGATATATTGCAATTTGACATTATGCCCATCGATATACGCTTTTCACTTTCTAAATTTTGCATTGGGATTTTATTCAGAGACAAAAACTTACATAAATATTCTTCGAAACGTGTTTGCTCACGAATCCGTTTTCACCCTGCAGTATGTTTGTGAGTGGGTTCGCGATTGAGGCAAAATCTTTTATAAAACATTTGTAGGAACTGGCCAGCCCCAAAAATGATCTGAACGCAAAGAGAGACTTTGGTTCTACGAACTCTTGAATGGCGTCTACTTTTTCTAGGCTGATAGTTGTACCGTGGTAGTGGTAACTACAAAACCGAGGAACTCGTGACTTTCTTTAAAGAACTGTTTCACTTCTCTTGCGATTCCCATTTTGGAGTCAGCACGAGCCTTTAGTACCCAGTCTATGTGCCTGATGTGATCGACTTCGTTCTCTGAGAAAACAATTACATCGTCCACGTAGACATAATAGGTTTAACGTTTAATCTGATCACGAAGAAGATTACCAATTGCCCTCTAAAAGATGCTGGATGCGTTCATCACGCCAAAAGGCATGTGACAGAACTTGTACTTTCATCCGTTAACTGAGAAAACAGTCTTTTCGCGATCGCTTTCAGCAAGATTGATTGAACGCGGATTTTAGAGTAAGTGTCGTAATAATAGGGATGTTCGACTCAGCTTTCTGAAATCGATAACGAGACGTTTCTTTTGTTACCTTTCTTATCGACTACTTATGTGGGGCTCTTGTAGGGAGATACCGAAGGGCGTATGATATTGTTGCACAATAGGTCTTTCATTTCTTTGTTTACGAAGTCTTGTACGCTCATTTGCAGGGGTTATCATTTTGAGTAGACGGGGTCGTTAGTCTTTGTGCGCACATGTGCGACAACAGACGTATTATATGGAAGTAGTTCTTTGGTAGTAGAGAACCCCTTGATCCTGTTCAGAATCATTTTCTTGAATTTTCTTCAGAATCAGTTTTGTTTTTTTCTTTCTTTTTTTTTTTTAATTTTCATTTTATTCATTGAAGAATAAATTTTTTCACTGATTCTGCCGTTACGTAATTGTTCTCATGAATTCTGGTAATTAAAACACAATATAGGGTTTGACGTTTTTGGTTTTTTTTTTTATTACACTGTATTTTTTTTAAGCTTAAATATCTCACTTTCGTTTTTTTATTGTTTCTTCGACGTTAATGATTTATTTTGTTTTTAAACACTATGTTTACCCTTCAAGCTTAAATATCTCACTTTTGATTTTTTTATTGTTTCTTCGACGTTAATGATTTATTTTGTTTTTAAACACTATGTTTACCCTTTAGGCATTAAAATATTATTCGGGTTTTAAAAACACTGTTAGGCTGTTAGGCTGTTAGGCTGTTAGGCTGTTAGGCGTTGATGATATTATTAAACGCGTTGGGCGCCGATTAAGTAATTCGTATTACGAATACTACTTAAGTGCGCGTAAGAAGACTGAGAAGTAAAGCAACCGCGTTAGCTGGTGCTATAATTTATTATAAATTTAATACAGTTTTACATTTAAGGTTAAGCTGGCAAAGCCGGCAACATTTTTCGCGGTAATTCTTAATGAAAAATAATAATTAATAAAAACTATGATATGATCACATTCATTTTATTATTTATTAAAAAAAATTTAACAAGTGTATGTACTACTGTGGGCAAAAAGTAATGAACTTCTTTGTAAAATGAAATATCTTTATTTATTCTTGTAAATCAATTTCATCCCCTTTAAAGTAATCTCCTCCCAATAAAATACAAATTATACAAATTACGCCAACGTTTTTTCCAATCCTCGGTACATGCCAAATAGTCCCTTTCCGGTAAAGCGATCAGCGCCTTCTTCGATTTAGCTTTTATCTGCTCAATCGACTCGAAACGCGTTCCCCGGAGTGGTCTCTTGAGTTTTGGGAAGAGCCAAAAGACACACGGAGCCAAATCAGGCGAATACGGTAGTTGCGGAACAATAAGCGTCGAATTTTTGGCGAAATGGCCACGAAGAACGAGTGCAGTGTGAGACGGTGACACATTATCGTGATGCAAAAACCAAGACTTTGTTAGCCCGTATTTCTGGTATTTTACACGAATTGCTTCACGCAAACGACGCATAATGCTTAAATAATATTTCTTATTAACAGTTTGGCGAGGTGGAAAGAATTCATAGTGCACCACACCACGAAAATTTAAGTTGAAAATTCACCTCACTTTTTGCCACAGTAGTACATATAATTGCATTCAACTTATTAAAACCAACTTGAACTTTTACTTTATATCATTGTGTTGAAAATTAAATCAATAAATTTTATTTTACACCCTTAACTCATTGAATGTGTAAAAATAATGAATGTAGGAGAATGTATGTAACAGGCAGAAGAAAACATATTCGAAGGCATAGACTATTATATTAGGATTAATAGCCGAGTCGATCTATCCATGAGCTCAGAGAACGTGTCGATCTCAGTGACTATAAGAGCTAGAATAACCTAATTTGGTATATAGGTTTTTGTATTTCGTACGCAGATCAAGTCTGTTTAAAATTTTGAATTTCCTTGACACGGCCCTGCTGGTGTCAGTATCGCAGCAGGATTCAAACTAGAGAATGGCTTGTAATATGTGAGAATCTCTCATAAAAGATAATGCGTCAGAAACCTCGTTCCTGGTGGGGGTCCCATAGTGTGTTGTAAAGGGGAACTGAAGGCATTAGTCCTCGCAAGCCGAAGTCGATTCTACCTGAATCTCTGTACACAAAAATGTTAACCAGTATTTATTATTATTATTATTATAATGACAATGCATTGATTCTGTACACGAAAAACTTATAAATAAGGAATAATCTATATAAATATATTTTTTTTATACTTTGCATTATTTATTGCATCTTCTCTTACGAGACTAACAATAATTTTACAAATCTTACAAAACTATATTAATTAAGAATTACATTTTCAACTGCTTAGAGTCTACTGGTCCCTAAGTATTTATCGTTGGGCTGGAAAGTCGTTGACTGGAGGGGTGTATTCAGATATGGGTTAGGAGACATTTTTCGAGAAGTTTTGAAGTTTTATGGGTCTATTTGATGCGGGGACCGTGTGATTTTTTCCAGGCTTAGGTATCATTATAATGACAGATTTTTTTCATCTGTCTGGAAAATGGCCAAGTCTGGTTATCGCATTAAACAGTTGGCAGATGGTAAAGACTGCGCAGTGAGGTAGTTCAATAACTATCTTCGGGGTTATTAGGTCGCATCCTGGTGACTTATTCGTTTGGAGTTGTTCTCTAATGATTTTAACAATCTATTGCGGTCTGAATATAATTGGAGAATATGACAGTTGGTTTTCGTCTGCTAGCTGCGGTAATGTGAATGCGTTCGTTGCAGGGTTTGGTTGAAATACATTTTGAAGATGCAAGTCGAAAGTAGATGCTCTGTCTTCGTCACTGCGTGCCCAGTCGCCTACCGAGTTTCTTATTGGCATAACTGTTTCTACTGGTGGTCATAGTGATGGATGAGCTCCCCATAGTGGGTGTTGTGCTGCGATGGCAAAAATCCTGCATTTGTTTTAACGGTTTTGTAAGTCTTCTTGTGGCATCTTTAAGCTTTTGCTTTGCGTATGGCGATCTGTGAGATTGCCATTCTCGTCTTAAACGACGCTTCTCTAGAACGAGCTGCTCTATTTGGGCGTTTGTCTTTTTTATCTTTGGCGGTGAATTTGGAGATTGTGGTGCATTACGTGCTGCCGCGACTAGAACAGATTCCAGATGGTGTACAATATGATCTACATCAGCTTTGTCATTGAGCCTTGGAGTTATATTATTTTTGTATTTAATCCAGTCAGTTCTGTATGATGTTAATCTGCATGACTGCTCTTCAAGATCCGGGCGCTGTAGATGATTTAGGAGTACGGGCGAGTGGTCAGATGATAGGTCCGAAAGGATTCCGCGGAAATCAGATTGCGGGGAATATTTTTCTTATGGTAAAATCAATTAAGTCAGGCAGTTTTTTGGGATCTGTTGGCTAGTAAGTAGGTCTACCCGAGGAAACAAAGTCGAGCTTGTTACTTACAGTAGAGATTGCGTTATACAGTTGCTTTCCTTTTGGGGTCACAAGACGAGTTACATTACCACTACACGTATATATATTTATAGATATCGCTTGCAGGTAATTTTTGGCAAAATCATTGCGAAAAACGTGTTTAATACGGTTTCTTATTAAGATTCCAGAACCACCATGTGCTTTTCCATCTGGGTGATTTGTGCCGTAGAAAGAGTAACCCTGTATTTGGAAGTTATACTTGCTTGTGAGGTGTGTTTCCGCAAGTAACATCACGTCGATTTGCTTATCATGGAGAAATTGAGTCAGTTCAAGTTCGTGTCGTGAAACGCCGTTGGCGTTCCACAGTGCCATACGTAGGGAAGACATTATTTTGATTGTTGTGATACAAGCATTTGTATCAAAAGATTTTGATTGCGCATGAGGTCTTGCATAGTCGTGCGCATAAATGTCATGAATTCTTTCATGATTTCTTGCAGATCTATTATTAACGATTCAATGTTGTTTTGTGGATGTATTATTGGTTGGTGTGTGTGTGTCTGGTCCGCATAAGCGGAAGGTGGTATAGGACTTGTGGGTGCGGGGCTAACCAGGCTAGTTTTAAGAGCACTAGCGAATGTTACATTTTCACTTGTTTTAGAGGGTTTATATGTATTTGCGAGCGTTACATTTCCATTACATTTGGAGGGTGTAATTGTACTCTGTACATTTTGGGAGTGTAGTGAAGACACTCGTTGATGTAGCCGGTTTTTTAGTTCCTTGTACACAGGACAAACTCGGTAGTTTTCTGAATGACTGCCTCCACAATTACCACAATTTTTGGTGCTGGGGTCGTCTCTATTTTGTGGGCAGTTTACAGAGTTGTGGAGTTCTCCACAAGCTCTGCATACAGGGCGAAGCGTACAGTAGATCTGTATGGCCGATCTCTTGATAGTTTGCACACTGCACTGATCCATTGCGCTTATGTGGCTCTTCGAGGTGATTCTACGGTGCAGTAGAAACTGCAGTTTATAGATTGGGTGCACTTCGTTTTTCTTGAGCGCCTTAGTATCTGGTTCAAGTTCGACTTTGAACATAGGTTGGGGCTTCTTGTCCTTGTTTAGTATGATGACCATCTTCGCGTTGAATCCATGTTCCTTCAGAGCCTCTGAGATATCAGCAGGTTTTACATCAGTTTCGATGCCCTTTAGTACCACTTGCAGGCCTTTGCTGCTTTTTAGTTGATACGTATAGAAGTTTCTGTTGGTATTGTTTAGGTATTTGGTCAGCACTCTGTAGTTTCCTTCGGTTTTGATTTGGACTTTGGTCTCGTGAATAATTCCTTTGGTTAAGGGAATTATATGAAAATTACCTTTTCCAATCAGGTCTACTATTTTGTTAACGAGAGCATTAGAGCTTTTCTCTCTGATGTATATTGGTGGCAGTTTTGGCTTTTTCCTGATGTCTTTTACAGTAACAAGTTCATCCAGTACGTCTGCGAGAATTGCAATTGAATTACTGCAGTTTATTTTGGGTTGGTTGTCCTTTGACAAATTTTTAGTTTTCGATTAATTTGTATATAGCGATCCATACCAGTCTGTATGGCCGAACTTTTTTTCGCTGGGAGTGCAGGTAACATTGCTGATTCAGCAGAAGCAGCGGTTGTTGTCGAAGCGATAGGGCGAGCGAGTAATACGGTTGCAGTTGTTGTTGACGTATCAGTTGTACTCGAGAGAGAAGTTACTATGCTAGTTACCGTTGATGTGCACAATTTTGTCGTGTGCACTTGTTGCGGAGTGAGGTTCGGCATGGGGGAAGTACGCATTTCGTTCATTAGCGTGTTTGTTATTGTTGGAATTGACGGCGAGCAAGATCGCGGATCAGATTGGGGATGAGTGACCGCGCTTGGTCTACAGTAAGCTCGGTGTTGTTTACGGTTTGTGAAGAGACAAACGAGAAGTACGCGTTGTTACATTGCAAAGAGAGCCGGCGTTTGTCTTGCTTACGTTGACGCGCGGCCCTTATGTCGTTTTGGCTCATTGTTTTTATTGTTGGTTTTTTTTTTGTTAGTTTTCTTTAATTAGTTTAAAAAACTTAATTCTGCTAAGTACAATAATTAGGTGCACAAAGAAATGAATTTGTACGATTTTCATCGCATTCAGCGTCTCTTTCGCACAACTAAAATTTTTGTTTTTTATTCATTTTATTCCGGAGCACAATTAAAAACAAAGGTCTTGTCGCCTCCACGATCGATTTCGAAGTGAATAATATATATAATTTTTATATTATTAAATTAAATTAATTAAATTAATAGGATGTATTAGTTAATCAAACATTTGTTGCAAGGATTGGGAAAACCCCCTACTTGGAGACTTTAATACCAAGATTGGGCGGGAAGATGTCTTTGGTGCAACCGTCGGGCAGCATAGCCTACATGATACCACCTCAGGCAACGGTCTTAGGTTAATAGGCTTTGCAGCGGCGCACAACATGGTAGTACGTAGTACAGGATTTCGTCATCTGGATATACACAAGGCAACCTGGTTGT
Source organism: Hirtodrosophila trivittata (assembly GCA_035045065.1). NCBI lineage: Eukaryota > Metazoa > Arthropoda > Insecta > Diptera > Drosophilidae > Hirtodrosophila > Hirtodrosophila trivittata. The sequence continues at coordinate 41,069 of JAWNNK010000870.1, forward strand.
CCCCTGATCGACTGACCCGTAATCAGATTGATCATGTTGTGATCGATGCAAGGCATGTATCCAACATACTTGACGTGCGAGCTTGTCGGGGTCTCAACATAAACTCTGATCATTACCTTGTTGCAGCTAAGGTTCGCGCACGGCTATGTGCTGCGAAAGTAGCACGTCGAAGTATGTCAAGGAACCTGGACATCGGAAGGCTGCAATCACAACGGACGAAGGATGCATTCTCCACACGACTCTCTGACCTACTATGCCAAACAATCTCGAGGCCTGAAAATGCTAGTGATATGTGGGCGCACATATCGCACTCTCTGCGAGCTTCGGCGGAGGAAGTGCTTGGATTCCAACGCCCCTCTACTAGGAATCCATGGTACGACCAAGAGTGCCGAGAAGCAACTAGACAGAAGGACGCGTCGTATAGGCGAACACTTCAATCTGGTGCTACCCGGACAGTAGTAGAGAAGTACAGGGCTAAGAGAAGGGAGGAGAAGCGCCTTTTTAAACGCAAGAAAAGAGAATAAGAAAGGCTGGAGTGTGAGAGAATCGAGTGTAGAAGAAGCAGGAATGATGCCCGTGACTTTTACCAGAGGGTAAAGCGCCTTACCCAAGGGTATAGAGCTAGGGGGCTCGCCTGCAGAGACGATGACGGAAATCTGGTCACAGATGCAAGGGTCACGTTAAGATTATGGAGGGATCACTTCTCAAGTCTTTTGGAGGGCGATGACTTGAATGCTAATTCGGGAGAAAGTAATCCACAAACCCCAATCACCGACGATGTCGATATACCGATCCCTAGCCATGCTGAAGTCGAGGCCGCAATACAGCGGATGAAGAACGATAAAGCTGCAGGTGCTGATGGCTTGTCAGCTGAATTGTTCAAGGCTGGAGGCGAAGAGTTGGTAAGGTGTATGCACCAACTCCTATGCGATATATGGCTAGTGGAGAGCATACCCGATGATTGGAACCTTAGCTTGATCTGTCCTGTCCTGAAGAACGTGAAGGGTGATGCCACGCTGCGGGCAAACTACCGTGGCATCAGTCTACTGCAAGTCGCATATAAAGTTCTGACGAGCGTACTGTGTGAAAGGTTGAAACCATTTGCTGAGGCACTGATTGGACCTTATCAGTGCGGTTTCAGACCTGGTAGGTTCACCATTGACCAAATATTCACACTGCGCCAAATCCTGGAGAAGTCGCACGAGAGCCAGATGGACACCCACCACCTTTTTGTCGACTACAAGGCCGCTTTTGATAGCCCACAGCGAGATCGCCTGTTCGCCGCCATGTCTGAGCTTGGTATTCCAGCGAAGCTAATACGGCTTTGCAGAATGATATTGAGCAACACCAGCAGCTCTGTCAAGGTAGGAAATGACCATTCTGAAACCTTTAATACCAAGCGTGGTCTCAGACAAGGTGACTCGCTGTCTTGTATGCTTTTCAATCTAATGATGGAAAGTATTATAAGAAAAGCTGACGTTCCTCGGACTGGCACGATATTGAAAAACAGATGTGTCCACCTGCTTGGATATGCCGATGATATTGATATTATTGGGCGTCTCAAGCGAGATGTAACGGGAGCTTTTGGTGCTATTGAAAGAGAATCGGCTAAAGTAGGGCTTCGTGTGAACATGGGGAAAACAAAGTTAATGGCGTGCTCCAGCAGAGAATCGCGGCGCCTCGATTCTCAATTGGTTGCAGGGAGCTATAGCTTTGACGCCGTGAAGGAGTTTGTATACCTCGGCTCCACCATGACAGGCGATAACAATGTAAGCCTTGAAATTAAACGGAGAATTACATCTGCCAACCGGTGCTACTTTGGGCTCAGTAGGAAAATGAACAGCAGAGCCCTCTCTCACAGGACAAAAATAACACTCTACAAAACGCTCATCCTTCCGGTACTTCTGTATGGAGCAGAAGCCTGGACAGTTACACAGACAGATGCAGCTGCACTTGGAGTGCTCGAGAGAAAAATTCTTTGTAAGATCTTCGGTCCAATATATGTTAGTGGTACATATCGTATCAGATGGAACCACCAGCTGTATGAGCTCTACGAGGACATTGATGTTGTTAAGCGAATTCGCATCATGAGACTTCGCTGGCTGGGTCATGTTGCTCGTATGGATGAACAAGCTCCAGCTCGTAAGGTATTTGATGCGGTGGTTGGTGGACAACGAAGAAGGGGAAGACCCCGGCTGCGGTGGCAAGACCAAGTAACGGAAGCCCTGGCGTCACATGGTATTACCAACTAGAGAAGACGCGCACAGTGCAGGAGCGCGTGGAGGGAGATTGTGCATCAGGCTGTACCCCGTTAGGGGTGTAAATGCCAACTATTAATAATTGGGAAAAGCCCAGAAAAACCCAATCAGATCAATTGGTATTAATATTAGTATTAGTAATAGTTAGTATCATTAAGCTTAAAAACTATCTAAATGAGACATTTTTTTACAGCGGCCTAAGTCGAAAAAGAGAAGATGATATAATTGATTGTAGAAAAGACAAAGGTTGTGGAAGGATTTGTGTTACCCATAACTTGAGTGACGGGGCTGGAGATAAAGAGGAACATAATTTCTAGTCAATCTAGAAGGCACTTAAGTGCTAAATAGTCAAGAGTAGCTTATAGTGGAAAAGTGCTCCATGAAAACTTCTACGGTTTCTGAGTGTTGATAAGTCTATCAAACGAATTCTCTGTTCGTACGAGGGAAGATATATATTCTCATCCCAGTTCAAGCCTCGAAGATCGTATATAAGAAACTGTTTCTATTCTATTATGTTTTTTGTTCCTATTCTATTTGGTCGTGATATTTTTGGAAGCAAGCCGACCAAACACAGAATTTATACTTCGGTCGACCTTACTAACGAAACGTTAAATTGTTTGGTGGTATAAGGATCAGAAATATGACAGTTGAAGCTTAGATTATGTACAAAGAGAATTCCTAAGTCATAATACATTCAACTTTTTACAAACCAAGAATATGCCGCGCAATGAAGACAATGTTTGCCTTCGATTATATACTATATATGTATACCATATATACAATAAAAAAATTTAAAAATAATTATTTGTTTTTATTTAATATATATATATATATATATATATATATATATATATATATATATATATTTCCTTTCTCTAAAGCCCATTGCTTATGCAATAAAACGAAAAATAAAAAATCTAATAAATTCTCCCTGTGAGTTCTACACTTCCCATGAAACCACCCGGGAGTTTCAATGTGTCACACTTTTCGTTCCCCTTTATTTGTAGTTTTCCAGGGCTTCTGTTCAAATAAATTGTGAGCTTTACAAAGTTCCATTAAGAAATTGCAACGGCCAATTAAGCCGAAATCTGATGATTTTTGGTAACTCAGGTTTTTGTTCCAAAATGTGTGATAGCCAATGCAAAAAAGTTGATTGCATGATTACCGCATCGCAAAAGAAAAACGAAAGCTCATGTCGTTATCCTTTCTATTCTGTACACTAGTATAGTGAACTCATAACAGCATACTTTGCAAAAGTGAATAATATATTTGTTTGCAAATGTAATAAAATTTGTTGTCTGACGGCCGCTTTTTTGCATACTTATTTTGTTGACTCTTTACTGTTCAATAACATATTTTGAAGTCCAAACAATTTATAATATTGGTTTGGCGGATACCTCCCTTCTGCTTTTTTGCTCTTTATTCAATGCTTTATAAAAAGGGTTACAGTGATCGGATTTAGTTCAAATATGCACCGTTTTGTTCGATAATCTGTTTCCATCTAGCCGGCAACTTGAAATTTGCGTCAAATCATGCGGCACCCATGATGTTTCTAACTCGATGTTTTCCATGATTTGATCGGTATTCGTCGTCACAGGTCTTGCGCCGGCTGGCTTATCCATGGTGTCGTTTTCACCGGCTCTGAATCGTCGAAACCATTCCTCCGCGAAGTGATAGAGTACCATACCCCAAAACACCATTAATCTCACGGAACGTTTCTCCAGCGGATTTGCCTTTAAAGAAGGAAAACTTCAAAATAGCGCGAATTACGGCATTAGTGAACTCCATGTTTACACGTCTATAAGGCAGTATCCAAACTAATCATGTATAGCGTCGTTTTGTAGGTTATGTCAAGACCTTTCAAATGATGTATAGTATTGCGATACGAGCTCTGTAGCGCTTTGTACATAGCCGCGATATTCAAAAGACAAAAAGGCGAAAGGGAGATATTTGACAACCTTATATATAATTATAATTAATTAAATTTATAAACAAAAAAATGTCCATCCAAATAAACTCTATTCACCCCTTTGGACATACAAATGTTACTTTCCAATTAAAATTTTTTTCTAATAAGGCATTTTTACTAAATTCTTAAGTTTCTGATTGCTGATTTACATAAGAAAATATTGCAATGTTGTGTCAACGGTGTTGCGAGAAAATGAACCCTGTTGCGCGTTGAAAGCCAAACCCAAGGACCTCACAACGTAGCTGGAAATCGATACCAGGACCCCTCGACAACTACTTGTTCTTTCGGTATTTCTTAGCGCGTATATTCAAACGAATTTTACTATGAATAAATATGATAATTCTACTACTCGTATGATACCAGTTATTGCTTATGTTATAAACCATTTAAAAAAAAATATATATAACGTTTTATATATTGTAGTAATGTGGTATTCTGCATCATCTATTGTAATTATGTATTTTTCAGTCCAGAAATGCTTTTCCGGTGTGAATGATTGAAATGATTTGTTTACATTCTTATTGAGGCTGTTGAGTGGTAACGATTGTTACCCCAGCCTTTGACAGACACTATAAGACTCGTCAAATCATCGGGATTTTTGTTATTTAGTGTACAAGCTATGTTTTATTTATAGTTTATACAAATGACTATATATATACATATATATAATCGAATTGCGTTAATTCGTACCCCGGTAAATCGTAAATCATGATAATTCGTAACAAACAGCGTTTTCTTGAAATAAATTCGTTATTTCGTAAATTTTCCATACATTTTTTGGCAATTTTTTGACAATTCAATAATTATAAAAGTTCTTATAAATTATAATTAATTTTCGTAACCTATTTAAATTCATAATGCAAAATGTTAAACAAAATTCAAAGAATTGTTTTCAGTTAAACTACCATGAACTTTTTAGACAGCTATGTCACCTTTGTGTTGTCTTTATGTATACAGTCGAATACCGAAAATATATAAATACATTATGACAAAGTACCCGGAATTTATTAATAAAACAAAAAATATTTAATTAATCATCAATATTTATGTTATCGTCTTCAAAATAATCTCCCTGTGATGCAACGCACTTATGCCATCGGATTTTCCAGTCTTCAAAACATCCTTATAAGCACTGTATAATAATATACTTGAGTCGATGTATAGCTCCGAACTGGCTCACTCGGGTGAGCGATCCTTTATTTATTGTAGAATTCTTACTCTAACAATATCCTTATCTCTAATACAGTCGTTAGTAAGACGACTGCGTGTTTATTATTTATTACGGTCGCTTGTAAGACGATCGCTTATCCACATCTCGAACTCATTTATGCCCAATCCTTTATCCTGACACAAGCGGTTATGATAAGTGCTTGCAGCTGTTGTAAGATATGTATATTGAGCTGCGCGCAGACGTGCAGCGTATCATGTTCATGCTTGAACAAGCACTCTCCGGAATGGCCTTCAGCTCCCTCCACGAATTTTCTTTGATGGCTGCAAGTGACTCAAAACGGGTTCCACGTAACGGTAATTTTACTTTTGGGAATAGGAAGAAGTCACAGGGTGCTACATCCGGTAAATATGGGGGTTGATCGATATTAGTCATAGATTTTTTCGCCTTAAATTCGATCACAACTGCGGCTCTGTGTGACGGCGCATTGTCGTCGTGCAAAATCCACGAATTGTTCTTCCACATTTCTGGGCGTTTCTGGCGAATTTTCTCCCTCAAACAACGCAATACTGCCAAACAGTATTCCTTATTCACCGTTTTTCCCTCTAAAACGAATTCATGATGAACCAGACCACGAATATCGAAGAAAACAATGAGCATCACTTTGACTTTTGAGCGACTTTGTCGTGGTTCTTTCCATTCTGATGATTGTTGACTTGTTTGCATGTCGTACTCGTACGCCCATGTCTCATCACCAGTTATAATGCGATTCATGAATGTGGGATCAAAATTCGCACGATTAAGCATGTCCGAAGCGACTTGTTCACGGTACTCTTTTTGAAAGAAATTCAGGTGTTTTGGGACAAGCCGTGCAGCGACGCGTCTCATGCCCAAATTTTTACATCAAAATGAAACGAACGAATTCCCGAGAGACGTTCAGTTGTTGTGCTAACACTCTAACACTCACATGATGATTTTCAAGTACGATTTCTTTCAATTTGTTAATGTTTTCATCGGTGTTAGAGGTGGTTGATCGTCCAGACCGAGGCAAGTCATCCACGACTTCTCGTCCTTCACTAAATGCTTTGTACCAATCGTATGCTTGAGTTTTTGACAAAATTGATTCACCATAAGTCTTTTGTAACATTCGAAACGCTTCAGCGCACGAAATTCCGTTGGAAACACATAATTTGCGGCAAACTCTTTGTTCGTGGAGCACTACTTAGGTGAACGCAACAAAACTAGGTTTTGTAAAAAAGCTAGTTGACATATCCCGCTCAATCGCTTCGTAATGGAGGATGGTCCTATCAACTTAGTAAATAAAATTTCTTAAATATCTCTAACGCAGACGATTAAAAGGGAATTTCAGTTAAAATCAAACTCTCAAAGTGATCGGACGTCTTTGAGTAATTCGCGTATCGAGTTAGATAAGCAATCTACTTTCGGCATCAAAAAGTTCCCAGGCTATCAAGTGAGTGCTTATCTGTTTTGATCTACGCAGTGAAGAAATTTGTGAACAAAGAGACAACATAAAAAAGACAAAACCAACAATCATTAGGGACAGTGTTGTAATGGAGAAGAACATTTCCCCCGACCGCCAAAAGGCAGAAGGGGCAAAGCTAATGTCTACAAATGAAACAACAACATTACTATCACCTGGACCGAAATATGTTGTTATTTTGCGTACAACTGAATCCGAGAAAAAATTAATCTTTCGCCTCTTGTCATAAAGAAAATAATTGACTCCACCTGCGACGGTCCAGTTACATCATGTGCAAAACTTCTTAGCGGTGAGCTCCTGGTCAATACCAAAAACCACCAGCAAGCCAATAAACTACTAAAGATGACTCATTTTACAGACAGTATGCCTGCAAATGTTTCTCTGCACAATTACTTCAACTATACCAATAAAATACGCGACATATTCGAAGAAGAAATTCAAACGGATCTTAAAAGCCAACACGTCAACATGGTAAAAGAAATTATGAAGAAAATAGACGGAAAGCTCATCGAAACTGGACTCAACATATTTACATTCGACTCAACTTCTATCCCAGAGCATATCATGATTGTGTACGAGAGAACCAACGTTTATCAGTTTATACCAACGCCACTACGTTGTAAAAACTGCCTACGCTTCGGTCATACCTTCAAAATATGCAAAAAACCGAAAACATGTGCCAAATGCGGCGCTCCACACCATACGAATGACGAAGAAAAATAAATTTGCAATACCAATCTTGGATGCAATAACTGCAAATTAAACAATCTACCTACTAGCACTCACTGAACTATTGACAAAAGCTGCCCAATATACAAAAAACAACAAGAAATCGTTGTAATCAAAACGATCCAACAAGTCGATAATAAATCTGCTTACGAAATTTGCAGCCAAAAACATAAAACCAATCTACAAACCTATGCTGATGCCGCCAAGATGCCAGAAACCCGACCCTTAAATCAACGCTTCTTCAAGCAGCAACGCTCTGCGAAACATAGTGTAATACAAAGACCAGGATGCGCTGGAAACCTCGCAGCCTAGCACCTCACTGGCTGCTAAACTAGGTAAAAACATTAATGTAGCAAAAAATAAAGTACAGGTGCTGCCACGCGCCACATCAAAAAGAAATCTAAGAAAATTAAATCTCTAAACAAAAACAAAACTTCTAATGAAAACATGAAGACAGCTCCGATATAATGGAGAGTCAATAGTAAACACTGACCTGAATAAGCAGGTCCCCAGCGGGCTGACTGAAGGGAGTTTATTTTATAAAAAATACCTCCTTTAGTCAATCCAATGGGGACATCATTCTAAAACACAACTATCTATTCACCATAGTAAATATCAAACAATCAACTTAATACTCCAAAACTTTAACTAGATCTTTAAAATGTCTCTCTCCATTATTCAATGGAACATGAAAGGATATCTAAATAACTATAGTGAACTTTTAGTTCTAATTAAAGAACACACACCACACATAATATCAATACAAGAAACACATATACAAAATAATGTACATATATACACACCTACCAATTACAAAATGATTGCCAACACGGCATCAAACAGATTCGGAGGGGTGGAACTACTGGTGCACAACTCGATAAAATACCAAGAAAATTCTGAACGCAGATTTTGAAGCAGTAGCCATTGAAATAGAAACAATAAAATTACAGCATACATTTCTCCAACAACACAATTCTCTTACCAAAACCTCAACAATGCTTTCAATATCCAGAACAACTCAATCCTGGTATCTGGAGACTTCAACAGTTGGCATAATAAATGGGATTCCAGAACTAGCAACAAAAGAGGAAAAACATTAGATACTTTTTTAGACAAGACACAGTTTTCTATACTTAACGACGGGTCACCTACACTTTTAGTACACACAACACATTTACGCACTTAGACATGAGCTTTTGCTCAGCTGATTTAAAACCTCACAGCTATTAGGAAACAATCAACGACTTACAAGCGACCACTTGTAATCGATGTTTTCCTACAAATCAATTAAGAGCTACAGTAGACCACACTTCAAAATAAAACAGGCCACTGTAACAATATACCACACACTAACTATATTAATAAAGAAAATGCAAACCTAACAAGAATAATTCTTCAAAGCGCTCACGATAGTATCCCTCAATCTTCAACACGTAGAATGAAAAATAAAGTTCCCTGGTGGAACGCGAACTTAGAAGCCCTAAGGAAAAACAAATTTAAAACCTTAAGGAAATTACAAAAATATAACCCAAGAAAACATAACCAATTATAAAAATGTTATTGCAATGTTCAGAAGGGAACTACAAACTAGGAAAAGGGAAGCATCTATAGAACTTACAACAGAAAATCAGCCATCCACACTCACCACATAAATCTTGTCAAATATAAGGAGATTTTTTGGTCTAAATCCATCAAAAACGATCCACCCCATCAACTAACCAAAATACACTATCTAAAACAACAATAGCCAACATTTTTGCCAAACATTGGTCGGACGTATCAAAAGACGAAAACTTTAGTAAGGAATTTATCACACAAAAATATAAAAATCTACAACAAACAGACACAATATGCCATCACGCAGCTAAAAGAGAACAAATTATCACTTTTTGGAACTCCTTTCTGCCTTACAACCTCTAAAAGTAACATTACCTGGGTAAAATAGAATATCATACCCAATGATTAAAAATACACCAATTGAATTTAAGCAAAGACTACTTACCCTGTATAACAATATTTTTAGCACATACATTCCACAAATGTATAAGACAAATCTAACCATACCCATTTTAAAAACCAATAGTGACAAAATTAAAGTAGCATATTACCGACCAATTTCGTTGGACTGCTGTTTGGCAAAAACATTAGAAAAATAGTGGCTAAAAGAATATGGTGGTTAATAACAAGCCAAAATCTTCTTAACAAAAATCAATTAGGTTTTAAAAGTGGCAATTCGGTTACAGATGCTCTGATTTACGCTGAACATTTAGTAAACAAGGCAATTACGAGAAGAAAGCACATAAGCATCATATCCCTCGACTTTTCGAAGGCATTTGATAGAGTGGGAACACATGCCATAATAGACCAGCTGCTAGCATGGAATCTGGGCTCTGAAATAATTAAATTTGTCCAGAACTTTTTCTCAAATAGGAAAATATAAGTAAGGATCGGAGCATATACGTCAAACATATACCCGCTATCAAATGGAAAGCCACAAGGCTCGCCACTCTCAGTGGTACTTTTCCTAATAGCATTTAATAAACTAGCTAACTTAATTTTCATTCAAAAACAAATTAAATTCTGCGCATATGCGGATGATTTTCAGCTATTCATTCCATTCAAAAGTAACAATTAAAGTACACAGTTCAATTTAAACACACTTTTCACACAAATAATAATGGGCCGCGGTGTCCCTTAATAAGTGCAAACAATTACACATATGCAAAAAACAAAAATGTAAGTGCAAAACATCTGGTAATGGTATTCTGATACCAGAGGTAGAGTCATTAAAAATGCTAGGTCTTACATTTAATAACAAATATAACTGGCATCGACAATTGAAAGGACACTTTGCAAAACACACAATATACCAGTTACTCCTCATAGTCCGCTTAACATCCAACCATTTTGGGAATTCACAAATAGAATTATTATGACATCCCTAAGACAATACTTTAAAAGCAACACACATTCATATATACGAACAACGATTTGAATCCATTAAAGAAGAGTCTGCAAACCACCAATGTATATATACAGACGGATCCCAAATAAACAATATAACTACCTTTGCCATAGAACATGAAGTTTTATACACAGAATATGTAGTTTTAAAAATGGGATTATTTCCTCACTACTCGACAGTAATGACGGCAGAACTGATCGGCATCATAGAAGCTAGAAAAATTAAAAAAAAAATAAGAAACAGTACACTCTATTATATGTTCTGACTCACTGTCGTCACTTGATACAATATCGAACAAATAACAATAACATTTATATCACAAATGCAAGGTCATTTTAATTAATTAAACACTACCCAAAAATCAAACTGTTGTCCCTGGTCACTGGACAGTCGAGCATTAAAGGCAATGAAATGGCTGATTCAGCCGCCAAAGCAGCAACCAATATGCCTTTATTACCAACGAAAACTCCAACCCTAAGGATATAAAAAACTTTAAAAAAAATATTTACATAAGACAAGAGGACAATACAATCGTGTAGCAAGTGGTATAAAGAAATAAATCCCAATAGTAAAAATATAACGAACTACCTTAGAGTAAAGTAAAACAGGATATGAACAGAAGAGACCAAATTAAAATAACGAGACTAGGACACACTAAAATCATAAAAGAACATTAAATTAATTTAATTATAAAATACCTAAAAAATAAAATATTAGAAAATATGTAAAAATACTGTAAATACACAATAAATAATGTTAAAAATAAAGTACTAACTATATAAAAACAACAAATGTAAATAGGACTAAAACAAATTAGCTATAGCCGAAGGCCTACAGAGCCATTGCTATAATAAGACTTTTTTTATGGACAGCGTAAATATAATTTTCGGTGCTATTTTCTGGGGGTTTTTCCTACATATCAGTAGATAAGCAGTCATACAATTATTACAAATGCTACATATTAATTGTATTAAAATTAAATTCACAATTTGGCGTCGTCCTTTAGTGGATTTCACCTTATTAACAACAATTATTCCCTTGTATAAATCCAGGTACCTTCCCAAATCGTTTCAATCTTACTTTGAAGATAACTTGACATATATTCCTTCTCGTGAAAAGTCAGATTTTAAATTAAGAGTCTAGTCGCTCGTTTCGTGTTCTGGATAAATAGTGCTGTATTTAGTTTTTTATATATATACCCATTTTAAACCCAATTAAAATGCGCTAAAGTAACAATCGAAATCATGAATGTCGATATGTTTCCATAAATAGGTCCAGAAAAATGAGTTATAAAGGGTTTTCCAATAAGGACTTGATAACTTTTTGGCGCATCTTCTCCAGAACCCAATCGGAGAACATACGTCGCTTCAAATGGTCCATCGGTTTCAATTCTTGAGTCAGCTTGATCTTTTAAGGGTGTAAACCAAGATCCTTACGCAAAATTTGCCATAAAGTGGTCTGTCGATGCCCAGTTTTTGAGAACGCCGCGGTATCGACTGATTTGGATATTTTGCTACGGATGCCCAAACGGCAGCGATATTTTCGGCACTTCGACCAACCCGTTGTCTCACTGGCACAACAACATCACACAATGAATATTGTGCACTTAACTTTTTATTGCTCGTCTACTAGGGCGAGAATAACGACCGAAAATTCGAGTTCCCGATCTTAAAATTGCGGTGACCGACTCCGAGTTTCGGTAGTACATTTTTATAATTTCCATATGTTGTTCATTCATGTACGTAAATAAATAAAAATTAACGGTTCAATATGCAGTGAAACAGTGCGTTCAAAAATTAAATTCAAAGTTGTCAAGTCCCTAAAACGTATTTTCAGTATTTTACGTTTAATTCATTTCATAATATGTATTCTAGAAGTTATTGGTTGTTGTGGCATATGAACAATAATGAGAGACACGAAACACAAATAAATGCTGGCTCTTCACCTAGGGATCTTAATTCATATGTTTTAGGAGAATAGAACTAAAGAAGAAGTTGAACCCTACTACAGGTACAAACCAGACATTTTACTATGGTCCAAGAGCCCGATTTTTGGCATAAAGTCTAAACCAATAGCTAGAGAGCTGAAATTTGGGAAATGTGCTAATATAATTTATATAGGATTTTGTTTTTTTTTTAATTTTTTTGTAATTAGATCATGCCTTCACCACCTCCCCTATTAAGTAAAATGAGAATTTAACGTAAAATTTTGTTAATTAGATATAATTATAAAAATATGTTTTAATGCTATGTTTCTATGCTATTTAATTTTTTATCATATTCCATTTTTCGTTTTCTAAATCTATCAAAGCTTTTGCTCTTGCAGTTTCTAATCGTAATTTAAACTCTTTTGCATAATCATCTATATTGTAGCGGCTTTGGTCCGCCGAACGGTTGCTGATGTTTTTGTTGGGTTGGTGGTAGGTGTATTTCTTCTCCGGAGCACTAGCAAATCAGACGACGCGTATGTGCTTTTAATTGTTTTATTGCTCTTCGTTAAAAGCCGGTACCAAAAGAAGCGAGTGATGCATTTTTTTTGGCATTCACTGCGCGGGGTCAGGGGTGCCTGGAGATCCGCAAGGTCGCATGCGATCGTGGGCGGACGAATTCAAATTCGCTACATTACCCCCTCCGAGACTCGAGCCTCCTGGCCGAGATTTTCCGGAGCCGATCTTTGGTAAAGGGCAAGGCGGTTGACGTGCACCGTCTTAGTCGTTCTTTTGCCGGACAGACGCACCTCATAGACCAGGTCCGAGTGGCGCCGGGTAACGGTCGCTGGTCCAAGGCAATCTGTTTGCAGTTTTGGACATCGACCAACTTTCCGCACTGGTGCGTACAGCCGCACTTCGGCACCTGGTTTAAACTCGAGCGGATATGATCGCACGTCGTACTTGGCCTTGTTCGTGGCGGCAGTGGGTATGAGTTGCCCACGTCCGTCTGATGAGTTTGGTGAAGACCCTTCTCCAACGAACGTTGGGTAATTTTTCGCATCCGGTGACGGTCGACCGTACAGCAGCTCATTAGATAAGCGGAGTTCACGTCCGAGCAACAGTCGGGAAGGGGAGAACTTGGTTGCCTCATGTAGAGCGGAACGATAAGCCCACAGGGCTAAGGGTAACTGACGTTCCCAGTTACGTTGGTCCACCGCAATGAGTTTCACTAAGTAATCCAGTAGCGTGCGGTCAAAACGCACAACCATTCCGTCTGACTGGGGATGCAACGGGGTAGTGCGTGTCTTCTCTATTCCGAGGATATGTAAACACGTTCGAAACACTTCCGATTCTAAATTCCCACCTTGATCAAAGTGAAGTATAAATGGGATACCAAAACCGCTGAAGACGGTCATGCACTAGCGCTCTTGCTACCGTTTCCGCCGTCTGATCCGGGATCGCGATACATTCTGGCCACTTAGTGAAGTAGCACATGTCAACAGCGATGTACCGATTGCCGCGGGATATAGTTGGCAGAGCCCCCAGAAAATCGATGGCCAACCGATCAAGAAGGGCACCGATGCAGCTGGGTCGTAGGCAACCGACGGTGCGGCGACTAGGTCTTTCCCTGGCATTACATGTTTGAAACAGGGCGCACCATTTGACAACGTCTGCGCTCGGTCCCACCCAATAGTAGCGCTGTTTCAGTTTACCTAGTGTCTCCTTCACTCCCAAATGCCCACCAGTAGACGTGTTATGCACACTGCGTGTAATTTCCTCCTGCAGATTGCGAGGCACTATAGCTACCGCTCTACCTTCCTTGTTCCGGGTTTTTAATATGCCATCATCCAAGTGGAGGCGATCGAAAAAGTGCTTTCGTCTCGGGACTCTCGTGCCATATGGCGGCTTTGGGTGGCCGGTCTCCGGGTTTAAGCCAGCGTAGGATCGTCCACTTGCCGCTGGGCGTAATCCATTGCCTCGATCTGCATATACATAACATCCAGCTGATCGTTTGCTTGGCCTTTTCGCAGTGACGACATTCTCCGCAGGGGCGCTGCGATAAAACGTACTCGTTGCCATGCTGCTTCCCGCTACGGTACTGTATATCCATGTCGTATTGTTGCAGGCGCTCTATCCAGCGCGCAATTTGCCCCTCTGGTTCCCGAAAATTGTACAGCCACTTCAGGGAAGCGTGGTCGGTTCGTAGCAGGAATCTCTGTCCGAAAAGGTAGTGATGGAAATGCTTGCAGGCAAACACGACTGCCAGTAGTTCCCTCCTGGTAACGCAATAGTTCCGTTCGGCTGCATTAAACGTCTTGCTGTCATACTCCAGTACTTGTTCTTGACCATCCTGTTCTTGACTAAGTACGGCTCCAGCTCCGTGATTAGACGCATCCGTGTCTAAAATAAAACGGCCGGTCGGATCCGGAAACGTCAGGACGGCTGCCTGAATAAGCTTCTTCTTTAACGCATCGAATTCTTTTTGGGCGGCCGGGGACCAGTCGAACACTCGGCGGGCCTCGGTCAATTCGTGAAGCGGGCGGGCGGTGGCCGCAAATTCGGCTATAAATTTGCGATAGTAGGAGCATAGTCCTAGGAATGATCGAATCTCTTTTTGGCAGCGGGGCCGAGGCCAATCTGTCACTCGGTTGACTTTCTCCGGACATGCTCGCAAACCTTGGTCGCTTACAATGTGACCCAGGCAGCTCACCTCTGTGCGAAAGAACTGGCACTTACGGGGGCTGAGTTTTAAGCCGGCGCTCGCTAGACGATCAAAGACCTCCTGAAGATGGAGCAAGTGCTCTTCGGGTGAACTGGTGTCGTCCAAATAAACTAAAGCTGACGTGCAGCTCACGCCGGTGAAGAGGCCATCCATCAGGCGCTCGAAGGTGGCGGGCGCATTGGTCAGTCTAAATGGCATTATGTTGAACTCATAAAGGCCGGCATCACACACAAACGCTGTCATGGCCCGTGATTCCTCATCAATTTCCACCTGCCAGTAGCCACTCTGTAGATCCATGGTGGAGAACCATTTGGACCCATGTAGTCTCGTCAGGATGTCGTCCATTTGCAGTGGGGAGAAAACCTTTAGGGTGACATCGTTGAGCCGCCGGTAATCGACATAGAATCGTGTAGAACATTCCTTTTTTCGGACCAATACGACGGGCGATGCCCATGGGCTGGCAAACGGGAGGATTACCCCTCGCTGCTGCATATCCGGTACAAGACGCTCCACGTCCATCTTTCGGGTTAGCGCCTGGTGCCGTGGCGGTTGCTTGATCGGCCGGGTTTGGCCGGTATCGATCGTGTGCCGAGTCAGACTGGTGCGGCCTGTTTCGTCACTTTGTGCAGAGAACACGTGCTGGTATCCGTGGAGGAGCTGCAAGAGCTTGGTCCGCGTCTCTCCAGCCAAGTCCTTGGGTTGCAACGCATCCCAGTCCAGAACGCAGGATACGCAGTCGTTCGACTCCGTGGTGAACAGCACTTCTTCCGGTTCCAGTTGACCGATGATAGAGAACGGTGCCAGTTCGCACGTCTGGGTTCCGGTATTTAGCACGTCCAATACGGCCGACTTACTAGTGGTGTCCACAAGGGAGCTCCCCAGGATTTCGTCCGATGGGAGGTGGGAGTGTAGTCCTCGTTCCAGTACAGCTTGGGTCAGACAATCTTGCGATGAACATCCGATCCTGATGCGAGCGTGGCTGCGTGGTGGAATACTCACAGACGTCGTAGAGTATACCAAACTAGGCCGTTTCGAAATCGGCACTTGTGAGGGTATCGAAACCCAGGTAAACTTTAGGCGTAGCTCCCTCAGATCCACGACCATCTGGTAACGTAGAAGGAAGTCCATACCCAAAAGCGTCGGAATGTTGCCTTCCACTAGCAAGAATTCGTGCTTGAGAGCTCGGCCGGCTGTTACGATGGGCCATGCAAGATTACCTGACAAGTATTGACCCGTAACTGGTCCAGAAGGTCTCGACGGTTTATCAGTGAAACGGCGGCGCCAGTATCGACGATAAGCCAGACTGGCTTTTTATCCACCATTACGTAGCAGTGTAAGTTCCGGGCAGTCAGCGCAATGATGTTGAACTCCGCTGCAGTTGGTTCGGTATCAGGCGTCCTAGGATCCGTGTCTATAGTGCCAGCACAGGAAGTCGGTGTAACCGAGTTCCCCTGTACTGGAAGCGTCTCATCAAACAGCTGACCAAGGGCGGTGACAATCTCGTCGGAAGCACGCTTACTGCTGGTGTCAGCCAGCGAATCACTCGTTCCTGAATTCTTCGCGGTCTGCTCCAATGGGCGGTCAGTGGACGGCTGCAATAGGGGCGGTGCACTGAGCTGGGCTGTCTTCTTGACGCGTGGTGCGTCTTGCCGCGGCCTGTGGGCACTCTCCCCGGGCGGCGATCCTTGGAACAACTGGTTGCGGGCTGTGTCGACTATGTCTGACGGAGCGCTTGGTCCGGAAGCAGTTTGTTCGGATGGCGGCGAGTTCAACGGGGGGTGCTCCGGCAGGCGGCAGGCCGGTGGAGCGACAGTAGGCGGCTTGTTGGGCTGCGAAATCCGTGGAGAGGTGATTGTGGTCGATATCCGTGCTGCGGTTTGATGAGGTTTGGGGCCGTTGGGAGTGAAGGCCGATCTCCGCCCCGGGAGACGGGCTTCTATTAGTTTCTGAAATAGTTTTTGAAATTGTTGTCTAATACAAATTTAAATGTTAATTTTATATTTAGTTCTTAAAAACTATTATATAGTTTTTTCCATGAATCAGTATTGGTTTAATATTAAAGCTATTGTGTAAACTTTTTTTGTTGCTCCTTAGTATTTATGTAAGAGAAAATTGAAAAAACTCTACATTTTCAAGTTTTCCGGTGTTTATATAGTGCTTAATAATGTTTCGGACACTGGAATAGGACCTCAGCACTATACTGCCAATTTCTCGATAAGATTTTTGCTGGACATGAAGGCTAATAATCAAATTTCGGACATCTAGTGAGATTTTTGCTCATTTACCCATTTTGCTCATCATGTCACAAAGTGAAGATCAATACTAACTTGAAGTGCACTATTACGCAATATCTAAGCATATAATAACGGTATAAACAACAGAAACTTTAAAAATGACCGTTGGGTTAGCGAAAATCTGGCATACCCATTAAGTGTGCCAAAACTTTTTTGATGTGTTTTAGGCACATTTATTTTTCTTTGCATTGTATTTCCTTTTCCCTTGCAGGTAACGGGAAATTTGTTGATGCATTGTATTTAAAATAAGGTAATAATACCTGCTACATCAACATTTTGCTTTTAAAAAGCAGTTAATTGGTACTAAGCTGCTTATTTCTTCAACAACAGTGAGTGTGCCAATACTTTTCTGACTCACTGTATTCTCTTTTGTTTTTATTTTTTCTTTATTATTTAAGTTAATTTTATTGGCTAATATTGAAAAAATATTTAATAATGTTAGTTTTTCTATACTTGTCTTTTTATATCCGCCTTTTAATAAGCGTCCCTGTCTAAGTGTGCCCATACCTTAACAGTATAAAATACCAAATTGGGTCATTGCTTACAATAACTTAACCTCCCAACATTGGAGTTGACACCCGATTAATACGTTCCACCTGGCCATTGGCCTGTTTTGCAGTGGTAGCAACTTTTACATAAAAAATTAAAAAGAATAAAGATTTTTACAAAATTAAAATAATAAATTATTTTTAAGTACATATGTATATGTCGGAGAGGGGGCTTCATTGTCTGGATGCGATTCCATGTTAGTTTCACTTTCGATAGGGACCAAACGTTTCCTGCGACGTGACATGACAACATTCATAAACCAGCTCTGGAGCAAGACTGATTTCACAATGCCAAAATTCTAATGATCGTGTGCAGACTAATATTCACCAGTGGTGGCACGCTCCTTGCAGGCGCCACCAAATTACGAACTCTATATCATTTTCACTCCAACTAATATCACGGCCAGGCTGCACTAAAAAGAGAACTCTGCCGGGCCCACAACAACGAAATGCACATAGCAATGCAGAATAGAATGGGACGAAATAGAAAACACGCAAGATGAATTGTTGTTATGAAATAGATACAGAATAGGTCTGTATTCAGTTGCCTTTACATTTAATTCTTAATTTTTATTAAACAAACGCCAGGATGCGGCCCTCCTGACCATCATACGTCCTCGTGTGTTAAAAAATAATGAAGAAACGAAAATAGCAATATGCATTGCTCAATCAGAAAGACAATTTAATTTAAACTTATTAAAAAAATGTATTTAAAGTTATAAAAATTTAACTTGGGTCAACTCAATGGCAATATGCCCATCATATTTGGATTCTTGGTGTAAGATCAATTTTATTGCGAGAAGCTTTTAATGATTTACAATCCGTGAAAACAACAAACTGTCGTCCTTGCAAATAGTGGCGGAAATGTTTCATCGAGTTGAACAAAACTAGCGTTTCGAATTCGTATGAATGATATCGGGATTCTGGGATAATATTTGACAACGCTAGGTTTATTATCGATTTTATGCAATAAAATTGCACCATAACCATGCAAACTGGCATTGGTATGTCGTTCGATGGGATGATGGGGACCGAATATATTGAGTACAGGCGTATCTGACAACGTTTCGATAACTTTCTCACGAATTTGCTCGTGTTTTAATTAACATTCAAATACTTTATTCTTTCATGTAGGGCTATACAATGGTTTCATTATTTGTGAAAATTTTGGGCCGAATTGTTGAAGATACAATGCCAAGCCAATAAACTGTATCACTTGAGTAATGGACTGTGGGGGCGGTAAATCAATCAATGCTTGTTTCTTGCTTGGACTAGGACGAATTTCACCTTCCCTTTCCTCGAATCCCAATTATTTGACACTGGGTCTTAGGAAAGAGCATTTTGGGATATAAAAAGAAAATTCAGAATGAGATGAAATTTTTAATAGTGTTGCTTCTTTTATTTGAGAAACTATCATAATGTCGTTTATAGAAATTATTACAAAAGTGTAACCAAGCTCACCTAATGCCTTCTTTACCGCCCGCTGGAACAAATGCTATACGCTCAATTGAATGTGGGTGAATAGGAATCTGATTGAATCCAATTTTCATATCCAAACATTAAAAATAGCTTGCCCCGCGTAATCGAGAAATTTAATCGTTGATCAGTGGCAACGGATATTTGTCGGCAACAGCATTAGATAATCAACGCAAAGTCGGTCAATACCATTTTTTTTTTGAAACGCAATATAGGACTGGCCACGGAGAACAACTAGATCGAACAATTCTTGCTTTTAATAGTTTTTTTTAATCATATTCCTAACAGTATCAATATTGGGCAGATACAGTTATTAGAAACAGCCACAGTACATACAGACTGAGTTTTTAAAAGTTCAACATTGTCGTTTGATACTGTGACGCTAAAGTTGTGGCACAAAATTTCACGACCAATTAAAATATCATAATTTAAGCAATCATTTAAAACAACATGAAACAGAACATCGAGTGAGTATTCGCTTATTTTAAAGTATGATAAAATTTGCAACGTACTAGTGACAGTATTATTTCTAATACCCTTAAAAATGACTACATTTTTAACTTGTTTGCCCGAAACTTTATGTGACATTAACATGACATTATTCCTTAACAGCCTCTTGAAGACTCTGCTCCTGAGTCGAAAGCTACCCGATTTAATGTGACCAGCTTTTCCGCATTTATAGCGAATGATTCCCCTCTTTCACTCGGACGGACGATCAGCGTACTAATTGAACTTTGTTGCTGCCCTTTGCACGGCAGTCGGCTATTTTGTGTCCTTGTTTTCCGCAAAAGTGACATTTTACTACAGGCTGAAATCGCGTCGTTTGCGTCAAGCAATTCGTCTAAAAAGACCAGAATTATGGGCCAACAACATCTTGATTTTTGCATCACGATAATGCATTGTGTCACACTGCACTCGTTCTTCGTGACCATTTCGCCAAAAATTCAACGCATATCGATCCGCAACCACCGTATTCGCCTGATTTGGCTCCGTGTGACTTCTGGCTATTTCCAAAACTCAAGAGAACACTCCGCGGAACGCGTTTCGAGTTGATTGGGGAGATAATAGCTAAAACGAAGAAGGCCCTGATGGCTATACCGGAAAGGGACTATTTGCCATTGAGGATTGATTCGAGGATTGGAAAAAACGTTGCCATAAGTGTATTTTATCGGAAGGGGATTTCTTTGAAGGGAATGATATTGATTTACAAGAATAAATAAAGATTTTCATTTTACAAACAAATTCGCCTTACTTTTTGCTCACAGTTGCAGAATGGTGGCCAAAAGTATTTTGACATTAAAAAAATTGCACATTTTGTGTGAAATACTATATTTTTATTTATTCAAAAAATATATAATAAATCTATTTATAACAATAGTGTTTTAAGTTTTTAAAAACAGAAACAAAATTAAATTTCATGTTTAAGTTTAGAAAATAAAAATATATCTTCATAAATCTAGGGGGAAAAAGTATTTTGACAGCACCTAATTTGATCAAAAATTGAAATTTTTTGAAAAACTTAAAAGAAAAATTTAAAAATTAACGAAATATAAACCCTCCTTTGGCATCTATAACCTTATGCAAACGTCCAGGAAGCGATTAAACTAAGCTCTGAAGAGTTTCTAAAGAAATATCCTGCCAAAGTCCTTCGACCTCTGTAATCGTCTCTCCGCGCGTTCTTGTTACACTTGGACTCCTCTTCCGTTTTATATAAGCCCATACATTCTCTATTATATTAAGATCGGGACTTTGAGGAGGCCAATCTAATGTATTTACTTGCAAATCCCTTAAAAAATTTGTTATCATCTTGGCCTTGTGGCATGGTGCATTATCCTGTTGCAGGATAAAGTCTTTTCCAATAAGTGTATCCCTGGAAGTACACTAGTCGGCATATTTATTTTGACATACTTTTTGTTTGCCTATTAGTTTCCTTTAATAAGTACCGTTGTATTCAACGGAGCGAAAATGATGGTCAAAGTAAAGTGTGTATTAATAACTGTAAATATGCTGAATATTTTGTCTATTATGTTTTGTCAATTCTTTCTGCTGATAAGAATGCCAGCAGACAACGACTTTTGCAGCGACATAATTATTTTGACATGGTGTGTGTTCGTTGTTTCTTGGCGAGATAAAAGTGCTTTTAAAGAAGTTTTTGAAAAATATTTCTTATTACTTGATAAAGTCGTGTTTTTAATATCAAAAATGGTTAAAATAGCAGAACTAAGTACATTGATAAGAATAGAAATTGTGACAAAATGAAACTTGGGAATTTCCGTAATAAATATCGCTAAGGAATATAATTTGTCCCGTCAAACTATTTATTATCAAATTAATAAATATAAAAAATTAAATCAAATAAGCAATGTGCGCCGAACAGGTAGAAAACAAAAGACAAAAGCTGATGCTGACCGTCTGATCGTCCGCCTATTCAAAAGAGACCCTCTCAAAACACCAAAAGCTGTGGCTGTGGAGTGGAATAAGACTACATCCAATCCCATAAGCGAAAGAACCATACGCAAACGTTTAATTGAGGCAAATATAAGAACATATATAGCAAAGCCCATATTAGTTTATTAAGCGTTTGGACTTCGAGAAAAGGTACATCATCAAGCCTGTGTCATTTTGGCGCAATGTCCTGTGGACAGATGAAAGTAGATTTGAGTTCCACTCATCAAAAAAAAAAGTATTTGTACGATTAAACAAAGATTATCGTAAAAAAGTTGCACCTGTTTGTCAATATGTAAGCCATGGAGGTGGGAGCGTTATGTTCTGGGGATCCGTTTCATATAATGGTGTGGGAGACTTGCTTCCCATTAACGGTTCTATGAACCAAAATCAATATTTAAAAACATTAAACGATTTTGCGTTTCCCTCCGGCGACAGATTGATCGGGGAATCATTCATTCTCTAGCAGGACAACGCTCCTTGTCACAAGGTGAAAATGATTACCACATTTTTAAGAGATATTGGGGTGGAAACACTAAATTGGACACCCCAAAGTCCAGATTTGAACATTATTGAAAATGTGTGGTCGCTAATAAAGCGAAATAGAAGTGCTGATCTGACAAGGACAAGAGATGAAACAATCGCTGAAGTCGTAAAGGAGTGGAAAGAGATTCTGTTGAAGTACCTCCAAACTTTGGTGGATTCCGTTCCGAATCGCCTCCAAAAGGTCATAGATACTAAAGGAGAATATATTTACCATTAATTTTGAGATAAATTTGAATTTATGAAACATAATGTTATATTTAGTTGTAAAACAATATTTTGTCAAAATACTTATGCCTATTCATTTTCCTTATTTTTAGTTTTATTTTAAAAAAAAAAACAAAATAATTTTAAAAAATGAAAAATTGTTCTTTTTTTATATTTAAATACATTCTACATTGTACAATACCATGTACAAAGTCATGTTCGGCAGGTGTAATAATAGATTTACAGCAATGCTGTAAAGTAGAAACAAGAAATTTTTCAAACAATTGAGGCATTGCAAATATTTATGCAATGCCTCTGTAGTTTGAAATGTCAAGCTTGTTACCTTTCTTATGAAGTGGGATTACATTGAATTTCCAAACAAATTGGGAACCTAGCGGATTCAGAAAATAGAGGAAAAAGGTTTAGCAACGGTTCAGCCAGAGAAGAGCATCGCTCCTTAAGGACACAATTAGGAATGTAGTCAGGCCCAGGAGAGAAAGAAGATTTTAAAGAATTTTTAGCAACTTTTTTGGGGGTGGCAACAAACACTAAACATTTGAGGTATCAATTCTACCCTACTTGGATATGAATCGTATATGTATGTAAAACTTTTATTCTTAACCCTTTCGACTCCAACCTTTTCCTTGTTGACCTAAATTTTCTTTTAATATTGTATTCTTTTTTGTCTTTGAGCAAAATTTCAAGTCGCCACGCCCGGATACCGGAAGTTGCTTGTGAGCAACGTAATAGTGGTAAATTCAAGCAAAAATTTTTAGATAACAGCTATTTTTATATTAATATACAACCCATACCAATTAGTTTGCTTTGTTTTTAAATCAATTACATTGAAGTCAAAAAAGGCACAGTAATACTGTCTTTACTTTATCGACTTGAAGTGTATCGTCTTCTTCCCAAATATTTTCTGTACCTTCAAATGACCTTGTTATCCATTTTAGTGCCTTGGGATCAAATTTTTCAAAGCAACTATCAGCCATAATACTAGGTTTCTGGTTACATTTTTCTTCTATCAAATTTTTAATATCATCAAACTCTATAGATTGTCCTCTTTCCAAGATCCCTTTAAAATTCTGCTCCAGCATTACGGTGATATCAACCATTTCATCAGCACTTTCTTCATCAGAGCAGGTAGGAGGAGTCCATTTCATAACAAAGCTTTGAGGTGTTCATCTCTAAAGATCTATCCTACTGTATTTGTGCAAACGACTCACCTTAAAAATGAACGGTATAAACTACCGATTTAGGCCATTCCTTACTATAAAAATATAAAGTAAACTTTCATATCATGTATTATAATAATCTTTCAAAATGTAATTCTAATTTAGGCAGCTCGTCAAACCATCCTTGGGTCAACTACCAGCGGGCTGATGACTTTTACAGCCAATGCTTAAATAAAAACGTTTATATGAAAAAAATTAAAAAAAAATGTATTCTATAGATTTTTAACTAAAAAAAATCTAAAGATCGATATAGCAAACATAGATATTTCTCGAGCACAATAAACCGACTAGATATTCCTACTTTTCTGTCATAGTGACAGCCGCGAATGCGCAAGTAACCTATCAGTGACCAAATGTTATCCAAATAGTTAAGAATACATTTAAATTATGTGTTGACCAATAAAAAAAGTACAACGAAAACAATTTTCTCTATACAATTATTTTGAAATATTATTGATACAGTATTATTTCACAATATCGTACTATTAATCGTTTAGGAAATATTATCATCTGATCTGTACTTTACAGACCCTCGATTTAGATAATGAAGTAGATATCTTGAATTTCTTTTTCTTTTTAGGCTGAAGCGCGTCTAGCTGCTCGACGTCAGGCCCGTGCTGAAGCTCGTGAGATACGTATGCGTGAGCTTGAACGGCAACAAAAAGAACTGGAACAAAACGCTGACCGTGCCTTTGATATGCAAAATACGAGTGGCAATGCTTTTAACGATACGCTCTCTTTACATCCCAATCGTCTTGTCTACAGTAGTGTTCTTAACTTGACGCGTGCAACAACTTCGCGTCGCAGCAGTGAGGATTCATTGGAGGATGAAAGCCGCAATTTGCGTGACATTAAGCATGAAGTTAAAGTAGGTTGTATAAAACTTTTATAAACTTAGTCCTTTAAAAACTTCTTAAATGTTAAATAAATCTGTTTAAATGAATGT
Organism: Hirtodrosophila trivittata; assembly: GCA_035045065.1. Taxonomy (NCBI): domain Eukaryota; kingdom Metazoa; phylum Arthropoda; class Insecta; order Diptera; family Drosophilidae; genus Hirtodrosophila; species Hirtodrosophila trivittata. Next base: position 66,008 of record JAWNNK010000870.1, read on the forward strand.
GCGAGGCACAAGAAATCGTCTGATCGCTCTTCATAGATTCAAAATTCAGAAGCGGTAACTGTGAGGCAGTCTGAGACCATGATTTTGTTCGGAGTTTTGGTCAAAAACTGATCACTTCGTAGAATCAAGACTTAATCATCTATCTTACGTAATGTTGATGCGATGGCCTAATACTTTGTAGTTGAAATTATTGCTATAAATACTAGAAAATGTAAATATTGTTTTCTGTTCTGTGACTTCAATTATTTCTTTCCCTTTTTCAAAGTATGTTTTAATAAATATAAAAAAATCACTCAGTGTATATAATATATATTCTTAACCATTGTCAATTGCAGAGTTGAGTAAGTCATGTTAGAGTTTTCATCTGTCTGTCCGTTTATTTGTTCATCGCTGTGATTGGAATATATGTATGTCAAAAAATGTGCAAAATATATAATTGTTATTAAATCAAATTTGAATCAAACTGGTCGATTTAAAATGCGCGCGCTAATCAAATTGATAATATTTTTTTTTCTAGATTGGTACAACCTTTTTTTTATGTTCTTGTGAAGTTTCATCTCTATATGCCAATTAGTGTATGTTTGGCAGTTGTTTGTTAGTGTGCCTGGGAAGTCTTGTCATGACCAAAAAATTCAATAACGATCTTGCTTAAAATTTTGTGTTTCCGATAGAATAACGGAATCGTTGAAAATGTTGCAGAGGTGTTTCGGGAGTCTACTTTATCACGAACACAAGTATTTGAGTGGCACAAAGCATTCATTGAACGTCGTAAAGTCATCGGTAACTTGCCTTATGCAATTAATCCACCAACCTTTGCTAATGATGATACCATCAAAAAAGTCAAACAATCAGTGCTTGAATATCGTCGTGTTGGCATCAAGGAGATAGCAGAGGATCTCAACATCTGTTACGGACCGACTCAACACCTTTTGTTTAATGTTTTGGGCATGAAGCGTGTTAATGCTTGACTCGTAGAAAAAGACCTGAATCTTTTCCCAGAACGATGATGATTGTGATTGATTTTTTGGCCAACACGAAACGAGAGTTTCGCTCAAGCTTCGTATTCGCCAGATTTGGCTCCTTGTGATTTGTTTGTTTTCGGAATTGAAAAATACCATTTGGGAAACGCGCCATGAGTGCATTGAAGCCATTAAAAGTCATTTGCTAAAGGCACAGAAGGCAATCCCAGCCGAAGTCTATAACAAGTTTATGGAAACTTCGATTAAGCGTCAAAAGGAGCCTATTTTCAACGCGATAATAAAGATTTGTAGTACTAAAAAAAATACGTGAAAATGTTTTTTTTTTTTTAAGTCAGTGTCATTTTTGTTAAGATGGTATATACAAGGGGTTTTCAAAAGTTTCCGAACTGTTGGAATAAAATGAAAACTACAATGAACAGGAAAAAAACAGCGAGATGGTTGACGGTGAAAACGCGATTTTTGGTCAAAAAATCGGTCACAATTGTCAATGCCAACTTCCTTCTTCGCGATATTCTTGCCAAACTTTCAATTGATACGGAAAAATCGTGCACACACTTTCCTGAAGCCCAAATGATCGACCAAAATGCGATGGATTAAGTCTTTGGACAATCCCAACTCCAATTCCATGAGCCGCAATGACGATTTCGGCTCATTTTTTATAATTTCACGGACAATGTTGAACGGACCGAACGTTCGTCGTCATTCAAGTTCCCGACCGTCATTGAAACGCGTATACCATTCGTAAATAGTGGTACGAGATGGACAATTATTCGCATAAACCTTTTTCATCAATTCGTGAGTTTCGGTAAAAGTTTTACCATGCTTAAAACAAAACTTAATATTGGCTCAGTGTTCAACACTCATTTTTGCACCGATGACAAAAACATACTGTCACATTAGACCCTATAATTCCACTTCCACTGTTGCAAATGTCATGAATTGGGAGGGAATGTCAAATGAAAATGAAATGAATGAAACATGAATGTATCCAACGCAGGTCCTCAACAAGAGTTGGCGCAACCAGAAAATGCCCTGGATAAAATGTTCAGGAACTTTTGAGAAAGACCTTGTTTATAATATAATATAACTCATACATCCAATGTACATGTTTATAATAAACTCATAATAATATTAATATTACGAAATTATTAAAAGAACGCACATTTGGCCTATAGCTCTACTGAAAAGAATATCTTAAATTTAATTGATTGAAATACCTTCTTTTACAAATGTATATTCGGCTAATATTGGAGACTGAGACTTTTTATAGATATGTCAATGGTTATGAGTTGGGGGAAAATAACTCGCCTTTTTTTGTCCAGATTTCGGCAGGTATCTTTAAAGTTTTTAAATTTTGAACCCACTGTTTCCCTCATCAATGAACCGTTACTTTTTATTTTTATCATTAAACTCAACGTTTGCATCATGATTAAGTACACAAACAAACAACGTATGAAAATTATAAAATACATTTTTAATATTATAAATACATAAATTTTATTATTACATTTTATTATTAATACCGAAATTCGGAGTCGGGCACCGCAATTTTAAGAGCGTCAAGTCCAATTGTCGGTCGTTATTCTCGGCCTAGTAGAAAAGCAATAAGAAGCTTGGTGCAAAAATTGGCGTCTACATATTCATTGTGTAAAGCTGCCGTGCCAGTGAGAGAACTGGTTGGTCGAAGTTCCGAAAATATCGCTGCCGTTCAGGCGTCCGTAGTAAACGATCCAAATCAGTCAATTGCGCGGCGTTCTCAAGAACTGGGTATCGCCCAGACCACTTAATGGCGAATTTTGCGAAAGGGTCTTGGTTTACACCCATCTAAGATCAATTCTGAATTGAAGCCGATGGACTATTTGAAGCGACGTACGTTCTCCGATTGGGCTCTGGAGAAGATGTGCCAAAATTATGAGTTTCATCGCAAAATCATCTTCAGGGACGAAGCTAATTTTTAGCTCAATGGGTTCGTAAATAAGCAAAATATTCATTATGGGTCGGATGAAAATCCACAATTGCTAATGAATCACCACTTCATCCACAAAAAGTAACTGTTTGGTAGTATTTTTTCGTCGACAAAAACGATCGTCACTTTACTGTGAATGACCATCTTTATCTTGCGTGAGCGTGTTATCTCGCCTAGACTGTATTCTTTGGGGGTACGTCAAATCATTGGTCTATGCCAACAAGCCAACGACGTTGGAAGAACTCAGAGGCAACATTGAACTCCATTCCATAAATGTTTTGATTGTATTTCAAGCCGATAATGAAGTTTTGGAAATATCTTTAATATCGTAGTTAGCGTTTTATTTAAAAAAAAAAGTTGTCAAGTCCTTATTGGGTGCTTATGGGTTCAGAGCACAAAGCTGACAATGCTGCTTTTGATAGTGTGTTGGATGTGATCGGATAAATTTAATTCTTTGTCTATTATAACTCCAAGATATCTAACATTATTTTCCCAATTTCTGTCGACTTTGTTGAGACTAATGCTGGATGGCATAAAAATACTCTTACGCTTCCTTGTAAAAGTGCTTGAGTTTTTTCTGCGTTTACGAGTATTTTCCATTTAATGAAGTAAGCCACTAGGATGTTGAAAGTAGGTCTGATATGTGTGCTGCAAACAATTCAGAGCAAATTATTGCTGTATCATCTGGAAGTGTAGACAATTCATTTTATAAACTAGGCCTTAAAAATAGCAATGACCTTGGAGAGCTTCCATATCTGGGAAAATATTGCTTTACATTATGTTAGTAACTTACACGCGAGTAAAGTTATTTCTTCAAATCTTCTAATTTTTTAAATTTGTAATTAAATCAAAAGTAAGAGACTTAATCTCTTTTATAGAGAAGAGCTCATTTAATTGGTTACGAGAGTTTGGAAATTCTTTATTGTTATCCAAACTTGGGGTTGAATAGCTATGCTATTAGCTTTGAATCTACCTTGGCTTGGTTGAGATTTAAATCTTAAGTTACTATAGCTAATCTTGCTTGTGCAGTTTATATCGTTAGAATTATGCAAACCACTACAATTTACACATTTAACGGATGAATCATTAGGGCAGTCAGAGGTTTTGTGATTACCTGCGCATACTAAGTAGTAAGACTTAACGGCACATCGGTTTGCTCCATGTCCAAACATTTGCAATTGTAACATTGCGTAATTCTATTGCTATTTCGCTTTTGAAACTCCCATTTGACTCTCACGTAGTTTATAACAGATTTCTTATTAAAATAAACTACATATATGGTCAATATTTTGTTTCAAAGTCTTGCAGATTTACACAGTAGAGCTTAATCCTTATTGAGATTTTCTTCAAAGAACAATTAATGCAATTTATTTCATTGCAGAAATTATGTACAGGGTCAATTCATTCGGAAGCATTTTATTTTTGAAAAAAAAGAATGAAAATAACAATTTTTTTTGTTCATTTAAAAACCATTTATTATAGTCCGTGGAAAAATGTTTGAACTAGTTTTTGAAAAAGGTATCGCATAAATGGCCGCCATAACCTTTGGGTGCGAAATGTGCCCTTTTTTCGGCATTTTCCATCACTTTTGCCAATGTATCGGCCGATATGGCTCTGATTTCGCGGCGTATGTTAGCTCTGAGTTGAGCTAGTGTGCTTGGCTTGCTAACGTATACATTGGTTTTTAAATAGCCCCACAAAAAAAAGTCTGGTGGCGTCAAATCTGGTGACCTCGGTGGCCAGTCAAAATTGCCTCTTTTCGATATGAGTCGTCCAGAGAACAATGGCCGCAATAAATCGATTGTTTGTTGTGCTGTATGGCATGTAGCGCCATCCTGTTGAAACCAGAAGTCATACAAACCATTTTCACGAACAATTGGGATCACAAAATCGGCTATCATAGCTTGAGAACGATCGCCATTGACGGTTGTGGTGACTCCACGATTGATTTGGTAAAAATACGGACCGAGGATCATATTCGCGCAAACACCACACCAAACTGTGACTTTTTGGTCGTATAGAGGCAATTCCTAAATAAATTGAGGGTTTGCAGTGGCATAGAATCGACAATTTTGTTTGTTTACGCCTCCATTTAACGTGAAATGTGCCTCGTCTGACATGATGGTTTTTCGCCAAAAGCCTGGTTGGTTCACAGCCATTTCAATGCACCATTTGACATAACCCATGCGACGCGGATAGTCATTTTGATTAGGTACGGAAACATATTCAAATAAATATGAATTATGCGTCGGAGTGTGGGCCGAGCGATTCCAAGTTCCTGCGAAAGGGATAACTCGACGTTTTTGGATCACCCTCAACACTAGCTCGTACGGCTTCAATATTTTCATCGGAACATCTTGTTCGTTGTCTGGATGAGTGATTAGTATTATTAACATTGCCGGAGACAAACGTCTTATGGTGTTGTCACCGGGAGCACTTTTAACTTTATTTTTTGCACGAAACGCACGCTTGGTTTTCACATTTGAGAAGTTATTTTGAATATAAAGCTGAACAATTTCAACGCGTTCTTTCGGAGTGTATTGTTCCAATATTGTCTTCGAATGACGCTTCCAACACAGTATGACATTTGTCGATCTCGCAGCGCTGTCAAATGTTACAGGGTTGCCTGGTGGAGAGTAACAGTTTCTGCTGGTAGCTGGCTGCTGTCCAGTGTCAATTTTTTTTTACTTTCCGTTTCATCTTTGGGGAAATAACGGCATCGCCGGCAGATAAGAACTGCGTCGTTATGTTTTGGAATTTTTAATGTTTACCTTTTTTTTAATTGAATATTCTGTGCGTTTTGACGTGTATACAGGTCAAATGCTCGCACAAGACTGAAGCGTATTTTTATTAAAAAACAAAAAAAAATATGTACATTTCAACCCTACTTTAACAGGCAAACTAAGAAATAATCAGTCAAAATAATTTAGGAAAGGTAATGATATCCACTACAAAACTAATGGATAACCAGACGTATGTAGTATTCAAAGAAAAGATACTAAAAACCCATAAAAAACTGTTACATCCAGGTATTGAAAAAATTGTCAAATTGATTCAAGCTAAATATTAGTACCTAGACAATTCAAACCTAAAAGAAAACATTATTATAAATGCAAAATTTGACACGGCTCAAAAACTGAGGAGAGCAGAGGGACACGAAGCAAACATTATTATAATTATACCAGAAATCAAAAACGTTAGATCAAAATATGTGATGAATTTCTACATGATAGAAAATAAACAGTTCCTCTCTTGTATCGATACATAAAAGGGATTGTTTGAAAATGAAAATTAATGTAAGCAAATATTATAATAATTACAGGTGAGTAGCAGAACAAGAAGAAAGCTACAATTTACCAATTTAAATTTAAATATTTTATTATAACGATATCAGGTACCCTGTTCAATAATACTAATAAAGGGACAATGTATAGAAATCAACCCTACTGAAGCCTTAAATAGCTAACTTATATTTAAATCTGAAACCTACCTACTGATTATGAATACGAGAATACTAGTTAATAAAAACCATACCATACCATACCATATTGTAACAAACTAAGGACGCACAATCGAATGTGGCTTTGCCACGGTTAGTCGAGCGGTAGACAAATTGATATTTTGTTAAGCGGCCAAAGCCAGGACAGTAGACATAATTGCGCAGTCCCGGACTGGACACAAAATAAAAGAAGTCGCAGATAAATTATGTGATCTGTATTGAAGCGCCTGTCGTAAAACTGCTTGTCAACGTGCCTTTTAGTAAATAATGCAGAGAATACAAAGAAAAAGCGCAAGTGATATAAAATGATAATTTTCAGCGTGGGGAAGGAGTGCCTATCGATAGGCTCGATCGTTTTTGACCACATGTCACGACTGCTAACGTGGGCGAAAACATTTAAAGTTCCAGCGACATTCGTAACAATTGCATCAAACAAACAGAAGAATTTAAAAAATGCAATACAAATCATATATATAGGGGAAGAGCTTAATTGATATAAACGGAATAAAAATAGTAAAACGCAGTAAAAGAGATTCATAAACAGCTTATATGTATTCTATTTACCACATTACACCAAAATGATAAAGAAGATGTGATGTAAAAAGCAGATTAATAATAAATAATAAGTGAATATCATCCAAGTAAATGAACTAAGTCATAATATTAGTCAACCATGAGTCAATAAGAAAAATAAAAAGAAAAGGCCAAGAAATAAGATATCCTCATTTGGGTATGCCGTTCAGAAGACTAGATATATTAAACCCAAAAATATGAAATCACATATTAGTTTTAAAAAACTATTAAACACAAAAAATGATAATGATTAGCCATACAATATGTAGATTTGTACATTTTTTCTTATGCATATGCAGCATTTCGACATTAAAACAATATTACAATTTGTTTTCCTTTGGAGTTAGTCTGAATGGAGCCCCCAAAAAAAAGCTCAGACAGTAAAATTACCAATCAGCGTGCTGTAAAGCTAGTTATAATTGCCATAAATTCGTACTGTTCGTGGAAAGTTATGAATTTAAAATTGTTTGATGAATATGTTGTTTTTTAAGATATATATAATATATGGGCTTTTGTTTTTGAATTTTTCGCGTGGTAAGACTTAAATAGCAGTAGTGACTACCGTAAACATTGCCAAATGTATATAAGGAGATGTAAGAAAACATATCGGGATTGTGAGGTCAACTTGGGTGTATGTTTAATGCGTGAATAAATGGCCATCGATAATACAACATACGAGGGAGATTCGATTAGTACTTTGACTACAAAGTAAGATCCATTTTTTGGAAAAGAGGCGATTTAATGGTAAGCATAGTCTCTTTTTTGCTTGATACACTTAGCCCGTGATGCTCCAATTTCATGAACCCGACTTAAAACTACGTTTTCTCAAAGTCTACGAAAGAGCCCCCGTGTCGGCGAGGAGATCCTCATTCAAATCAAATTTTTGTTGTCGTACGGGGCCAAATTTGGAGGATACTGTGGATGGGGCAGCAGCTCATAGCAAAATTTTACCAATTTGGCAGTGCCGAGTACGCAGGTGTAATCTGGTGCGCGTTGTCATTGTTGACGACAACCCTCTTGTACGGATTAATATAACCCTGTGATCGTTTTGCCCTTCTCCAGGAAGTCGATATAGATTACACGTTGTGACCTGCGCAGTGTTTTGACATGCCTACCTGTCAGGTATCTCGCCCATCTTCTTACGGCGGCTTGCCAATACGATATTGTATATTTTTGTTATCCTGGGTGGTAGCCGTTTTCGGGATAATAGGCGTGGCTCATCAAAAACCAACGTGCGACCGACGTTGACACTCGCTCAACTAATCTTCGGAAAAGAAGAGTTACCGTACACATGAGCTTTTTGTGCGCGATTTCCCTTCCAAGAACAAGAATGGAATATAAATCTTTTTCCATTTGTCTCAAAGCTCCACCAACGTAACCGTACTAGTCAAATGAAAACTACAAGTCAGACAGTAGCGAGAATGTACTACACGATAATTTTTTTTTTTTTTTGTGATAGTGGCGCCTTAATGGCCTCGTAGGCTGTGTGTTAAGAATATTTAAATTTGGCTCTTTGGTTGTGATTTTTTCAAAAGTTCTGATTCCGAACAAAAACCATGCTATTTAGCAAAGCACAGCCCGGTCTCAAAGTTTACATATCTTATCAACGGGACTATTCTGGCTATTCGCCCTATTAGGTTGGCATTCTGTACAAGTCGACGAACTGTACTGGCACTAACAGCATTGAAAATTCTTACGAAAATTGTTGATTTAAAAAAATATTTTTTCGCGAGCATTATTATCAATTTATTCCTGGCTTCGAAAACGATTGCCTTTCTCGCTTTAAAGTGCGTTTTTCTGGTTTTAAATCATTCCTAATGCATCTTACTAATCGTCCAACCAACATCTAAATATTTCGTAACGGAACGTTTTAAATCGAAGTCCTTTATTCGTCAGAGTAGGGAGTGCTCTTATTTTGTGGCAAACTGTTTTCTTTTACTAAAAAATTTGCTTTTAATAAATTTGTAAAAACAGTAAACATTCCTTTTATTTCCTTAAAAGTCTCATTGTGCTTGTTTTTATGGGCCAGGCAAAAATTGAGGTTTCATTAAAAAAATTGCGCTAAGTAGAAGCACAGGTAATTGGTGATCTAAATCAATGCGCTGCCCTGTCTCCGCTCACCCAGAGACAAAAGATAATTTGAAGGGAGAGAATTTTAGGTGGAATGATTGGCAAATTTACTGATATCTAGATTAGTAGAAGAACTATACTGTACAGTTTAATGTTTCATTCATATTACATTTTATTTTACGTAGTACTTAATTTATTATTTTATACTTATACTTAATTTATTTATTTATTTAGAGTCAACTAAAAAGCAGTCGAATAATTAAAAAAAATTAAAAAAGAAAAGGTATTTACTGGGTGTATGGTTGTGTGTGTGAGTATGGGGGTATTTCGGGTATTTCACCAGAATAGTAATTTCATGATTATGATAATATTGCATCAGCCTCTTGTCATGTTGTGATTGGCTGTCTGCCTCTTGTCGCTTTGTGAAGAACTGTTATATCGTAATGTTGCTGTCGCCGAGTGTGGTTCGGTAGGGGTAGACGTAAAAAGTGACGACGTAGTGTAGTTGCGTTAAGAACTTCGACACGACCGAAACTTGTTGCACGTATAGCAATGACAGAAAAATATAACGACTATCTTACATCAGAAGTGGGATCTGGCTCGCTACCTAATAACGTGAATGGGCCATAGCGAATTTTAATGGAAATGCATAATTTAAAAATTTGATCGAACCTGTTAAAGCTTTAAATCAACAACATCTGAAACAACAAATAAAAACACGGTGGTGCTACCTATATTCAACGCAGACGTAGTTGGCACCGAGACATCGTCGTGGTGCTCTACAGTTAACATAATTCTGGCAGAAAATACCATAAAAGGCAGCGCGTTGGTAATGGCATTGAGTGCGGCGGTGGAAGGCAGTGCGTCGCAGTGGCTCTCCCAAATATGCTACCCTGAAATAACTTGGGCCGAGTTTAAGGAACTTTTCGTTCAGCGTTTTGCCAGTGTGGAAATACCAGCAGCTATGTTTCTGTCAATGTTGGCAAGTTGTCCGACCGACGGTGAATGTCTCTCCAATCATGCGAGCCGCATGATGACGTCACTTATTACCAAATGGCATGAGATGGATGTGGCAGATTGCAGCGACTGACCTTTACCTCGAATTTTCGCACTAGAAGTGAATTACAAACCGAGCTTGAAGAAAAATCTAAAAAAAAAAAGTATCTCCAGCTGATTTAAAGGCATAAAACCAGTAACCTGCTTTAAGTGTGCTGAGCTTGGCCATATTTCAACACACTGCAACAAGCCCAAAATGTACAAGGTCAAGAATACGACTCAAATGAAAAGAATCGAGCTTTGTGAAATGTTAAGCCCAATGATGAACCATCTTCAAAGTGAGACGTTTGCAACTATGAGTGACTCTGGAGCGGAATAATCATTAATCAAACAAAATATAAGTAGCAAATTAGTTGGTAAAATAATTAACAATGTAGTGATGTTGAAAAGAATTGGCAACGACATCATATGTAGCACATTACAAATACTTAGTAACGTAAACATTAACCATTATTGTATTGAAATATTGTTCCAAGTTTTAGACGATAAGTTTTTGACGAAGACAATCATTATTCGTCGAGAAGTTCTGTCTCCTGGATTCAATGTCATAATATCGAAAAAAATTCGAAATTGTCAGATCGAAAACTGTAAACTATTGTTCAAATGATGAAACATTTTATGAGTTCAATACTGATCTTTTTAGGGAAGATAGAGATAAATTAAAAGGCTTATTGGAAATATACTCAAATTATTTTATTAATGGAATTCCAGCGTCTAGAGTTAGTTCGGGTAAAAAAAAATGAAATAAGTAGACCCAAGAAAATTGTTCAAAGAAGACCTTATAGTCTTAGCTCAAATGAAAGACAATTAGTGCGAGACAAGATTAATGAAATGTTGGCGTGTAAACTCATAAAACCAAGTAGCTCACCCTATGCAAGTCCTATAATGCTAGTTAACAAAAAAATATGGCTCTCATCGTTTGTGCGTTGATTACCGTGAATTAAATTATAATACGGTCTCAGATAGATACTCCTTGCCGCTAATATCGGACCAGATAGCCAAACTTTATTGAGCGAAATATTTTACATATTTAGATATGGTAAGTGGATATTACCAAATTCCTTTGCACGAAGATTCGGTAGAGTGTACACTCTAAAAGCTGTACGCTTTTGTCACATCAGACGGACAATGCGAATTTTGGCAATGCCGTTTGGGCTCAAGAATGCGCCTTCAGTTTTTCGACTCAGTCGCTTATCTGCACTTGTTGCTGAAGTCGTGTCTAAATTTTTGCTATTCGAAGTTTACAACAATTGGGTTTGATCTAGTCAACGAGCTTATCTCTTGACGCAACGCAACCACAAACGCGTGAACAAAAAAACTGTTAAAACTAAAAACAACTGCAGCTAAGCAGTAATATGTCAGCAGAAAGCAATCTTGCGTGGCAAAAATAGCCTATTATAAGGCATAATGTTAAAAATTAATTCTCTAAACGTTCGGTTAAAAACCATGGCATTAGACTTTAAACCTAGTACTTCGAAAACCGCCAACAAATTTGCCATACTTGGGGAAATGGAAGATGATGCCTTCAAGCCAGATGAAGCCAGAACCAATGCTACAGTAGAGGTTGAAAAAGATGACACCAATAAGAAACCCTTGAGCCTCCCCCAATTTTTGTATCTGACGTAGACGACATACAAAGAATGCTTCAACATCTTAAAAATAAAATTGATGTTAATGAGTTTATGTATAAGGCTCAACCCAATGGTCAGATCCGTATAATGGTTAAAAAAGTTGATAAGTATAGGGAACTAAAAATGCTCAAAAATGATAATGTAAACTATCATGCTACTGTGGGCAAAAAGTAAGGTGAATTTTCAATTTAAATTTTCGTGGTGTAGTGCAATATGAATTCCTTCCACCTCGCCAAACTGTTAATAAGGAATATTATTAGAGCGTTATGCGTCGCTTGCGTAAAGCAATTCGTCTAAAAAGACCAGAATTATGGGCCAACATAATGGACTTTCCAATCATTATAATGAAATATCCCTATTTGTAAAAACACATTGTATAGATATCATGCTTATATCGCAAACACATTTCACCAACAGATCGTATTGTAACTTGATATGATATTATTACGGCAAATCACCCTTCTGGCAGATCTCAAGGTGGCAGTGCAGTCATTTTAAAAATGCGCTGAAATACCCTGCAGTGCAAAGCATAAACTAAACAACATGCAAGCTGCTGGTGCTGTTTATATTCAGTGTATGAATATAAACATTACCATAGCTGCAGTATACCTACCGCCAAGATACTCCTTTAAACTGGGTAACTATAATATCTGCTTTTAAAAACTTGGCAACCACTTTATTGCTGCGGGAGACTACAACGCGAAACATCCATAGTGGGGAACAAGGCTAGTGAATCCAAAAGGTTCTGAGCTATACAAGTGTATAGTTAATAATAATTATTCCACTCTCTCTACTGGCAAGCCAACATACTGGCCTTCAGATCCACATAAGACTTCATTGTATATTCTGGAGTCCTATTGTTTAACAAAGCAGGTAAAGATTTCAACAGAAAGCTACGAGAAATCAAACATAAGGCGACTGAAAACTATTTGATCAACCTTAACCCTTTTATAAATGATCCAGATTAAAGCCTGTAGCATGTAACAAGATATCTAAAGCGACCCACGAAAAGAAATTCGATAATATTAGATAGTAATGGTCAACGCTGTAAGGGTAACGAGGAGAAGGCTGAGGCGTTTGCGCAGCACTTTGCACTCAACTTTCCACCCAAACACAGATTAAGATGCTGCAACAGTATGTGAGGTAGGCAGATTTTTAGACGGACTATGCCAGATGAGCTTGCCTATAAGCAGAAGTACAAACCAAAAATAGAATGCATAAATCCAAAAAAATCCCTGGTGATTCCTTCCTTCTAAATGCATAAGAATGCTGACTTATATATGTATATAACGCCATCCTCAGACTGGATTACTTCCCTAATCAGTGAAAATTTGCTAAGGTGATTATGATACTTAAAACAAATAAGCCGGAGAGCTCCACATCTTGTTACGGTCCCATAAGTTTGCTGGTTACATACTCTAAGGTATTTCAGAAAATACTATCAAGAAGAATGTTACCAGAGCTGGGCGATCATAACATCATACCTGAATACCAGTTTGGGTTTAAAAAAGGCCATAGAAAAATTGAGCAGTGCCAAATTGTTAAATCAATTACAAATGCCAAAGAGTATTGCTCAGGCGTTTAGACATCAAACAGGCGTTTGACTAGGTTTGGCACCCTGGTCTATTATTCAAAATTAAAAAAATTGTTATCAGCTCCATACTATCACATAATAGGATAATATCTTACAAGCATAACATTGCTGACATTCCCATCAGTCGCAATATAGAGGCAGCTACATACGCTGATGACACGGCCATAATTGAATGAAGCGTTTCTCCAGTTCTCGTATCGCAGTACTTGCAAGAGGAACTTCAAATGATTGAACAGTAGTTGGCAAAGTGGGGAATTGTGGTCAACGCCCAGAAATTGGTCCAAGTGACATTTTCATTAAGGAAAGGAAACTGCCCGCCAGTAACACTAAACGGCACGGCGACACCAGCTAGCGATACTGTAAAGTACCTGGGAGTGAACATGGACCGAAGACTCACATGGAGGGCCCACATCAAATCTAAGCAAACGCAACTCAACGACTAAAAAAATTAACTGACTACTATGACCGCGTTCGAAACATGACCTGGAGAATAAGGTTCGTGTTTATAAGGCCATCCTTAAGCCTTAATTATAGACCTACGCTAAACTCTGGGGAACAGCAAGCCATTCCAACATAGAAATATTACAAAGGTTCCAATCTATGACCTTAAGGAACAGGAATACCCTTTGTTAAAGATGAGATCACCAAACTAAGAGTTACTTAAATAGACTGCACAACCACGACAATAATCTTGCCCTAGACCTCTTAGATAACAGTTGTGACCGAAGTCGCTTAAAAATATACCATATACTGGACCTACCAAGTAAAGTTGTTAGTTAACTATATTCGAGGGCGGTCCGATAAGTACTAAGCCTCAACGCCCGATGACATCACTATCGCAAGAGAAATTAACTATCGTGTAGTAAATTCTCGATCGGAAGCGTTGGAAAGTATTAAGTTGACAGTTTTGAGTCAGCGCGTGGGAGTTGGGGAATGCGGCGGCATTGATCAATAATTGTTTATGCTGACTCTTGGTCAGCACTTTTCGGCGGATGTCGTATTTCACAATATTTATTGGATTTTCGTTTTAGCAAGTTTATTGCCCTGTGCTGAGACAACGATGTTTCAACAATGTTGCGCTTAACTCTCCCCCCTCAAAATCCTACTTGTCTTCGAGCAGGTGTTAGAAGAAGTAAATATTGTTAAACTCCGTCTGCACCGTTCTAGCCGGAAAGTTAGTGACCTTTAATTGGTTGTTTGGAATTGCAAAACTGTCTCCCTCTTCTGTTGCCGCCAAGTATTTAGTACTGCAGTGATAATGATACCCATGCAGAATAGAGTGAACAGAGCGTTTCTATTTGTGCTTGATTGTGTCTTTAGCTGTTCCAGTTGGTTTGCATTTCTTATGTGCAACGATGGCAGAGCTTCCAAAGAAAGTATTTTCACGTTCTCTGCCTCTGTAGGTGTCATTTAAATTATTGGGGTGCCTGGTCTCATAATGATGGTTTCGGAATTGTCGAATTTCCTGTTGTTGATTTGTGTCGTTGTAGAATTCAACCAAGAAAGTACCCGCAACATGTTTCCTAATGCTCCAGCGTAAAGTCCCATTAAAGTGGTTTAGTGCAGTTATCCCGTTGCTGACTTCCTGTAATACCGGAATGTGATCAGCGCTACTAAAGCTACACAGCGATTCCTTTGATGATCTTAAAAATACAACTATCACTATCTAAGCTAACAACATTTTCCTTTTCACAATCCTGTTAAACTTATTTGCAGAGCAATTTGTCAATTGTCGAAAGACAGTAAAAAAGATAACAAATAAAATCTAAACAAAAAAAAGCTTTTCAACGTAAGTACTCGAAAACTTTGCAAATACATTTCTGGTAGTGTATATGGATGACGTAATGGTGGCTGCTGCAACGAAGAGTGTGGCTTTGAAAAGGTTACATATTGCTCTTGATTGTCTCACGAATGCTGGATTTTCATTCAATATAAAAAAATGTTTTTTTCTTAAGTCTACAGTCTGGCTTCTGTTCAGTGGTCAAATAAATCTTTCGCCTTTTACAGAAGAGGAGCACTTTTACGGTTCCAAAGTAATTAGCACTAGATTTAATGAGTTTTGATCACAACAAAAAAAAAATTTGCATTTGATTGCGACCGGTGCAAGTAGAGCTAATGGTCAAGCTGAAAGTGTTATGAGCATGTTTAAATACTTATTAACCGCAGTTGAGACTAGCAGCCGGTCTTATCAAGACGTTTTGGGGGTTCGGTAAGCCTTAGTGCACGGTAAGTCGAGTAACAAAAGCAAGTCCCTTAGAATTGTGTATTGGCAAATTTGCCTGTCCGTTGGGGCTGCTTCCACCCTGCACATGAGGTAAATTTGATGGAAGTAGGAGCACAAGCAGCTCAAAATATTTCAGCTGCATCAACATATAACAAGGCGCAATTTGATAAGAACAAAGGTAAAGTTATTGGTTGCAAAGTGGGAGATTTTCTGTTGTTAAAAAATTAAGAGACGAATCAATCAAGCCCAAAGTTCAGAGGGCCTTTTCAAATAACTGAATTGTTAGGTCATTGACAAATAATAGGAAATATAAATATGCTCATGATGACATAAGAAAAATGCCGGTTGGGTATGTACCAGCTGAAGATTTGAATAACATTTTCAAAGGAGAAACTGTTGAAAGAAACAGTATTGAAATGGTTTAAAAAGAAACTGTTGAAAGAGACAGTAGTGAAAAGTTTGAAAAATAAACAGTTCAAAGAGACAATTATGAAAAGTTTGAAAAAGAAACTGCTGAAAGAGACAGTAATGAAATGGAAATGAAATGGTGGAAAGAGAGACAGTATAGATGCTTGCTGATAATGAAATTTGTAATAATAATGTAAGCACAAGTGCAAAATAATTGTTTTGATGATGGCGTGTGGCGCATTAGATATAAGAGTTAATTATACTGAGAATTAATTTTGTTTAAGAAAAAGAAGTTTGTATTAGTTTGAAAATTAAACATAAATCTGTAGGATTGATATGTTGATGGAAGAATTTGATAATTAAATGATTAAAACGACAGCAAAGTATTTTTTTGTGATACTGTACGAGGTCATGTAATGGTCAGGATGGTCGTTTCGGTGTATACTGGGTGTATGGTTGTGTGTGTGAGTATGCTTTTCGGTTATTTCACCAGAATAGTAGTTTCATCATTATGGTAATATTGCATCAGCCTGATGTGATTGGCTGTCTGCATCTTGTCGCTTTGTGAGGAACTATTAAAGCGGGGCGCCAGCGTAGTGTGGCTGTCGTCGAGTGTGGTTCGCTAGGGGTAGAAGTAAAAGAAGTGAAGACGCAGAGTAGTTGCGTTAAGAACTTGATGGAAACTGCGCGTATAACAACGGCAGAAAACAATAATGACAACCAAACAAATATATTATAAAAGAAAAAAAATTTTCAAAATGAATAAAATAAAATATTATATAAACTATATCCCAGGGGTATTCAAAATTAGGAAAGAATTAAATCTGATCCAACATTTGTTGCCTGGATTGATGAAAATCCAGAAAAACCTAATCAAGTCCTAATCAGATCGTCCGAAAGCAAAGAAGATTCGATATTGCTAATAATCAGCTTATATAGAAAAACAACACCAATAGTTTTTCTACGATTTATTAATGAAGGAAGACTTAAAAGAAGAAGTCTATTGGAGTATGACGGTTGACGATGATTAGGGTGCCAGTTTAGTCCACGTTAAGCGAACCAACGTTTAATAAATCCAAGTTGCAAGTAAGGCAACATTTGTGACGGTAGCGATATGCAAAATGAAATTTAATTTGCAGTCAAATAAGGCACCAAAAGCAGCCTAAATAGGGTCTAGTGCGACTAAATGTCATAAACATACATTTTGCACAGTTAATATGCAACTGATTGGTCAAACACCAGCGTTGCAAAGCACTCAAATCTTCTTGCGAATAGTTTTCAGGCGCAGTGTATGAACAGATAAGCTTCAGTGGGAAAAATATGCAATCAAGTTTATAAATGAGTAGATCGTGATTGATAGTGTCAAAAGTTTACTAAAATCCGTGCAAATAACATTGGATTGACTTTTTTTTATAAATGCTTTACTTGCCAAGGTGGTAAATACCTGGAAGTTGGTGACAGTGGAACGACCCTGTACAAAGCCGCGTTGGGCAGGTGAAATAATAGATTTACAGCAATGCTGTAAAGTAGAAACAAGAATTTTATCAAACAATTTAGGCATTGCAGATAACTATGCAATGGCTTTTTAGTTTGAAATGTCAGAATTGTTACCTTTCTTATGAAGTGGGATTACATTGAATTTCCAAATCTTTCCAACGAATTGGGAACGTAGCGGATTCAAGACATAGTGTAAAAAGCTTTAGCAACGGTTCAGCCAGAGAAGAGCACCACTCCTTAAGGACACAATTAGGAATGTAGTCAGGCCCAGCAGAGAAAGAAAATTTTAAAGAATTAATAGCAGTGGTTAGGGAGTTATATGATATAGTAGGAATGAAGATAAAGTTAGAGGAAGGAATATTATAGGAATAAGTTGAATTTAAGGAAAATATAGGAGAGTAAGTAGATAAGAAAAAGTTGGCGAGTAGATCTACTGTACCGGAATCGTTGATAGTTTTCTATATCCCTAGAAAAAAGAAGAAAGTAGAATGGAAGATTTACGTTTCAAATTTACAAAGTTGAAAACTGCTTAGGGTCACGAGAAAACTTTTATTTTACAACGAGCAAGATAATTCTCGTGCAGCAGAATATTTGTACCAATCAACATTAGAGCCGGATTTCTTATACTTTTAAAAAAGTTTTGACTTAACGTTTTTTAGGTACGATAGTCTACGAGTTAACCGAGGGGGCTTTGACGGATTAAACGTCGGGATGTAGTTAGGGATAAAAACATCTAAGAGTGAGCTTAAAGTGTCATAAGGGCCATGTCAATATTAGTGGTTCTATTTAGAAAAGACCAGTCAGTTGCAAGAATAAGATCATTGAGTAAAAAGTAATTACCCTTACGAAAGCAACGACGTGATACTTGCTGACGAGGTGATGTAAAGGGAACCAGAGGTGAAATACAAATCTCAATAGCCGGATGATGTGGATCTTTAGAGACTATCAGTGTTGAAGATCTATAGACGCATGAATTTGCATAATTATTTATAAAAATTAGGTCGAAAAATCTATTCAAATGAGTTTTAATTGTATTCATCTAAAATATTACAAAATGAAGAATGCAATCCACAAGATCATGATCACTAAAAGGCGCAAGACAATTTAAATTTTGGGAATATGACAAAGAAATGTTGGGTAAATTAAATAAAAATATCAGTATCCTTCACTAGAAGAGAAACTTCTAATGCACTGCAATATGTTGCATATAAACATGTAAATCAGATGATGGGGGAATGTAAGAACAAGTAATAAAAATTAATTGTGTTGAAGATGTTACCTTAGCAGCAACAATTCCAACATCTGAAGCCATACTACAGGAGATACGATGTGACTGAAATGTCGATTGAACGGAAATTAGCCCGCCACCACCACAACAATTCTGTTGATCATATCTGAATATGGTATATTGATTTGACAAAAATTTCACTGTCAGATATGGTGGGAGCTATCCAAGTTTCTGATAAAGCAATGATGTCGGTATGAAACGAAGTACTACTTAAATAAAGATTATTGAGCTTCGTAAAGAGGCCTCAAACATTTTGATAATGAATGAGTAAAGAAACGGGGCATGAACCTAGTTTTTTGATGCAGCTACGGATAGAACTAGGAGCTGGAAGTGTCAGAGTTGAAGGCACAGTTCGCCGTTTAGGCGTGAACTCAACGTGAGAGTTCGGTTATAGCTTAATTTGTATTGGCCGTGGTAAAATTCTTTGTAAAAATCACCTCTTTACTGATGAGTTCGATAGCTCAGCGAATTGCAAAGCAAGAGTTATTTTTCATTGGTTTGCTTTTGTCCGCTGAAGATATAACAATGAACTTCGGACTAGGAAGTTGGAGCACTGATAATCCCATGTATGACGCATTTTGTTTATGGAAAAAGCAAGATAATTCTCGTGCAGCAGAATATTTGTACCAATCAACATTAGAGCCGGATTTCTTATACTTTTAAAAAAGTTTTGACTTAACGTTTTTTAGGTACGATAGTCTACGAGTTAACCGAGGGGGCTTTGACGGATTAAACGTCGGGATGTAGTTAGGGATAAAAACATCTAAGAGTGAGCTTAAAGTGTCATAAGGGCCATGTCAATATTAGTGGTTCTATTTAGAAAAGACCAGTCAGTTGCAAGAATAAGATCATTGAGTAAAAAGTAATTACCCTTACGAAAGCAACGACGTGATACTTGCTGACGAGGTGATGTAAAGGGAACCAGAGGTGAAATACAAATCTCAATAGCCGGATGATGTGGATCTTTAGAGACTATCAGTGTTGAAGATCTATAGACGCATGAATTTGCATAATTATTTATAAAAATTAGGTCGAAAAATCTATTCAAATGAGTTTTAATTGTATTCATATAAAATATTACAAAATGAAGAATGCAATCCACAAGATCATGATCACTAAAAGGCGCAAGACAATTTACATTATGGGAATATGACAAAGAAATGTTGGGTAAATTAAATAAAAATATCAGTATCCTTCACTAGAAGAGAAACTTCTAATGCACTGCAATATGTTGCATATAAACATGTAAATCAGATGATGGGGGAATGTAAGAACAAGTAATAAAAATTAATTGTGTTGAAGATGTTACCTTAGCAGCAACAATTCCAACATCTGAAGCCATACTACAGGAGATACGATGTGACTGAAATGTCGATTGAACGGAAATTAGCCCGCCACCACCACAACAATTCTGTTGATCATATCTGAATATGGTATATTGATTTGACAAAAATTTCACTGTCAGATATGGTGGGAGCTATCCAAGTTTCTGATAAAGCAATGATGTCGGTATGAAACGAAGTACTACTTAAATAAAGATTATTGAGCTTCGTAAAGAGGCCTCAAACATTTTGATAATGAATGAGTAAAGAAACGTGGCATGAACCTAGTTTTTTGATGCAGCTACGGATAGAACTAGGAGCTGGAAGTGTCAGAGTTGAAGGCACAGTTCGCCGTTTAGGCGTGAACTCAACGTGAGAGTTCGGTTATAGCTTAATTTGTATTGGCCGTGGTAAAATTCTTTGTAAAAATCACCTCTTTACTGATGAGTTCGATAGCTCAGCGAATTGCAAAGCAAGAGTTATTTTTCATTGGTTTGCTTTTGTCCGCTGAAGATATAACAATGAACTTCGGACTAGGAAGTTGGAGCACTGATAATCCCATGTATGACGCATTTTGTTTATGGAAAATTTTTTTCTTTTGTTTTGCGGAGGATCGGCAAGCAGACCAAACCCGGAGCCATTTTTTTTTATTGTAAGCGAAAACTAGACAAAAAAAAATGCGAAAGATAAAGTAAAGTTTGAATATATAATTAATTCACGGATAATGCATTATGCGGGAAACATCATTGCACTGGTTTAGTGACAGCCGAAAACTTAAACTTAACTTCAACCAACGTATGTTGAAGGGTACATTGCTTATATACATATGTTTTATTAATTAATATATTTTCAAACAATGTTATTGCTTGGTTAAATTTTTATAAACTAGAAATCATAAGTAATTTATTTATATCAACAAGACTATATTTTTATATATCAACTCAATAAAATTGTTTTAAAAGGAAGCCGAAGAACGTTTTCGAAAAGCTATGATAACAAATGCCCAGCTGGATAACGACCGCTCATCTCAAATCTATGAAGTCAAGTTACTCAAGGATAAAAGTGAGACGATGCAGGAGTCCTTTGCCCAATTACAGCGCGAGCTTAAAAACAAACTCCGCGAGTATAATGTCCTAAAAAGAAGCTTGGATCGCACAACAATGGAATTGAACCTTGTTCAAGGTCAGCTAATAGAGCGTGATGCACTGATTGCGGAACATGGTCTTGTTATTGTAGCTATTGAGAATACTGATGGTAGCGACGCCAAGCGTGCTTTGGTTAGTATTGAAAACGCCAATTTATTGGCAACCGTGCAGGGTTCGCTTGGTAAGTATTGTGCAGTATAATAAATTGACTTACATGTATTGTATATTAATTTTAGATGTACGACTCAAAAAAATTACCGAGGAAAAACAGCAGCTTCTTGTTGAAGTCCAAAAGTTGCATGAAGGGTTAGACGCGTATAAAAAGGAAGGAATGATAGGACACGGCAATTTGCTAAACGGCTCCTTAAGCTGCGACGATGATTTTGAGGTTCAAAGTAAGTTTTCAAGCACCTTTGGGTCAATACAATAATTAACTGAACCTAATTACACTTCCCAGGAGAAGCAAATAAGACCATATCAGATTATAAATACAAGCTTCAAAAGGCTGAACAGGAAATCGCTAATCTTCAGGCAAGTCTAGCACGTTCAGAGACACAAGTAGTTCGATATAAAAGCACGGCAGAAGCAGCTGAAAAAGCAGAAGCAGAGCTAAAACTCGAACGGCGTAAGCTGCAACGTGAGGTGTGTTATAAATGTAGACCAACATTGTTTATTATACTCATTTGCACGCACAGAGGCTTATTTAACATTTAACGTTATAAAAAAGCCTTGTCAACATTACTTTTGTTTTTTAATAGTTTATATTTATATTGTATTATACTCTCCACCCAGCAAAGGTAGGAAAAAAGGCGTATATTGCAAAAGAACGTTTTTCTTGTGTATTACTCCTACATTATTATATATATACATGCATCATACATGCATGTCAATTTTGGGGGCGCTATTCGATATATTTATCTGTTAATTTACTACAAGTTGCTATTCGATGTGAAATCCACAATGAATATGACCACCAACTTGTTCTAATACTTATGGTATGCTACGGGTAGCAAATGTTTCACATACAAACCTTTTCTATGCTAATTGTGATATCTCTACGTAGAAGTATAATTTTTCCTGAAAGAAAATAATATTCTTTTTATAATGAAAGAATTAAAAAAAAATTTTTTTAATTCTAGCAACGATAATCCATTTATTCAAATGATTCGCTTAGCTCAGTATCGTAAAAAGATCATACCAAATGCAAACAAAGTTATATAATCACAGTCTAGTCTTGATCTAGAAGTAAACGTAGAAGGTGAATAAATTGAGTTTCTAGATGTTATTCGAAGCTTAGCAACCCTGCGACGTGGTAAGCCTGTTTGCACAGAAATAAGAAGCTTAGCTATAGACTATTAAAAATCTGCGAAGCCTTTTGTTGAAATAGCTAAACAGTTAAATCTATGATAGCTAAGTCATCGGTGCAAGGTAAAATAGTAAAATAGCAAGGCAAAATAGTAAAATTGTTTTCGAAAAATAACAATATTGAGAATAAAATAACAAAAAGAGAAAAGAATGGACACTACACGCCTGTAGTTCAAATTATTGGATATCATTTCGTACGAATAGGACGATAACTGCTTTTATATTCGCAATAGCTTTGTTTACTTTGTAGGTAGAGAAAAATTTATCGGTTGAGCCTCGTCAACAAAAAAAAAGCGTTTGAAGTGGTCTCGAAAAACGATGTCTTGGACTCAAAAGCAATAGCAAAGGCAATACTTAGCAATCAATCTAAGTTTGTTGTGAGTGTCGATGATAAGCAAAGGAGTGTCATTACTAAAAATGAAGCGTTAAATTTCACGCATGCACAATGGTGTGAGGTTGTATTAATATCAAGGGAGTAAGACAACTGAATTTTATTGGTATTATTGTATTGCAAATGAACAAAAATTGGCTACAGTGTAAAGCAATTTAGGCCTTTCATTGACAATCAAATATTTTTAAGATCTTAGCTAAATCGAAAATATATGGGGTGCAATAAAAAGAAATATAAGAAACGCACCTTAAAGAAATCTTCCAGATTTGAAAAGAATGGTACAAGAGGTTTTAAACTCTATTTCAAGAAAACGATTGAAAATTTGTTTTTATTGTTGTGACAATAATGTTGTTATTTTTGTTGCTAGAAATAAAAAAAACTTTCGTTTATTGCAAAGAAAATAAAATTCTCTTTCAGAAAAATATACGTGTATGTGATATCTGCGCTAGCATAGCAAGTATCGTATATTAAACATGGCCTACCCGTAAAGAGTATACCGTGGTTGGGGCTCGCATGATGGTTTTAGTCATTAATCTGACTACAATAAATATGGGTCCGTAATTCAATAGACATCATGGACGAAACCGGAATGACCTACAAACATTACGAACACGAACTCGAAAAACTATACTTCCAACAATGCTTTATAGTATATTATGGAAAAAAATAATAAGATAAACCATAAACATCCTTGCGTAAAAGATTGTGGCCTTGTCTATTTAATATTTCGTGCAACATTTACATAAAATGGGTTTTTTTAGACGTTTGGTAAATAGGTAAGAAACTGCATTAGGTATATATATTCTTCCTCTAGCCGTGTCTATATGTGCGTCTTTCTGAAAAATGAGTGTTGAACATAGAGCCAACATTAAGTTTTGTTTTAAGCTTGGTAAAACTTTTACCGAAACTCACGAATTGA
Source organism: Hirtodrosophila trivittata (assembly GCA_035045065.1). NCBI lineage: Eukaryota > Metazoa > Arthropoda > Insecta > Diptera > Drosophilidae > Hirtodrosophila > Hirtodrosophila trivittata. Next base: position 89,936 of record JAWNNK010000870.1, read on the forward strand.
TGAAAAACGTTTTTGCGAATAATTGTCCATCTCGTACCACTATTTACGAATGATATACGCCTTTTAAAGACGGTCGTTAAGACTTGAATGACGACGAACGTTCGGGCCGGCCGAAATCTTCAGTGAACGAACCCATCAAAATTGTCCGTGAATTCATCAAAAATGAATTGGTATTGTCCAAAGACTCAATCCATCGCATTTTGGTCGATCATTTGGGCTTCAGGAAAGTGTGTACGATTTTTCCGCATCAATTGAAAGTTTGGCCAAAATATCGCGAGGAAGAAAGTTGGCATTGACAATTGTGACCGATTTTTTTACCATAAATTGCATTTTCACCGTCAACCACTCGCCGTATTCGCCTGATTTGGCACTATGTGACTTTTTTCTGTTCGGCAAGCTGAAATTATCCATGAAAGGACGGCGCTTTGCTGATGAGGAGGCCATTCAAAAGGCGTGCACCGACGTCCTAAAGGTCATTCCGGCCAACGAGCTAAAACACTCATTTCAAATGTTATTGGATCGAGCTAATAAGTGTATTCAGTCGAAGGGCGATTACTTTGAATAATGAAAAACCAAGTATGATACTCAAAAATCTATTGTAGTTTTCATTTTATTCCAACAGTTCGGAAACTTTTGAGAACCACCTTGTATATAAATATGTGAGAATGCGAACCGATCGATTTGAAAAAAATATTGGTTGAAAATTTAGTTTATGAAACGGATTTTTTTTAGTCTACTCAAAAATTTAAAACATCCCTGATCTGTGTTCAATCACCAAAAACCAATATACCAAATATGTTGCTTGCAAATCTTGTAGTCACTGAGATCGAGGCGCTCATACAGACAGATATGGCTAAAGCAACTTCGCTATTGTTCCTGAACAGGAATATATACACTTAATAAGATCGGAGCTTCTTCATTCTTACAAACATAAATTCGCATAAATTTATTAGCCCTTATTTACCAATGTTTCAATGGTTTGAGGTCTGACCTGTGTATGGTATACATACAAGAACGTACATGCCAAATTTTCTGTGTCTAGTTCTTATATGCAGGGAAATCGACTAGACCATCAGACAAGATCATACGGACACACAGAAATAGCTATATCACCTAGAATAATAGTGCTAATCAAGAGTATATATATATAAGTAAAGTAAGTATATTCGGAGGCACAAACTCAGCATTACCACAGACAGTGCAAACGGCCCTGCTAGCTGCGAATTGTTTTGTAACTATAATCGTTTATTTGTCAATCTAGTAACTTTAAACAATATTTGCTAACGTGAATCTACATTATTTATACCGTTAATGAGGTCGGCTATGCATACTTCTTGATGTTGCAGTGTTTTGCAAAATGTTGTTCAAATTAAAAAAGGTAGAATCACAAAATACGTTTAAACTCAAATAAGATGAAATCAAACATTAAAGTATTCTTACACCCATAATTGGATCAAATACGAATTTTAAGTACATTTTTCAGTAACAAACCAACTCTCATAGCGATCAGATTTTGATTCACCATTTTGATTAGGCATTCACTTAAGTCCGGAGACAAGATTAAAAAAACAATCAAAACGATTACAAATTCCATTCAAAATGCGAGAATTTCAAAAAACTCTTGGGTGGCGTGAAGTCGTTGTTGTGTGTCATTATCGGAAAGCAGGCGTGGGACCCATCTTGCTCAAACTTTACTGTAACCCAGCTTCTCCGACACTATTGTATGGACTGAAGTTCGGTGATTTTGACATTGAGGAGGCATCATTTCCAAAATATCGTCAATAGTCAATGGTCTGTCCTCCTGAATAATTTTTTCTACCGCTGCAATCGCATCGTCCGTAATGACGCTTTTTGGGCGTCTAGCACACTGCTCATCGTGCACTTCTGCGCGTCCATGGAAAAAATTTATGCGTCATCTTCGCACCCTTTGGACACTCATACAGTCTTCACCATAAATAGATAAATATAAATTCACTGTGAATCTCATTACCGTTTAAACCTTTTAAACCAGTTAAAAAACGAATAACCGAACGTAATTCACAATCGGACACGCTTTGCACTGGTAACTCCATGATTTTCGAGCTTGTATTACTGAAAACACTATTCTTGGTCACCAAAACTAATTCCGTTGTTTTTGGTAGAGCCTACGCTGTAATTATGTTCAGCTAGAGTCCGCTAGGTGGCGTCTGAGTGAAACGCCAGACTAGGGAAACTTACTTTTCGAATACCCCTCGTATACAAAACTATGGGAAATTAAAAGTGATAAAACTTCAGAGTACCTAACGAGCTTTACAAATGACCTGACCATAGTCAATGAAATTTTTGTATATTTTTTTTGCATACGAAGATATTTCCCCTTATAACTTTTTTTCCATAATTCAGCCAGAAAGGGGCGCACGGGCTATTATAAAAATATATACAATATAAGGTTTAATCTAGATAATTATATTAATATTATTATTTCTTAACTTAGCTTAGTATTTCTATGTTAATATTAGTATTTCTAATTTAACTAACTAACTCCTCTCATCGTGGGTGAGCGGAGCAATAAGTCTTTTGGCTGGCGCCTCTTTATTCTGCGCTGCGTGTGGACTGTTGCCAGGCTATTGGACAGACGGTTTCTTTGTAGCTCGAGCCTAGAATTATACCAGATGGAGTGGAAGTTAAATGAAAGTTATGGAAACAAAAAACATTAAAAATTGACTTTAATTTTAAATTCATGTGCATTTCTTCAAAATAAAATAATTGAATGGGGTGTTGGGACATTTTAGTTTAGTATAATACCCATACTATGTCAAAATATCTATTTAGTTCGCCATTGACATATCATTTTCCATTAAAAAAACATTAATAACCAGAAAAAAATGTTGCCCCTTAAATATGTCTATTCTAGCTAAGTAAAAAAATTATTCAGGTTGTTTTATCTTCTGTTAAAGGCTCTTTTTAATGGTTTTGCCGAAACATTTAACATGTTTTAAAACTATAATTTATACTCAAATACTCAAATTTCTTGATATGTTTGGTCAGTAGTAATGCTATTGCGCACGAAAGAGGATTTTTTTTTAGAATCTGTGACTATATTTTAACAGAGGTGACTAATCTGCATAGCGATACATTATAAATTCCTATAAATCTTTGACTAAATCTGTTGTTGGTCAATTTAAAATTTTGTCTATTTTTTTTTTTTGGATCTCATGGAATAATCGACGTTGACTATCTCGAAAAGGGTAAAACGGTTAATGGCGAATATTATAGAAACATAATAAATCCATTAAATGGAGATTTAAAAAGTATTTGGTCAAACAGAAAGTTCAAAAAGTCACGGACTCACGTATGATACTTTGTAACTAAGTTTGCTTTTCCAAGTAGCAAACATATGAAATTTTAAAAAAAAAAAAGGTCCATCACGGCATCATCAAAGAAACTTTATCTGTTATTATGCATGATAAATATTAACATTTTACTAATTTAGGGAATTTGCACGTAATTTTATTTACTTTAATAGACAAACCGAATGTAAGTAAAGCTAACCAAATTAATTTTCTCAGTTTTGGTTATTATCATTGTTATTTTCTTTGAAATACTAATTAAGTACTACTACTTAAAAAAGATCTCGCAAAATCTTTGTTAACAGAACAGTTATTGCAATGAAACCACTATTCATTATTGAGCAGCTCGAAGTCTACTAATTTTATTCTTACAAATCCTAGTTTTTTATACCTAACAGAGAGCGTACTTACAGTATTCTTACCACTACTTTAACTTCACCAACGGGATGCATCTCGCTGATAGGGTCGGTTCATATTTCGTGTACGTGTACGTACTTGGGTCACACCGTAATATTGACATGCATACAATTATCTATTTTATTACGGTGCACTGTGTTTACATGGTACAGCATGTACTTCCACTTAAAAATCTATGTGATTTATATTTTAATTATAAATTAATATGCATGCATGTTTAACGTGAGCTTAAACAGTTATTGAAAAAAATCCCGAATTCCGATTTACGGTAAATTTTTAATTTGCGTTATATCACATTCCTAGTAGATCTTCTGCAAATCCTTGAGAAATCTCATCTTTTAAAATTAATGTAGCTTCAGATTTCTTTAATACTATCTGCGATCCCAATTTCTGGCTTCCTCACATGCTCGTTCATGAGTTTAAGCCAAAAAAACGAACGCAGCCTACACCTGTAGCACTTCCTACTAATATACCTGCAACCAATGTCTAAAAACTAAGATATTTGTCTGACTATGTTACTATTCAATTTCAGAATATTAGAGGTCTTCTTTCAAAACTCCAACAACTATATCTGAATAGTACTTAACTTGAGTCCAATATTATAGCTTTTTCTAAGACTTGGTTGAACAAAACCTTATCTGATTGTGAAATTTTCTCCAATCATTTTACAATATTAAGACACGACCGGTTAACCCGCAATGGTGGTGGCGTATTGATTGCCGTTAAGACCACACTACAATCAGAATTGTTAGCGTTGCAGTCTTCCGCTGATGTTGAAATAGTTGCTGTAAAAGTATCTCTTCTATCATCTCTCTTTATCATCTGTTCTTAAATTAATCCTGTTTCTGATATAAGAGTTTACATGCAACATTTAAGTCGTTTTAATGAAGTATTATCTCTAGCGCGTTATAATGATGAATTTGTTGTGTTTGGTGATTTTATCTTGCGTGGTAATTTTTCAGAAGCGTAAATTATCTTATTCCTTCATCTCAGCATGACTTTTTAGATTGTATATTTGATCTTCTTCTTTACCAATTAAATTCTATTCCTAACAGCCTATATAGAATTTAAGATCTTGTTTTTTATAAATTATTACTCTATTGTTTCTATTTCCAGGTCAAATCCTTTATCTCTGCCTGAAGATACCTATCATCCTACTATAAAATTATATGTGTGTCTTCCCTCCTCTCTGCTATAAAATTTGTAAAATGTTCTTACTCACCTGGCCGGTTAATATTCCAAGATGGTCTTAAAAGAGTGTAGCACTTCTTTACTTCATTCCAATCAATTCCAATCCACCTATTCAACTTTTACTGATACTAATAATTGCCATCCCTACAGTATATCTTCATCTAACTCTATTTTCGCTCCCATTATATGTGTGTCTTCCCTCCTCTCTGCTATAAAATCTGTAAAATTTTCTTACTCAACAGGGCCGGATAATATTCCAAGTTGTGTCTTAAAAGAGTGTACCACGTCTTTACTTCGACCTCTTCTTAAACTTTTCAATCTGTCACTTACCACTGGAGTCTTTCCACATCTTTGGAAAGACTCATATATTATACCTATCCATAAAAATGGTGGTAAGTCTGATATTTCTAAAATCAATCAACCAAATACTAGTAGTTTGTTGACAGAATATATAGTTGTGCGATGTTTTCCCTAGTAGAAGGACAGAAAGCATCCAACGATGAACAAAAGTATTAAAAAAGGACCCAGTAATCTTTAGACAACTATGGAAGGGAAAAATAAAGTACGCTGGAAAAGAAAAAAAAATATATAATAGATAGTGCCTTTTACATGTAAACAACCACAAAAAAATTTAAGAAAGTATGTAGTATTGCCCGAGGATTTAGACAAGATAATGAACATGGTATTGATAATATTGCACCAAATGAGGAGAGCGAATCCAGAAACATATTGATGGTAGAAAGGATAATGAAAGTAAATTTTTTTAACATACGCAAAACAATAGCATGCAAGCTGTATTAAAATAAAATTTTTTTATGATGTAATGTAATGTAATGGACAAATAATTTCGAAGCAATTTATTTCAATGACGCTAACAGCATGCTTAGGACCAGATGTATACGTAGGTTGCGTTTTTTTCAAATATCGAACACGACGTTATTTTTTATATTCTTTTTCATAATATAGTTTTCCCAACATAAATATTTTGTAAAGGCTAAAACATTACGTCTACAGGCTTTATTTCCAATTTGTATTTCGAAAAGATATTGCATCACTACTCCAAATGAAATGCAAAGTGCTTATTTTAGTTATCACCATTAAAGTTTTTACATGCGTGGGTGGCATAGCTTTTTGGAAAAAATAAATTATTCTCCTTTTTCAGTGACAAAATAAGACACAAAAATTAAATAAACGATGATGTCTGCTTTTTGTATACAATTATAGAGCAATTATTTTACATTAGCACTTGAAAAACAAATATACTATTTATTGCTTCATACTTTTTCGATTTATTACAAATTTTGGGTGCAAGTTCTTTGAGTGGAATTAGTTTGAAACTTCACAAAAAAAGTATGAGCAGTGATAAATCAGAATTTATAAGATGTTCTTTCTTTTTGTCAATGCCCACAGACAGGTGCATATTGAAACTTTTTCTGAAAAATTAGTATAAATAACTTGAAAAAAATTACACTCCCATTTATGAGGTGTACTACTTATCAGGGACTGCTATTAGCCAACTTACACTGAGGCCGTTAAGCAAAAGTCATTAGCTTAATGGCGAACCTGCTCACACTGCCTGAAAAAGTCATTATAGTGACGAAATCAGCTGTTTTTTGCTTGCATTTTAATATTAAAGTAAAATTAAAAGAACAAAACTCCGTCCGTTCGTGAAAAATATGGCAAATTAAAATAATTCAGATAGTAATAAAATTATAAGACAATTAATACTAATAATCTTGTACAAATATATTAATAACAGCAGTTCAACTAACTTGGTGTGCTCATTTTTCTTATTTCTTGGAATTTAACAGTTAATTGGGCATGTGTGTGTGCTTATTTTTAAATTTTGCTTACATTTATCAGCTGTTTCTTATCGATTATTGGCCAGCATTGCCATATTTTTATACAATAGTTTCGCCAGTATATACGCCGGTATCTTACTGACCTGAGTTAGGGCCCTTAAGTTAGAATTTAACTGACAAGTTTTTATATGGTACTGACATGTCGCCGACTTTTTTTTTGCTAATAGAAAATCTACGTGTACCATCTGGTTTCTCTTACGGTACTCCACATTGAAATCGAATGATTGTAAATAAGCCCGCCATAGATGTACCCTTGGGGTTAATTCGAATTTTTGTACGATTCGCCTTTAATGAATTAATTAATGTGTGTGCACTATACATACATTTTTTGACAATGCAGGTAATGACGGAAATGTTTTACAGTATTGTACACCGCCAGAGTTTCCAGTTCATTGGAGTGATACTTGGATTGCGCTACTATGGTACATTTACTGTAGTATTTCACCTCACTGCATTTGACATAAATTCTTCGCATCATATTCATCTGCACTGGCGTCAGTGCGAAGTTTAATTGGGCCTTCTGGATCAAAGATTATTAGTATTTAGTTAACGCCTGAATGATTTTTTGACGTTTCTGTTCATGCTCTTCTCTCCAAATAAAGCCTTTATTTTTAGATGTCAACTTATATAATGGTGTTATTTGCTTGGAGAAACGTGAAATTAATTGTCGAAAGAAGGGTGCCAATCCTATGAACTGCCTTAGTTGTGTTACAGAATTTGGATTAGATAGTACTGCCAGGGCTTCTATCTTTCTAGCATTTGGTTAAACTCACCATTTTTATAAAATTTATCAATCTATCAAAATCCTTCTTCTTTCGGCCGGCCAGCAATCAGAACGTCATCTATAAAAACTATCGCATATGAATATGCTAGTTCACCTAATGCTTGTACTATTGACCTCTGAAAACCTGAGCAGGCATTTTTCAGCCGAAAAGGCATATTTAAGAAATAAAACTGACCATCATGTGTTACGAATGTTGTTATTTCGCTCGATGTAGCTTGAACAGGAATTTGATAAAAGCCAGTGGTCATGTTTAAGCTCGTAAAGCATTTTTCATATATTAATCTTGTTAGAAATTATTAACAACGGATATTTGTCTGACACTGTATTAGCATTTAGCACCCTAAAGTCAATTTTAATTCTAGCACCACCACCTTTCTTTTTTACTAAAAGCATTCGACTGGAATGGCGAGTTACTTTGACGGATCCCTTTAGCATCGAACAATTTTATTTTTTCTAACAATTTTATTTTTTGTTTATTTGAGCTGGTTTTCATCTTAACGGAGTCTATAAGGGCGTCGATGAACTGTTTTATTGTTATTTAATAAACGATTCTCTATTGACCCAGTTGTGACACATCTTGTTGGTATTTCATTTATAAAGCTGTCCGAGTATTGTTCTAGTATGATTATTAATGATTGTTTGTCCTACTTACTTAACTCAATATTGCTATTCACACATTTAATCATACTGTCTGCTGATTCATCTTGAACTACAATTCCTCTTAAAATTACCATATTATGATATCATTTACCAGCAACCTTGAAACGGCTCACCATGCTGATGCATTTCTCCTTGCGACTTCGATACTACACACACGTCGACTCGCTTCTTGTTGAATTTTAAATTTTGTGCCCTAACTTGCCACAAAAACGAAATTAAAATGGAGCTTGCATCTTCTGCTTTTTCTTTTTTGGGCCAAGATCCAATCCAGAGCATTCGACTCGCTTAGCGAATGCATATGCCTTTAATTGCTATTGCATTTCGGTACGGTGTGTGTAAGACACTCTAAATTCTTGTGTATTATAAATTTGTGATGCGTGTGCCATACAATACGGTGCCAAGCAATACTGTTATTTCTTCTACACTCATCGAACTCCAATTGGTTATCAACGACGTCACTCTTACGTAAAAGTAAGAGTTGTGTTTAATAAGACTCCTGCTATCTAACATTTCTTTCTTACCTTTTCGTGATCTGGGGATATGTGTATCAAAAATGTGGTGTTGCACGATTAGTCACGAAAAAGTGTAAGAATTTGTGTTTATTGTTTTTCAATAATCTTAAAGAATTGCAGCTCCATTATACGCATCTCACGACCTGTAAATGGGTGCCCTATGATGAATACAAAATTACTAATTGGGATGGCTCTCATACTTGGTGGCTATGATAAACTACAGGGTAGGCCATTGAAATGGGAAGCATCAGGCAACCCTGTAACATTTGACAGCGCTGCGAGATCGTCAAATGTCATACTGTTAGAAGCGTCATTTAAAGACAATTTTTACAATGGAACAATAGACTCAGAAAGAACGCGTTGAAATTGTTCAGGTTTATATTCAAAATAACTTCTCCATTATGAAAACCAAGCGTGCGTTTCGTGCAAAAAATAAAGTTAAAAGTGCTCCCGGTGACAACACTATAAGACGTTTATACGCATAGTTTATGAGCACTGGCAATGTTAATAATGCTAATCACTCATCCAGACAACGAACAAGACGTTCCGAGGAAAATATTGAAGCCGTACGAGCCAGTGTTGAGGCTGATCCAAAAACGTTAAGTTATTGCCGTTTTCAGGAGCTTGGAATTGCTCGGACCACACTCCGACGTGTAATTCATAGTGATTTGAAGATGTTTCCGTACAAAATCCAAATGGCACAAACTCAACCCATCTGACTATCCGAGTCGTATGGATTATGCCCAATGGTGCATTGAAATGAACCAACCAGTCTTTTGGCAAAAAATCATCATGTCTGTCGAGGCACATTTCACGTTAAATGGAAGCAAACAAACAAAATTGTCGATTATACAACCGTCAATGGCAATCGTTATCGAGTCATGATAACCGATTTTGTGATCCCAATTGTTCGTGAAAATGGTTTGAATGACTTCTGGTTTCATCAGTAGTGACTGGCCACCGAGGTCACCAGATTTGACGCCACCAGACTTTTTTTTGTGGGGCTATTTGAAATCTAAGGTATACGGTAAAGCAAGCTTGGGACACTAGCTCAACTTAGAGCCAACATACGCCACGAAATCAGAGCCATATCGGCGATACATTGGCAAAAGTAATAGAAAATCCCAAAAAAAAGGGCACATTTCGCACCCAAAGGTTATGGCGGCCATTTATTCGATAACACTTTCAAAAACTATTTCAAACATTTTTCTAAGGACTATAATAAATGGTTTTTAAATGAACAAAAAAAATTGTTATTTTTATTCTTTCTTTTCAAAACCAAATGCTTCCAATTTCAATGGCCTACCCTGTACATATGATAGCGTCCAACAATTGCTTCAATGGATTGAGTAAACCTTTCTACACCCTTATTCCATTAACCAACCTAACATGGGCAAAGGATCTGTACGAACAGAAAAAATGATCCCAGATCCATTTGACACGCCATTTGACAACTAGCGTGACGTACCATTTGTATAAATAGACTACAAATAACATGAAAACGTCAAAGTTTGCGAAGAGAAGTTTTCTATCTTTGCTTCGTAATTAAGAGGAACTGCATTTTCAAAAAAAAAAATTGGATTTTCCTTTTAGCTTTTTTGTTGTGTGCTAGATTTGAGTAACACTTGCTGTTCTTTTGTTTGGTTGTTGGTTTTTTTTAACGCAAACCCATTCGGAGTAATGTCATGCTGCAAAAAAGAGCACTGATGATTTTGCTCAACCGTTTGTTCATTGATGGCTGTGTAACAATATCATGCATGCCAAGTGTGCAGGTCTTTCAGGGCGAGACACTGATAAAATGATTGCCAACCACAAAAAAGGTTGTGGTGGCTTTAGATGGTCTTGCCCTACCTGCATTAATATCCAATTTGATTTCACGCTTATGTATTGTATAATATGTTAAGAAATCAATTTTTAAAATTAAATAATGTAGCATTGTTTAGGATTAGCGTCCTTCACGGTTCCTTCTCGACTATTTGTGATCCAAAGTGTTGACCACCTCATATGATTGTGTTTACGCCCAAACGGCGAACTGTTCCTTCTACTGTGACACTTCCAGCTCCTAGTTCTGCCTTACTATCCGAGGCTGTATTAAAAAAACTAGGTTCGTGTCACGTTTTTTTACTCATTCATTATTATAACGTTAGATGCCTCTTTACGAGGCTCAATTATCTTTATTTAACTCCTACCATATCTGACAGTACAATTTTGTCAAATCAGTATTCAGATTTAATTTCAATTTAAATCTTATCAATATTCATTAATTTAATCAATATTCAGATTTAATTTTAAATAATTTAAATTGTCTTGTGCCTTCAAGTGATCATTATTTTGTGGATTACATTCTTGAATTTGTAATATTTCAGATGAATCCAATTAAAAATAATTTGAATAGAATACTCGACCTAATTTTTATTAATGACTATGCAAATTCATGCGTCTATAGAATTTCAACACTGATAGTCTCTAAAGATCCACATCATCCGGATATTGAGATTTGTATTTCGCCTCTTGTTCGCTCTTGACGCTTCGGCGGGAGTGCATCTATAGAGTGCAATTCATAAAAATAAAAATAAAATTAAAAATACCGACAACTACAAATTTTTAAAAACTGCACACTAATATTAGTGTCATAAGTCGATAATAATACTAACCATGGCAAAACCACCTGAATGAGGTCGGTGCACTGACCAATTGCAAATCACAACCAATAAAAACAAAACTTAAAACAATCTTTCAAATGGACCAATATATTTAATTATGAGCCGAACCAATAATAATAAAACACTTGCTAACGTCTCGCCATTTCTTATTAAAAAATGATGGATAATATATGCGATGGTGAAGTAAAAAAAATGCAAGCGTCTCCAAAACAGCACAATCCTAATTAAAACCAAAAACATCAAACAAGCCACCAAACTTATTAGACATCATACATCCTTAAACACCACAATCGAAGTCGATCTAACTGAACACAATTCACTTAATCAATTAACCGAAACTGGACTCATCATCCTCACCTTCTCGCCACCAAACCTACCTACAGAAATTGTCATTGGATATAAAAAAAAACCAGCGTTCGACCATACATCCCCCTACCAATCTGCTGCATGAACTGTGGCAGACTTTGACTCCCAACCAAGGCATGACGATACGAGGAAATCTGTTTAACATGTAACAACCCAGACCATGTTGACCCTGAAGGAATAGAGAAATAGAAAAATCTAAAGTGCAAAGAAGACAACATTCAAAACTACCACCACAACACCTTTGATAATACATGCCCAACTTTTATGAAACATAAAGAAATAGTTGCTATCAAAACTTTGGAAAAAACAGACATTTAAAAGCTAAATCGATATACCTCGAAGGTCACCGCATGGGATCATCTTTTTCTTTAACAGTTCCCAAGAATACAATAAAACAACACCCCAATGAACCCAACCAACGCCATCTCCATCTACACCGACTTGGACACGGTACCCTCAACCAGCTCTTAGATAAATACGCAAACAACTGTTTCCCCAGCCCAAAAAAAAAACACCGATCTCGCTGCACATCCTGGGCGAATCTAAATTAAAATTTTTTTCTAAGAATAACTTCAAACTTACCAAAACCAATTTTAAACCCAAGTTAAAAATTCTTAAAAAGTAGATAATCTCGAATCCTTTTCCAGCCATGACGTTGGCGTTAGATATGTTGGCAAGCTAACTACCTCCAGCGTTATGAAAACTCAACGGCCCGGTCAAGCGCTACGCTTGTCATCTCATAGCCCTCGACAGCCAATCCCTGAGGTAATTTGCCTTTACCTCAGGGCCCGGTACCAGTAATTGATCACTGCACTCACACCTATTCCTTTATAGATCAAGTTAAACTAATATTATTATCTTCAATAGTCCTTAAAGTATTATAATGGAATTGTAATGGGTACTCCAACAATTACGATCAATTACAAATTTTGATACAAAAATAATATAATAACACATATCCAGTCTACAGCTAACCTTCCTAAGCCCATAAATTTTAAGGTTTACCCTAGAAATTTTTCACAAAGGTGAGCTGAAGGATTTGTGATTCTTGTTCACAACTCTATGCAACACACTGAACTAAATTAAGCAACTCACTTTGACACAGTCGGAATCAAAATCTCATCCAAATTAAATATTAACATCATCTGCTCCTATATCCCTCCCAACAAATCCTTTTCCTTGAACAACCTACGCAACGTTCCTACTTTAATAACTAGAGAGTATAATAGTTGGCATCCAATATGAGGCTCGCCATCTAGTAATTTAAAAGGAAACAGAATCTTTAAATTTTTCACCCAATCCCCACTCCCTCATCAAAAAATCATCACTTAAATTATCAACATCCAAAATTTGGTATAATATTAGACCCTTCACTGGCTTTAAACCACGCTACAACATTCACTGTCTCATAAGTCATGATTCCCAATCAACAATAACAGACAATCGCCACATAGCCGAAAAGTTTTGCTGAAATCAGATTTGAAACACTATCCTACAACAAACTCGTCCAAGCAACTAGTACTTCCTATCACCCCTTTAGAACTTCATGTGGCTTTAGCAAAACTGAAAGGTAAATCACCCGGCTTGGATAGGATATCATATCCCATGCTAAAAAACTTAGACATCTCGATCAAGTCCCGACTTTTTAAACACTACAATAATATTTTCAACACTTACATTCCCCAACACTACAAACTTAGCAGAATAATACCCATCAATAAACCAGACTCCGAGAAAACAAATTTAAATTCTTATCGCCCCATATTTCTCAACTCAAGCTGCGCCAAGACATTAGACAAAATCATTGGTAACCGTCTATGGTGGTTTGTATCGGTATACAAACTAATAGACTGTAGCCAAACTGGTTATCGTAAAAGAAAATCAATATCTGACAGTTTATGAGCTTTGGATTACTTCATAACATCTGCGCTATCAACAAAAAACCATATATCCATACTCTCTCTCAATTTTACAAAAGCCTTCGATAAAATCGGCATATAGTCTATTGTATTGTGTGATGACCGCCAATCATGGAAATTGGGCACAAAAATAATTAATTTCATCAAGAATTTCATGTCCACTAGAAAAATCATAGTATACGCCAATAATCAATTCTCCTCAACACAACCCCTATACAAAGGTATTCCACAAGGATCCCAGCTTTCAGTCATACTTACCCTTATTGCATTTAATAAACTCAACCAAATAATTCACAGACAGAGATAATTTAATTTTTGTGCCTACGCAGATAACTACCACATGGTCAAGAAATTAAACAAAAGCACCTATATCTGAACAGACAATCTTATGAACGATATACTATCATGGTGCGAATATTTAGCCGTCATACTCTCTATAACAAAATGTAGGCATCTCCATTTATGCAGAAAAAAACAGTGCCATATAACTTCATCGACAGCCTCCATATCAAATGTTAATACCTTAAAAAACCTCGGTATAAGATTCAAGAATAAGTACACATGGTCTAATCATATATCCACCCTCGTTAAATCTATGATACAAATTTCCTCAAATGTCTATCAAATTACTGTAGTTAATTAACGCTCATATCAATTGTTAAATTCCTAGCTATGTCCAAAATACCTCCCTCCCAATCCAACAAAATAAAAAGCATTTACCACTCCGCAATCCGCTTCACTCTTGGAGCTTTCAAAAGCACACCCAATAATAGCATGCTCTTTGAATCTGAGGTAATGCCACTCGAAACGAACCCCTAAAATCAACATCTGTCTCGTCTATATTCCGCCTAAAATTCCTTCAAATAAAAGATTCACTGACATCACACTCATTTATATACACCGACGGCTCCAAATCTGGAAATTCAGCATCATTCGGTATAATCTCCACTCTCCAATCCTTTCCTACTTCCCTACTACTTCTCCCTCTTTGCCGCAGAATTAATCGCCATTTACAAAGCAGTACAGCTTGCAAAACAACGTGACATTCCGGTTGCCATATGCACAGACTCCTTATCACCCATAGAAACAATATCAAACACGCTCATTCACTTTTACTACCCTCTCTACATTAGACAAACACTAGTTCTACATTATCCCCGTATTAAATTGATCTTGATACCCGGGCATTACAATATACAAGGCAATGAAGCAGCTGATGCTGTAGTTAAAACGGCAGTCAAATTCCCCTTAAGTTTCCACGATAATATCAATATTTCAGACATTATAAATTATATAAAAACACACTTACAAAGCAAACTATCATCTTCCATAACATACACAAATAATTACTACAAATCACACACAACACACTCACAACAACGATCTACGACTACGGAAAAATCCACCAAGGTAGCGGAATAAACCGTCGAGACTCCTCAAGATCATTCGTCTCCGCCTAGGTCAAATGAACCCCACCCACAGAAAACTTTTTGACCGCAACCACACTACATCCTCTATCAACTACCAACTCTGCAACACCAACACCCCAAACTCAGTCAAACACATCCTGTCACACTGCCCTTAAACAGATCCAGGCATAAATACTTTCCCAATACTGATCCCCTTACCGCCCTTTTCAATCCCTCAAAAGACAACTAAATAAATCTAATTAATATACTAAGAGCATCAAACATACTACACGAACTATAATTAAATTTCACTTATCTAATAAATCTTCAACTAAAAACATTGTTAACCAATACAAAGTCAAAAAAACAAAAAACAACTAACCCATGTGCATACCGCATAAATAATAATACATGTATAATCTTCAAGAACAAGTCGCTAAAGCTTAGAATAAATTTTAGTTTAATTGTAATTTAAATTACATTTAAGCTTTTGTAAATAAATAAAATAAATAAATATTATTTCACCTGTTCAACAGGTGAACAGGTAGAACCCAAAAAGTGCTACTGAGGTCATTTACTTCGAGGTCAATTCGTGTTACTTTTGGTGTACCTCAAGGTAGCCATTTGGGACCTCTATTATTCACTCTTACTATTAATTATTGACCCTCCATTCATTCCCATTGTCTCATGTGTGCACATAATGTTAAGAAGATTTGAGTGCTTTGCAGCGCTGGTGTTTGATAAATGAGTTACATCTTAGCTGTGCTAAATGTATGTTTATGACATTTAGTCGCGCTAGACCCCTATACGATTGACAATATTCCAATGCAATATGTGTCTTATTTGACTGAAAATTAAATTTTAATTTGTAAACGTTCACCAACACAAATGAAGCCAAGGGAGTACTTGGACATATTAAACGTTGGACAAAGGAATTCAATGATCCTTTTGCCACAAAAATCCTCTATATTTCACTTGTTCGGTTGATCCTGGAATACTGTTCTTGCGTCTGGTGCCCACAGTAAAATGCCACCTAGGATCGAATTGAATCTGTTCAAAAGCAATTTGGGCTGTTCGCTTTACGTGTACTAAACTGGGACCCTAATCGCCGTCTACCGTAGTACTCCAGTAAGCGTCTTCTTCTAAATCTTCCTTCATAAATAAATCGTAGAAAAGCTTTTGGTGTTGTTTGTCTATATTAATTGATTATAGACAATATAGACTCTTCTTTCCTTTTAGGTTGTCTTAATTTTATTATTATATCCCATTGTCCCTTCCTACATGCACAACAGCTTACGCTTTACACCCTTTATTTGTTATTTATAATAATTTATACAACGTGTTCTCAAATGCATATTTTCTTTTTTTTTTTTTAAACAAGAAACAATTAACGTCCTTTCTAGCTACATTACTTCAATATATCTTACCTCCTTTTATAACCTTATAAGTCTTCATTATACTTTTTTCTTGTATATTCTATTTATCTTATTCTTTTATACATTAATACTATGCTTCTATATACTATTGCATCTAATAGTATATATGTAAGTAATAGTATAACGTCAATATTCTAATACTCCTATATTCTATATTAATATTTATTGATCTGATTGGGTTTTTCTGGGTTTTCTCCAATCCTTGCAAGAAATGTTGGATCGATTTAAATTAAATCAATTTTTCTTAAATTTTTATTCCCCAGATTTAGATTTAAATTTTAAATTTTTAATTTGAATTCCTATATTAATTTTATAGTTATAATTATTTTTTTGTTTAAAATTTAATTTGTAGTCAGCTGCTTAAAATTGACTTAAATCAATAAATAAAAAAAAAAAAAGCACACCTGCCCCTCGGAGTGAATGCCAAGAAAAAGTGCATTCCTTCTTCTTCTTCTAACACCGCACTTTTTTGTACAAATAAAGACTGTAAAAAAAAGGAAACTCGACTGTAATCGGATATCCACGACTCTTTACTACTTGCTGGTGATCCTGGCGTGGATGGTAGCATATTCCCTGCACTTAGCAACACTAAAAATATGCACCACAGGCCTTGGCCAGACGTGCCATGCGTTGAGAAGAAAGCCCAGCTCGGTGCACCGCTCGTATCGGCACCGTCTACTGGCCACCAGTTGGAGCTGCCCTCGGTGGATTCAGGGACCAAGGAGAGAACGTGTGATCCGCTGGCTGACACCAGCAGTAAGCGTGTCTCAGACGAGCTTGTCACAGTCCTTTCTCAGCTGTTCGATGAGACCCGACCTGCACTAGGGAACTCGGCCCCACCGACTACATTGAATGGAACTATGGACACGGATCGTAAGACTCATCATACCGAACCAGCCGCAGCTGAGTACATCATCACTGTACCAACTGCCCGGAGCTTACGTTGCTCCCTAATGTCGAATAAAAAGTCAGTCCGACTTATCATCGACACTGGAGCCGTCGTTTCGCGGTTAAACCGTCGAGACTTGCGGACCAGTTTCCTATCAACCCTTACCAGGACATATTGCATAGTCCATCCGACAACACCAAAACCCGTTTGACTGAGGCCCACCAAGTGTTCGACCCAGGAGGCTAAAACAGTTCACGTCAACGGTGAACCAAGGATCGTCTCCGGTCAAGCTCGGCCATGATGCTCCAGTCTCACAGGGGGGGCAATGTTACGAATTTGAACTCTCCCGCCCCCGATCGCGAGCGACCGTGCGTATGGGCTAGCAAAAATGCAATTGAGAGCTCGTTGTGTACGGACGCGTTTTTTTTTATTCCTCTGTGCCTAATTTAAATATTAGTGATATTTTTGCGCCTTTTTACTATTTTTTTTTAGTTAATTCTAGTGATTTTTAAATAAAGGTTGGTAACTGTTGTGTATTGTTAAATCTCTTGTGCAATTACGTAGCCCTTTAGGTTTACAATTTTGTTATTTTTAGTGCAATTACTTTGCCAAAAAATTTGGCGCTCGCCCTTACAATTCTTTGTGTACGTGTTTTTTTGTTTTGATTGTGTTGTTCGCTTTACTGTGGACTGCGCTCTGACCGTTCGTTGTTTTTGTTGTCTCGCTCTTTTGGTTAAGCCGTGATCGCTGATATTTACAGCAATCTTTCCTTCGTGGTATAAGTGAAGTGTTTGTTGTTAATGGTTTTCTCTCACTATCATCTTATTATAATACTCGCTCTCTTGTTTTAGCTATTCGTGAGATAGTGCCTTGTTATTGTTTCATTTCTCACAAGCCTTTGATTTTGCCTTTTAGTTTTTGTTGTGAGCTTAATTTTAGTGACACTTACTGTTTTTCTACACTCCTTTTGTTTTGTTGTTGCCTTTTTTTTAACACATACCCCTGTCGGAGTAATGTTGTGCTGCAAAAAACTTGCAATATAAAACGCGCAGATGATTCTTCTCAGCCGCCGTTTGTTCATTGCTGGCTGTGTGATAATGTCATGCAACCAAATGTAGGTATTTCGGGTTCAGACTCTGATAGAATTATTGTCAACCCCTAAAAAGGTTGTGGTGGTTTTAATTGGTCTTGCCTACCTGAATTAAACTTCAACAATTTCTCGCGTATGTATAATATGTTAAGAAATCAAATCTTAAAATTAAATGATGTCGCTAAGACCCTTCTCAATGTCCTCCCTATTTTTGAACGTTTCGTCAGTGGTGAATTCGTCAGCACAGTCGCCCTTAGTTTCGTTGGGAGGTCCTTGTCGTCTGGATGTTTCGCCAATGCTATCTTTGTCGCCATCTCCTTGCAATATAAACCTCAATGTTTCTCCTGCGCCATCTCTAGTTTACGCACCTATATCTCCGGTTGTAGAACCTACCCTTATTGATGAGCCGTCTACTCGAGTAGTTAATACTCGAAAACGTAGACCTTCCCGCGGGTCTACTACTCCTAATATAAGTAGTGGCATTAATACGCCTTTAATAGCAACTTTATCAGTTGTTGTCCCACGTAAGCAAGTATTCGTATCTAGGTTATCTTCAGACACTTCTTGCGAAGCGATTGTGGAATATATTGCTAGCAAGTCTTCTGTCATTGTGGCAGTCATAAAATTTAATTTTGCCACGCATAGCATCTTTTAAGATAATCGTCCCACATGATTCGTTCTCAATTATATGTGATCCAAAATTTGGCCACCTCTTATGATTGTACATGAGTTTACGCCCAAACGGCGAACTATGCCTTCTGTTGCACTGCCAGCCCCTAGTTCGGTCTTACTATCCGAGGCTGTATCAAAAAACTAGATTCGTGTCCCGTTTCTTTGTACATTCATTACCAGAATGGTAGAGGCCTCTTTCCAACTTAAAAAAAATTAAGGCTAAATAAGTACAAGAAAAAGTACTTTAAAAAGTACAAGAAAACTGGCTCTAGTGTTGATTGGTACAAATATTCTGTTGCCAAGTCAAACTTTGCCCTTTTAAACTCTGTATGCTACGAGAATTATCTTGCTCGTTGTAAAATACAGTTTTCTCGCGATCCAAAGCAGTTTTTTAATTTTGTAAATTTGAAAAGAAAATCCTCAATTTTATCTTCTTCTTTTTTTCAAGGGTAGAGAAAGCGAACAACGATTCCGCTACAGTTGATCTATTCGCTAACTTTTTTCAATCTTCTTACTCACCTATGTCCTCCTTCAATTCAACTTATCCCTACAATTCCTGCCTCCAACTTTATCTTCACTTCTACTATATCTTATGACTTTCTAACCTCTTCTATTAATTCTTTAAAAGCTTCTTTCTCTCCTAGGCCTGACAACATTCCTAGTTGTGTCCTTAAGCAGTGCTGCTCTTCTATGGCTGAACCGTTGCTTAAACCTTTTACTCCATTTCTTGAATCCACTAGGTTCCCTGTTCGTTGGAAAGATTCATATCTAATCCCACTCCGTAAGAAAGGTAGCAAGTCTGACATTTCAAACTACAGAGGCATTGCAAAGCTATCTGCAATTCTTAAATTGTTTAAAAAGATTCTTGTTTCTACTTTGCAGCATTGCTATAAATAAATTAAATCATGCCAATTTACTGGAAATTACCACTTGGGTAAATGATCCATTTTAAAAAAAAAGTCAATCCAATGTTATTTACACGGATTTTAGTAAAGCTTTTGACTCTGTCAATCATAATCTTCTTATCTTTAAACTCGATTGCAAAGGTTTCCCACCCTCCTTATTATATTGGATTTCCTCTTATTTGAAAGATAGAACCCAAAGAGTGTTACTGAGGTCTTCTACTTTGAGGCCAATTTCTGTCACTTCTGGTGTACGTCAAGGTAGTCATTTAGGACCCCTATTATTCACTGTTTTTATTAATGACTTACCTACCATTCTTGCTCATTCCCATTGTCTCATATATGCAGATGATGTTAAGCTTATCTGTTTAAACACTGATCCCACTCAAAACTATTTGCAAGAGGATTTCAGTGCTTTGCAACGCTGGTATGTGATCTATCAGTTGCATCTTAACTGTGCTAAATGTATGTTTATGACATTTAGTCGCGTTAGACCATCTTTAGGCTCCTATACGATTGACAATATTCGATTGCAACGTATATCCACGGTTAAAAACTTGGGTGTTTTATTTGACTGCAAATTAAATTTTCATTTGTATATCTCTACTATCACTAATGAAGCCAAGGGAGTACTTGGATTTATTAAACGTTGGTCAAAGGAATTAAATGATCCTTTTACCACAAAAATTCTTTACATTTCTCTTGTTCGGCCGATTCTGGAATACTGTTCGTTCGTCTGGTGCCCACAGTATAGTGTCACCCACGATCGCATTGAATCTGTTCAAAAGCAATTTGTGCTGCTCGCTTTACGTGGACTAAACTGGGACCCTAATCTTCGTCTACCGTAGTACTCCAGTAAGCGTTTTCTTCTAAATCTTCATTCATTCATAGATCGTAGAAAAGCTGTTGGTATTTGTCTATATAAATTTATTATTGGCAATATCGACGTTTTTGTTTTAGGTCGTCTTAGTTTTACCATTCCTCGTCAGTGTACTAGGAATTATATTATACATGTATATATATACTATATTTACTATTCTCCGTACTTTATACATCCTACTTGTCTCTTTCTTGCTATCCTTATATCAATTTTATATCAATATATTTAAAAAATTTACAAACTAAAACTTCTTGATCTGATTCGGTCTTTCTGGATTTTCAGTTTTTAATTTTAATTAATTTCTAATTTTGAATACCCCAGACATATATACTAATTTCTAATGCATCTTACTAATCGTACAACCGACATTTAAATTTTTAACAGAACTTGTAAATCAATGTCCTTTATTCGTCAGAGTATGGAGTGCTCCTACCCAATTTAACAACAAACATGTAACGTTATTTTGTTTCAAACTTTTTCTTTTTTACTGAAAAAATTGATTTTGATAAATTTTTAAAAAAAGTAAACTTTCCTCTTATTTACTTAGTAGTCTGACTGTGCTTGTTTTTATGGGCTAGGCAAAAATTGAGGTTTCATTAAAAAAAATTGCACTGAGTAGAAGCACGGGTGCTTGGTGACATAAATCAATGCGCTGCCCTGTCTCCGCTCACCCAGAGACAAGGGATAATATGTAAGGAGAGAGTTTTAGGAGAAAAGATTGGCAAATTTACTGATATCTAGATTAGTAGAAGAACTATGCTGTACAGTTTAATGTTTCATTCATATTACAATTTATAATTTATTTATTTAGAGTCAACTAAAAAGCACTCGAATAGATAAAAAAAAATTAAAAATGAAACGATATTTACTTGAGTATATATATGTCAGTGTATACGGGGTGTATGGTTGTGTGTGTGAGTATGGGGGTATGGGGGTATTTCGGGTATTTCACCAGATTAGTTAATTCATCACTATGGTAATATTACATTAGCCTCTAGTCGTATTGTGATTAGCTGTCTGCATCTTGTCGCTTTGTGAAGAACTGTTAAAGCGGAGCGATAGCGAAGTGTCGCTGTCGCCGAGTGTTTTTCGGAGTAGGAGGACATAAGGGTAGACGTAAAAGAAGTGACGACGCAGTGTAGTTGCGTTAAGAACTTCGACACGACCGAAACTCGCTGCAAGTATAGTAATGGAAGAAAACAATAACGACGATCTTACATCAGAAGTGGGATCTGGCTCGCTACCTAATAACGTGAATGGGCCATAGCGAATTTTAATGGAAATGCAAAATAAAAATATTATCGAACTTGTTAAATCTTACAATCAATGGCATCTGAAACAACAAATAATACCACAGTGGTGCTACCTTAATTAAACGCAGACTTTGTTGGCGCCGACACATCGGCGTGGTGCTCTACAGTAAACATAATTTGGGCGGAAAATGCCGTAGAAGGCAACGCATTGGTGATGGCATTGAACTTGGGCCAAATTTTTGATGTCCCCTTTGATTCTGGAGTGGAGTGTTCGCTGCTGAAAGAAAAGCTAAGTACAATTTTTGTGGTTAAAGATTTAATAATATTGTGATGTTGAACGGAATTGGCAACGACAGCATATATAGCACATAGCAAATACTTGGCAACGTTAACATTAACCATCTTTGTATTGAAATATTGTTCCATGTTTTATACGATAAGTGTTGGAATATATCAAACAAACACATTTAAGTTGTGCAAGTAAAATAAATAACGACAATGCGATTATAAGAAAATAATGTGATATTTATTCAGGTCATACAGCGCTCCGCTTAGGCCCTTCGTTAGAACGTCAGCTGGCATTTGCACCGTCCGCATATATTCTACGGAAATGGCGTCACTATTATGCTTTTCCTGGATGAAGTGGTGACTTGGGTCAACATGCTTTGTGCGAAAATGGAATCCAAAGCCTTTTCGTTGTGCACTTTGGATGTCATTCAAAATACGCACAGATTCGCATTTTAAACCGATTATGTAAGATCAGCTCTAGCTTGTCTGAATAGAAATCCAATCGTCTTTGTACCGTTAAGATACCGTAGGATGCGTTTCGATGCCTTCCAGTGTTCAACCATTAAGCTTGAGTTGAACTGGCTCATGTAGCTAACTGCGTACGCTAAATCTGGACGTGACGCTACTGAAAGAAACATTAAATAACCAATTTAGTTTTGATATGGATACTTTCTCATCTCGTCTTCATTTGGATTGTCTGGGCGTCGTAGTGCTGATTTATATTCTATTGATGTTTTCGCCGGTTTGCAATCAGTCATTCCAAATATCTTTAAATTGCCATTTATGTACTTCTCTTGAGAAATGAAGATGCTGTTGCTTG
This sequence comes from Hirtodrosophila trivittata, assembly GCA_035045065.1. NCBI lineage: Eukaryota > Metazoa > Arthropoda > Insecta > Diptera > Drosophilidae > Hirtodrosophila > Hirtodrosophila trivittata. The sequence goes on from JAWNNK010000870.1 coordinate 113,278, forward strand.
TCCTGTTTGAATTTGATGCCGAAGGATGTTTCCAGTGCTCCAAAGTCATTCATCTTGAAATCCTTATTCAGCTGCGTCTTCGCTTGTTGTAACCATTCGAAGTGATTTCAAAGAAGTCACAAGTCGTCTACGTAGAGCGTGATTTTCAAAGTTTTCCCTTCAGTTGTTTCACAGATAGACACGGATCCTGTTCGGTGGGTTCCAATCCGATTTCTTTAAGCTTTGTTGTATGTTTCCGGTACCAACGTAATCCAGATTGTCGTAGTCCATATAGTGCTCTCTTTATCAACCACACGGGATCTCGTATTTCCTTTAAACCTTTTTGTCATTGATTAGCCGCTTCTGCATATTCTGTATCAGGATGAAGTTGTTTCGATCCAATTGGAACTCAAAATTCAATCTTTTTCATAAAAGCATTGAGGTTTTCTGGAATGTCCATGTAAACTTTTTCTTCTAGCTCAACGTTTAGGTATGCAGTAACCACTTCCATTTGATGAATTTCCATATCCATTCTGCAGATAAGGCTGCTAGCAATCTGGCTGATGTAAATTGCGCCACAGGCAAATATGTTTCGTGAAAGTCCTCTCCAGGCTTCTGCGCATATCGTTTTGTAACTAAACGATCCTTCTTCTTGCCTGTTGTACTGCCGTCATCTTTTATTTGGAATACCAGCTTGTTTCCAAAAACTTTACAGTCCTTGGGTCGTTCTACGATTTCCCAAGTCTTGTTGAGAATCTGTGCCATTAAATCGTCGTCCATAGCTCTAGCTCAGTTCGTAGCCTCGAGGCAATTTTGCGCCTCCTCAATAGTTACGGGATTATTTGTGGTAGCAATAAATGACATTGCGCACTCTTCAAATGCATCCACAAGTGATGTTTCATTTGCTTTTTGGTCATCTTGAACATTTTCTGTTCTTGGATTGTATATCTTATGTGGTCTACCGCGCTGCCCGGTCCTTATCAGCTTAGGAAGTCCTCTACCATGTCTCATCGGCTGGGCTGCCTCTTCGGTATCCTCGTCACTCGATGAACTTTCTTCTAGTTCGTCTGCGTTGCTGTCTGACTTTGACTAGACTTTGATGCTGTCCTCTGGTTCGTCGTAGAGCTCCTTAAATTCACTCTTGAATCCTGAAACATTTATAAATTTAACATCTTTACTGATAATTATGGTACTTCTCTATAGAAAACAATCGATATGCTTTCGACTCTGAAGCATATCCTAGCAGACACCTTCTTCCGACCTTGACTCGAACTTGCCCTTGTTCTTTCCTTTCATAAGTGCACATGCCTTGGTACCAAAAGTGCGTATATATCCCAATGTCGGTACTTTTGATGTTCAGTGCGTGAATGGTAACTATCCAGATTACGCTTTGGTGGGGCATCTGTTCTTAATGTAGAATGCCGTGATTGATCGCTTCTGCCCAGAATGAAGGAGAAGCACCTTATTGTTTCATCATACACCTAGCCATTTCGTCTAGTGTTATGTTCTGTCTTCCAGCTATACCATTCTGTTGCGGCATGTGCGGCGCAGTCAGCCGGCGGCCAACACCGTGCTTACGGAAATACTCGTCAAAATATTTATTTCGAAACTCCGTGCCATAGATTGGAGGAGTAACTTGGCCATAATAAAGTGGTCTATCAGAATTCCAAACTGGTCGAATTTGGACATTACGATTTTAAGAAACTCTCTGTTTGTGGGCGCCTAAAGAGAGTACCAAAAAACGTAACAAATGAGGCAAACGACAACGTGAATCCAAAAAAACTTTTCGTAGCGTCTTTATAAAAATTAACTACCTCGACTTGGCTTCTCGTGGTCAGCCATAATTCTACAGTACTTCTTTTGGAACTCTGTGTTGCGCTGAAATTTTCGTTACCTTTAAAACGTCGTGTCCTTACACTCTGGGAAGAAGAAGACGTCGCGTCTCCAAAGTAACCCAGTTTCATATCGTTTTTTTTATTTATTTAATTTAATTTAATGTCAACTATGATATTAACAGTCGACCAAAATTTGAAAATAACATTAAAATTTTAGAAATAAATGAAAACTGAAATAATATAATATAAAATTAAAATGAAATATTTAACGAG